>CM071871.1:12110166-12143667 GCA_036759665.1 Gynandropsis gynandra
ACTTTTATAGTAAGTTTTTCTATTAAATTTAATATTTCTTTATATAACATTAATTATAGTACTAATTGTATAATGTTTATTTCAGCGTTCATACAGGTGGAGGCGAAAGGACACAAATCGCACATATAGTGCATGGATGCACGATATGCAAGTGAGGTTGCGGCTCATGGTGAACGGTGCGAAGCGTAATTACTACGCCAGCAGCCGCAAACCAACATGGGCAACGGATGCGGTCTTCAACAAAATGATCCAACATTGGGAGTCCGCTGAATTCAAGGCCAAGAGCGAAAAGGCCAAAAAATGTCGCTACGGTGAGAAAGTTCCCGGAGATGGTCCGCATCGCCATACTTCGGGATCAAAATCCTTCCCGAAACGAAAGAAAGAGTTGGTAAGAATCTAAATTTATTTCTTTATATTTTTTATGTAAAATATTAATCTAACTAAATTTAATTTATATTGCAGATGCAACGGATAGGAAGAGAGCCGACTCTTCTTGAGCTGGTTTTAGAAACCCATGCCAAGAAGAAGCCGGTTGTCGGAGAAGCGGTCGGCGAACCGGAACTCGTCGATCCACGGGTGGAGCGAACCGTGCGAGCTGTGAAAGAGAAGATCACACAGCAATCGCAAGCTTGCGGTTCAAGCGCCGACGAACTAAGTCCTTTACAAAAGGACAAAATTTATTTAGAGGTATATTTTTATATTAATTTTATTTTATAGTTATTAATTTCGTAATGTGTAAAGAACAAACATTAATTTTGTTTATTTTGTAGTCGGTGAGACCGTATAAGGGACGTTTATACGGTCTCGGGGCGTTGCAGAAAGATATCGTCGAAGACGCCACCTCGGTACCTCCCGTTGTGCAGGAGACTTTCTCGCAACAACGGAGGATCGAAGAGCTCGAAGCCAAGGTTCAGCACTTGGAGAGCGTGATCGAGCTCATGTCGGGGCAAGGGAGGGGATCAACATCGCAACAAGAACCGCGTCCCGATTCAGATGCTACACCTTCTAGAGGTGACGGCGAACGTCGAGACGATATCGACCCCGCAGATTTAGGTGAAATGTAATAGGTTAATTAGTAGCGTAGTATAATTTCGAATGGTTTTGTAAAATATTAAAACTTTTGAATTTTAAATGTTTTGTTAATTTTTTTTATTTTTTTTTTCAAATATCCCAACGGACGTCCGTTAGAATTCCTAACGGGCTTCCGTTGGAATGTTTTTCCCGCCAAACGGTGACGGACATCCGTTGCGCGTTGCCGCCAATTAGCAACGGACGTCCGTTGTTCCTTCCCGCCAATTTGCAACGGAAGCCCGTTGCAACCCACAATTCCCGCTCTTTTTCGATTTCCCTTTCCAACAGACGTCCGTTAACATTTGCAACGGACGTCCGTCGGTACACGGCAACGGAAATCCGTTGCAAATTTGCGACGGGCATCCGTCACCAATACTTGCAACGGGCTTCCGTTACAATATTTGCAACGGATTTGTCCGTTGGAACATCCGTCACCACTTTGCAACAGAATTTATCCGTCACCCATCCGTTGCGAATTGCGACGGATCCGAATTTCTAACGTGCTATTCGCAACGGACTAAAATCCGTTGCAGTCCGTTGCAAAAGGCCATTCCCAACGGATTTTTGGCCTTTTCCAACGGATATGTCCGTTGGAAATGACCTGTTTTTTTGTAGTGAATCATACGAGTTTCACTTCTCTTTCCTCTTCTTTGCGCATTTTTCTCTTGATAATGTCTTGTGTGTACCCTCCATTCGTGAAAATCTCATCTCCATTAATGAACTCGTCACATTAACAATGTCTCAGTTGAATTTTTCCCTCGCACGTTTCAAGTAAAGGATTTAAGCACGAAGGTGCCTCTACTAGCGGGAGCAAGTAAAGATGGTGTCTATGATTAGGCGGTCCAATCATCCCTCATTTTATTCTTTTCGGCCTTTTCTTGTATGAAGTCCGCTTTGTCCGAGTGGCATTCAGTCTTGGTCATCCAGCTCTTCCTATTTTGAAATCTATCAACTCTCATTTTAGGTTGCCTTTATCGAAAGACTTTGATTCATCACTTTCTTGTAACGTTTGTTCATCTAATAAAAGCCACAAACTTCCTTTTTCTCACTCATCCATTGTCTCTTCTTGGCCCTTGGAGATCATTTTTTCCGACGTATGGACTTCACCCATTTTTTCCAACGATGGCTTCAAATACTACATAATTCTCATTGATCATTTCATGCGCTATACATGGATTTATCCTCTCATGCGCAAATCACAAGTTTCCAAGACATTTATCTGTTTCAAAGCCATTGTGGAAACCAAATTTAACACCAAAATCACCACATTTTACTCCGATAATGGGGGAGGGAATATCTTGCTCTTCGTTCCTTCTTGGCTACACATGAAATATCTCATCTCACCACACCACCTCATACGCCTAAACATAATGGTCTCGCGAAACGCAAACATCGATACATTGTCGAAACGGGTCTATCTCTTATGACTCATGCCTACATTCCTCAATAGTTCTGTCCATTTGCCTTCTCTATGGTAGTCTTTTTTATCAATAGACTTCCTACACTAATCCTTTCCTCCATATCGCTCTTTGAGTCTCTTTTTAGGTCTTCGCCAAATTTTCTGAAACTCTGGATTTTTGGTTGTCTTTGTTACCTATGGTTGCGTTCATACTCTACTCACAATCTTTCTCCTCGAGCAACTCCATGTGTATTTCTTGGTTTTTCTTCCTCTCAAAGTGTTTATCTTTTCTATGACCCAAAAACTTTTCATATTTTTTGTCTCACGTCACGACCAATTCTTGGAATCAGTTTTCCCTTTTGCTAAACCCTTAGAGTTAACTTCCTCATCTTATACTCCCTCTAAGTCACCCTTATCTTGGTCTCATCATATTTTCATTATCTCATGTCTGAACCAACCACTTCAGACACAACAATCAGATCAATCCATGCGCTTAGAATCCTTCACCAAACTGAGTACACTTCAGCGCTCCTCAACTACACCAATACCACCTGTTAATACAGTTACAAATATCCACCCTATGACCACCTAAGCCAAAAAAAACATCCACAAACCTACCCACAAACTATCACATAAAGCTACCCTTACATCATTTGATACTGAACCTTCTAGTGTCACACAAGCTTTGAGGGATTAGAAGTGGAAACTAGCTATGAGAGATGAGTTTGATGTTCTACTTCACAATGGTACATGGGAGTTGGTACCACCCGATAAAGCTAATAATGTTGTGGGTTATCGTTGGGTTTTCGTATTAAACAATGCCTTAATGGTCCGGTTGACAGGTATAAGGCGCGTCTTGTGGCGAAAGGATTTCATCAACAACCTGGAGTCAATTTCACAGAAACTTTCAGCCCTGTTGTCGAGCCTTCAACAATTCGGATTGTTCTCAGCCTTGCAGTAACATTTTCATGGCCCTTACGTCAACTTGACGTTAATAATGCATTCTTACAAGGCAACCTAAATGAGGAGGTTTTCATGCAACAACCACCAGGATTTATCAGTAAGGATATTCCAAACTGCGCACTTATCTACTAGATGAAGGATTTAAAAATTCGCTCGCCAATGCTTCTCTTTTTATCCTTTGAGAAGCCTCTGATTGTATCTTCATCTTGGTGTATGTTGATGACATTGTGGTCCCCGGCAACAACCCATATTGTGTTGATCTTTGTATCTATTCCCTCTCAGCACGATTATCGCTAAAGGATCATGGTGACTGATCATCTCTTTTTGTACATGTTTCTCGCATGATTTTAGAGATGTTTGTGATGATAATTCTGATGTTTATATGTGATTTTGTATCTGTTTTACTTGTTTTTGTGTTCACATGTTCCTGCAGGTTTTGAGGCATATTTGGTTCGTTTCGGAGCTAAAGAACATACATGGGACGAAGTATTCTGAATGATGTTAAGGAAACAAGGTATAATCGAGTTTAAGGATGTTGATTCTTAGAGTCAAGTGCACATACTTGGTGCTACAAACCACTCGAAGAATATTAAGGTCAAGGAACCGCACGGAATATACCCGAGCATCAAGCGAAAGGAGCAAACACAACCATGCCCCATGAAAGGACATGAACCCACACGGGGTGATCCCCTTAGCCCGCACAGGCTGCACCATCCAATAGAATCTGCACTAATCGGGGTGCTTTTAAGCCTGCACGGATCAGCAGCCAAGAGGAGCTCGCGCGAGGTGGCCACTTAGCCCGGACGGAGCGTGTGTCAGACAAACAACCCTAAAAAAGGAACTAAACGAGAGAAAACTTAAGGGGTGCCACCAATATAAAGACATGTGATTTAGAACTTCAGAAGGGGATAGGGGGTCATCTTAGGAGCAATCTTAGCAAGAAGACATTCAGAAAGCATTGGAAATTTGATCCGGACCTCGTTTTGTTTGATTTCAATGCTCTCTGGACTATTTTTTTTTGTTGAAGGTAAATTTATTTCGTGTGTCCCCATGAAGGGATAATAAAACAGTCACAATTACAACTTGGCGTCATGAGCATACATGGGATAACACGCAGGTCACCCATACTATGCTACTAGAATACATAACTAAGATATACCACGTCGCAGCTATGAGAGCAGGGTAGCAGGTCACCCCGGGCCTCATTAAAACCTCAATGCGGTAAAACCCCGAGGGGAGAAACCCGACAAGGAGGAAAAAGAGCACCCCTGCGACAAATACAACAACATACCTTACCCATGACCAGACGAAATCAAGAATAACAAGAATAACAATACATACCATAGAGAACCAACATCAACCTAACTTCCTACGATGCAATCCACCCAATCTACCTTCCTAATTGTAGCGTCTCCACTATGACCGATGGAAACTTGTCATGTAGAACCAAGGATAAGTGGTCTATAATCGAACGAACAGCCACCTCAATTGGAAGTCTCTTGTTTTCAAATATGCTGCTATTTCTGGCACGCCAAATGTGGTAGACCGAGGCTGCAAGTGCATACACCCGTGCTCGCGCTAAACAATCATCTCTAGTTGCATTTCTCCTCAACCACGTAAGTGCATCTCGGATCGTCATGTTAGACCGTGGTAGATGCAACCGGTCACACACTTGATACCATACTTATTGGGCATATCGGCACGCAAAGAACAAGTGATTGTGGCTCTCCGTATTCTGACTGCATAGCCTGCATGTTGCATCGATATCTAAATAAGTAAGACGATCAAGAGTGGGTAACTTACCTTGGATAGCCGACCATAGGATGAATGAGTGCTTCGGTGTATTGTGTGTCGGCCACACCTCCTTTACCCAGTTTACCACCGGTTTCCTGCACCTGATATCTTCGTACACCTTGGAGATCCGGAATCTGCCCATCTCACACCAATCCTCCATTCTTTCCATGCTACTATCCTCACTGCCTGCCAGATTGCGCACCATATCCCGGACGTGTAGAAAGGTCTTGATCAGCGGGGAGTCCCGCCGATTCACACTCCATTCCCAAGGGCCTACCTGTGTAAGATATCTATGGTGTACCCACCTCACCCATAGGCTATTTCGTTGAGTCGTGATATGCCACCAATGCTTTAGCATGAAACACCTATTCCATGTGCTAAGGTCCCGTAGTCCAAGTCCTCCTTCTCTCTTGGGTAGACAAACATCTGACCACCGTATTCGGGGATGTTTCCATAGAAAGCCTCTACAGATAGATGTTAAACTGCGAATGACACTCCGAGGCACAGCAACCATGGAAAGCCAGAACCCGGCACTTCCCTGTAGTACTGAACCGATGAGCTCCCTACGACCAGCAAAGGATATCATCTTTTTCGCCCAAATGGTGAGGTGGGCACTGATCTTGTCTAACAATGGCTTGAAGTGTATCCCTTTCAATCCTGTAGGGCCAATTGGAATGCCTAAATAACGGAAAGGAAATACGCCTTCCCTAAATCCTGTGACTCCAAGCAGAGCCATCCGTTCCTGATCCGATACCGACGCCAAAAATATGGAGGATTTCCTCTCGTTCACCTGAAGTCCAGACATGGCACTGAATCTTGTCAAGCAATCCAATAACACCCCCACTGATCCTGTGTCACCACGACAAAACATAACAATATCGTCAGCAAATATAAGATGTGATAACCTTAGGGGAGCACAGTACTGATGGAAGGAAAATACGTCCCTCTGAGTCTCCTTCCTAACAAGTCGAGAGAATATCTCCATGCATATGACGAAGAGCAAGGGAGATAGTGGGTCTCCTTGACGCAATCCACGTTTGCCCGGAAAGAAGCCATGGATGGTCTTGTTTATCTTCACAGAATATGTGACCGTAGTGATGCACTCCATTATCCATGCAATGAAGGTAGGCGAAGCTCCAATGTGTGTGAGGGCAAACTGGATAAACTCCCATGAGACCGTGTCGTATGCCTTAGCCAGGTCTATGTTTAAGAAGCATCGCTTGGTATATCTTATAACCTCATATCGTCGAAGTAATTCCTGCACAATGAAAACATTGTCCGAGAGGAGCCGGCCCTCCACAAAGGCGCTTTGGGCCGGGTCTATTAGCGGACCAAGACACCGCGCTAAGCGCAATGTCATGATCTGTCATGATCATGACTATATATTTCTTTAATGATGCTTTGTTTCGAATTCATGTCTGAGTAGTAGCCTTGTCCTAGGAGAAGGGATTAGCCCTAGGCAATCCTGAAACCTCTTTTGATTGATTTATGAATGCAATTCCCTATTTTGGTTTTTCTATTCTTTGTCTGAATATTTGAATGTTGTGTATTTGCGAAAGCCAAGTAGATGCATATTTTAGGGATTTAGGAGAAGGACCGAACGGAGAATTCTAATCCCGGACATCCAATCTTAGAACAACCAAGACTAGGTCATGAAAGTAGAGTAGTAACGGTTGAGGATTTGAAATTAGATGATTCACAGAACTTCATGGGTTTAGATTAAGAGATCAGCCACGAAAGTAGGGGTTAACTTGACTAAATCACGTTTTTATGCCTTGAAAGAGGGTAGAAATCATATTAGGATTGTCTACCTTAGATGCATTGATTAAGAATGCAAGATTAGATTGATTGATTGTTGGTTCCGGAGAGCCTTGTGGTGAAACCGGATCCTAGAGTGTTTGTTTGATTGGCAAGAACTTGTTAGTTTATTGCCTTTAGTTATTTGATCTCAAAACCATATTCGTTCGTAGCAAGTTTGATTCATTTGTTTGATTTTAGTTTGTATTGCGTAGCCCATGTGGGATTGACATCTAGAGTACTACACACGTGTCGTGCACTTGCAGGTACTTTAGGTTGATTTATTTAAATTGAACTAGCATCAAGTTTTTGGCGTCGTTGTTGGGGACTTTATAATATCTATTTTGTTATAGTATTTTTGTCTATTTTTATAATTAGTTTCATCATTCATTTGGATTTTACCAAGCATTAAGCATCATTTAACCATCTTCTAGTGTTTTCTCGTGTCTTGTAGTGAATAGAGATACCGGGACCCAAACACGAGCGAATGCCACAAAATATGACCGTTCTACATCAAAGGAGAAGCAACCCCCGTGGGGTGGATACCTTAGCCCGCGTGGGCTTCATGTCCAGCACTTTCAGCATGTTTTGGGTCCATGATCAGCCCGAACGGATCACATTCAGCACTCACCCCTCGCGGGGTGCCTACCTTAGCCCGTGTGGGCTCACTGCTCCAGCAGCTCTAGCCCGACTCGGGCTCTTTTCCAGCCCATGCGGATTCCCATATCCAAGCCAGCCCACGTGGGGCACTCACCAGCCCGTGTGGGTCGTGTCCCCAACCTGCAATAATCAGAAAAGGAAAATCAGCCAAACAAGAAAAGGAAAGTGTTAGCTGCCTAAACCAAAAGGAAATATGGTTAGAGAAGAGGAATGGGAGCTACATGGCTGGAAAATAAAGAGGAAATATTGATAATTACAAATGAATGGAAAAACAAGAGATGGAAACACTCGGAAAAGGAAAACGCAGTTGCTGTAAGAAAGAGGAAATATCAGGCGCTGGACATGAAGGAAAGGGGACGACCAAAGAGGAAAGAAGAGAGGAAAGGAAAGAGGAGAAAGAGGCCAAAAGGGGAGAGCTTCAGTAGGAAAATTCGGACAGAAAAGTTAGAGAGAAAACAGAGCACACGCAGGGTGACGAAGCCAGAGCGCGGAGGAGCTATTGAAGATGTCGGTAATAGAATAAGGAGGGATCTCATCCTTTATCCATGTTAAATATAGTTATCTTCCGTGTTTCATTTTCTAAGTTCATGTCCGAGTAGGTCCATGCCATAGGTTAGAGAGCTTTGCCGATATGTAACAAAGTCTTGTTCTCTGTGCTTGGTGGTTCTTAATGCTTTCGTTCTTGTATGACACTTGAATGAATGATTTTGGTATTTGATCATTTTCAGAATGACTGGTTGTTTTTAATGCTTTTGTTCTTGTACGCCATTCGAATGAATGATTATAGAAGTCTAATGAATCTATGCCAGGGGATTAGACTTTGGAACTTAGCCATGATTTAGGATTTAATCGGTTTAGAATCTATGCCAGGTCGATTGATTGAATCTAGGGATTAGGATAGCAGTCTTAATGCATCCAGTGGGTGAGATTACGCAATCGAGAGATCGGTAGTACGCACGCTAGGTAGTGGACAAGTCTATGCCAGTTAGTTCCTATATTAGAGCTTGCATTTCCTGAACTCGTGATAGTATCTGAGACCAATGATCATGTTAGAACTTTATTGCATCATCGTGCATCTCTCAAAGCCTATGGATGCCCTAACTATACAAGAAGGTCTCGTGACCCGTACTAAGGCTAGGAAGCTCAAGGACGCCATCGGAGGACTACTTGCAGCCATGCAGGTTAATGACGAGTGCTCGACTCCACAAGAGAACTTCAACATCTGAGTCATACTTCATGCCGAGGATCATCTTACAACAATCAACAATTAGGGAAAGTGTTTCGTGTGTGCTCTTTTCCCACTGTTGGTTTTGTCCCACGTGGTTTTCTAGCGGTGGGTTTTCCTAATTGTTGATCCAAGGCTTCATACGCCTTTTGTATCAAAGCACATTATAGTTACATTCTTTTTATTTTAAATTTCTTTTCATTTAATCAACAAGTCTTGCATAGTTGTCATGCATTAGAACATTAATTGTGGCATTGAAGTCTTGCATGGCTTCTTCTCTTTTTATATGGTCGGCCACTCCCCCACCACCCCCTCCCCTGCCCGTAACAATCATCTTCCATTTTTTAATTTGAAACTTTTCTCTATGAGAAATTCTCTTGTTAGTGTGTAATATCAAGCAAAATCAGTTTGATCTTCTTAGTGTGTCATATCCAACGAAGTCAAACTTTGGTATATCGAGAGTCTTCTGCAACTCTCGTGCGACCCATCATTCCACACACCTTGCGTAGCAGAGTCTCTCGGCTCAGCTACAGCAAGAATTATCTCGATACTACCTTCGTTTTAGAGTGTAGATTTAGCAAGGAACGCATCAAGTGGTATCAGAGCTCACTCTAGAAAAGGTCTGTTCATCTTCTCGGCTAATTTGTTATTCATTGGTCGTTCGATTAGTTCATTTGAGCTGCGTGTATTGACTGCTTGTTTGTTGCGTCATTTTTTCGTTTGTGCTGCGTATATTGGCTACTCGTTGTGTTGCGTATGTTGCTTGTTGGTTGCACGTTCGTACTACATGTGTAGGCTATTCGTTTTAGTGTTGTGCGTGTCGTCATCTACAATGGAAGAAAACGGAGCAAAATCCAGCCAAGTGAACAAGTTGTTAATCGAAGCTCTTGTGGCTCGTTTGGAGCAAACTCTCAACACTAAAATGGAGGAGTTTAAGCAGGAGATTCAGCAAGAAATTCAGGGCCGACAAAGAGTAAATCCTAATCTTAATCCACGAGAAAGGATTCAGCAAGAAGAAGATAGTAATTATTATGAATGAGGCAGTTCATCCTGTTTGTGGAATAGAAAACGTCGATGTCGAGGGAAGCAGAAAAACAGGGACAATCTGCGAAATGACCTTGCTGGTCTTAAGCTCAAGATCCCTCCGTTCCATGGCAAGGCTGATCCGGATGCGCATTTGGAATGGGAGAAGAAAATCGAGCTCGTGTTTAGTTTCCAGCACTGTGCCGAGATCAAGAAGGTTAGGATTGCTGCGACGGAGTTCTACGATTATATTTTGAGTTAGTGGGATCAATTAATAACTTCTAGGCAACGTATTGGAGAGGAACCAATAGAAACGTGGAGTTGCTGATGGAGTTGCTGATGTTGAGGGCTGACATTTCGGAGGATAGGCAAGCTCTCATGTCTCGGTTCTTTGGAGGATTAAATCTAGAAATTCAGGATAGTATGGAGATGCATCATTATAATGAAATAGAAGAGATGCTACACAAAGCGATTCTAATCGAGCAACAACTCAAATGGAAAAGAAACTGATAACATGTAGTGTTTGTTAGTTGTAGGCTAGGCATTTACATCATTTTCACATAGTTTGCATAGCACGAGTTAAAAAAACCGACACGAACATTCTCTTAGTACTCCTTTTTGTTGATTTTCAAGTTTTAGGGCGACAAGGCGTAAACGAGCTTTAGATTATCAATTCCTGGATTCAACTGTACATAATGGGAGCTACAAACCATTCGGAGCAACTTCAGGCCACGTAACCAAACGGAACATCCGAGCATCGTGCGAAAGGAGCAAAAATAGGAAGTTAATTCAGCCCGCTCGGGCTTGGAAGCGGCCCCCACGTGGGCTGCAACACCAGAAAAATTCACACGCCTCGGGCTGGAAGAGAATCCGCTCGCATTGGACAAACATGATGACCCCGCATAGGGCAGATACCCTAGCCCGTGTGGGCTGCATTTCCAGCGAATGTTGCACGACCCGGGGAGGCAAGCAGCCACTCGGGCTAATTGATACAAGATGAGCCCGCGCGGATTGAGCACGTAGCCCGCTTGGGTCCCCTTTCTAGGACCTAATTGTTTTAGTATAGAACGAAAAATAGAAAAGAAAAGGGGGTGGCTGATGATTGCAGACAGTGGATGAGACCAAAAAAGAGACCGGAAAACATAAGGAGAACCATATTTCGTTCGTTAGCAAGTTTGATTCACAGTTAGAGTTTAGGTTGTGTTGCGTAGTCCCTGTAAAATCGAAACCTGAAGTACTACACACGTGTCGTGCACTTGCGAGTAGTTTAGGTTATTTGTTTAACTTTGATAACGTATCAAGTTTTTGGCGCCGTTGCCGGGGACTATTGTCAACACGTCTTAGATTCGAGCCTAGAGTCTTTCTTGTTTGTTTTTGTTTTTGTTTTCTTTTCTTTCGTTCTTTCTACCTAAATCGTTTTTTGTTTATCCTTTGCAGAGCCGTCAGATCAACGAGCGATGGATAATCAGCACGGCCATGGACAACCTCAATTACCTATCGGTAATTTGGTGAATATGCAGCAACATCAACTCGTGCCTCAACCGCGAGAACCACGGGCTCCTCCACCACGTCGCCTCAGAGATTACGTGGTGCCGAACATGAACAACGTGCAAACAGCCATAAGGATGCCTGCTGTTTCGAGAGAACAGTTTGAGATTAAGCCGACAATGATCAACATGCTTTATCAGAAGCAATTAATGGGTGGAAATCACGAGGATCCCCATCAGCAGCTCAGAGACTTCCTAGAGCTTTCTGGTACATTCAAAATACACGGAGTCTCGGAGGATGCGATCTTACTGCGTCTCTTCCCCTTCTCAATTGGGGGACGAGAAAAAACTTGGCTGCAATCGCTCCCCGCTAGTTCAATCACGACTTGGGATCAGCTCTGCACATTGTTCTTATCACGCTTCTTTCCTCCGAGCAAGATGATTCAGATGAGGGGGGAAATCACAACATTTAGATGCAGATATGGAGGGACTTTGTTTGAGGCGTGGGACAGATTTAAGGGTCTTCTACAGTTGTGTCCACACCATGGTCTTGAGCAGTGGTATGTTATCCAAACCTTTTACAACGGAATTTCAGATAAGCACCAAACGATGTTGGATAATGCTGCTAGAGGATAATTTATGGATCTGAGCATCGAGGAGGCATACGAGCTGATCGATAACCTTTCCATGAACCACACCATGTGGTCAACACCGAGAGGTATGCCTAATAGCCCTCGTTGCTTATACGAGCCGAATCAGAGCAGAGCAACGGGCAATGCAGCAAACGCCATGTACTTTGTAAATTGTGAAGATACAGAACACGTGGCTTTTTAATGCACGCTGCAAGAGAATGTGGACATATGAATTGCGCCCAGCAGCAAGGAAACATGCAATTCGGGAATACCTACAACCCGAATTGGAGGAATCACCCGAACTTGTCATACCGAACGACTCAACCGATAAAGTATTCGGGATTTCAGCAATCACAACAACCATACCAGCAAAATAACCAGCACATTCAGCATACTCAGCAAGTTCCGCAAGCTCCTCAAGCACCTCCATCAAACCTTGAGGCGGTACTGCTCGAATTTATTAAGGAGTAAAGACAGCAAACATCGACTCAAACTAAATTCAATGCGGATGTGGGGACAACGATTAGCAAACTTAAAACTCAGATGGAATCCTTGAGCAACCATGTGAAGGGTTTAGAGAACTGTGTAGCACAGCAAGCTGCCTCATCTTCTCGGAATCCCGGACAGCTTCTAGGTAAACCCGAATTGAACCCGAAAGAGTATGTGAATGCTATTTATGTGTGAAACGGTGATGTGGTTGAGAATTCGCCCTCCAAAGAGCAAGGGCAAGCTGCTGGAACGTCCATGAAAAGAGGCCAAGGTAAGATTGTGATTATGGAAGGAGCCGAACCAGATTTAGACAAACCATACGTTTCTCCTCCGGCGTACAAACCTCCAATACCGTTTCCTCAACAGTTAGTGAGCAGTAAGAATGAAGAACGAGTGGGCAGATTTGTAGAGGGTCTCAAGAGGCTTGACAGTAACATCCCATTCGTGGAAGCCCTCCAAAAGATGCCTAATCACGCCAAACTCATCAAAGAGGTACTTTCCAAAGAGAGGAATATCGAAGAGAACGAGACAGTAGCACTCACTGAGGAATGCAGTGCAGTTCTTCAGAACAAGCTGCCACCAAAGTTGAAGAACCCCGAAAGCTTCTCCATTCTGTGCACAATAGGTAATCTCGATATTGATAATGCTTTGTGTGATTTAGGAGCACGCGTGAGCATCATGCCACACTCAGTCTTCAAGTCATGCCACACTCAGTTTTAAGCGGATGGACTTCGGAATCTGAAACCTACGAAGATGTCTCTACGCCTCGCGAATCATTCGGTGAGATATCCGGTGGGAATTGTGGAAAACGTTCCCACCAAGGTAGGTAATCTCTTCATTCTCACTGATTTTTTTTGTACTTGAAATAAAGGAAGATGCTAGGATACCTATTATTCTTGGTAGACCGTTCCTAGCTACTGCAGGTTGCATGATAGACGTACAACAAGGAAAGTTGTCCTTACGTGTCGGAGATGAGACGATCGAATTCAACCTGTCCAGCCCCACGAACGAATCCTCATTCAAGGAGTCTTTCTATACAGTTGATTCGCTGTACGAGTTAGAGAAAGACCCGCATGATCAAGTAAGTGTTTCCGATCCGCTTATGCAATGCCTAACACAAATTTGCGAAGATGCAGGATTTACGGCCGAAGGAGCTGAGATGTACACAAAATTCATGAGTGCTATTGCAGCACTAGGAGACGCCCCACGTGAGGAGATACCACATGAAATACATGATGGTTTCGCAGCAAAGAAGATGCCCAAACTTGAGCCCGAGCCTCCACCGTCTTCTTTTCGGTATGAGTACGTTCAATGCGATAAAACATATCCTGCTTTTATGAATGCTAACTTGAGTGCAGATGAAATGAGAAAGTCACCCACTCACGTGAAGAAGCGTAGGAGAGTCAGCTCTTCAATGTGTATGCATGTAAATTATACGGAAGACAGCCACGAACCTTCCACCGAAACTCAAAGGAGGTTGCACCTTCACTTGCATGAGGTAATGGAAAAAGATGTCATGAAACTTTTCGATGCAGATACCGCTTATCAACCTCGGGCAGCGAACGAGTGAATCCCGTGCATGATGTGCCAAAGAAAGATGCAGTGACTAAGGGATGGCACGACAAAAAGATCCTACCTCATGACTTCCAGCTAAATTATTTAGTTCTACTTTTTCATTCTCGTCCTAAGCTTTTCTCGAGCAATCTACGGTCTCGTTGGTTTGGTCCTTTTCAGGTACGAGAAGTCTTCACACATGGAGACATGGAACTATGGAGGGATTCGAGCGGAACATTCAAAGCTAATGGACAGCGGCTAAAGCTCTACCAAGCCGCTCAACCGATCGAAAGTGGAAACTCCATTTCCCTTTCCGATCCACCCGTCGCGCACGCATGAGGAATGGAGACGTCAAAGCTTAAAGACGTTAAATAAGTGCTTTCTGGGAGGCAACCCAGCTGTTGTTTCTATTTTTCTTAGATTTATTTTAAGACTCGATTTATCGCTTATCGTTTAAAAACAAAAAAAAACACAAAAAATACCACCACAAACGTGACTTCATTTCCCCAACCCTCCATCGGAGATTCACGTCAAGGACGCCGTTCAAGTCAAGTCTGGGGGAGCAGCTCACGTTTGTCATGTGATTTCATTTCATTTTCTTTCATTTTCTCTTTGTTTTGTAGTTTTTAGTTTGTTTTTTTTTTGCTTTCGTGAGTTAGAGTCGTCCCAGGCACTTGTCCGGTGCCACGTTTTGAGATGAACCTTGAACCTAGGATACTTAAGAAGTTGGCCTTTTCCGTGAGATTTTGCACGTTTGAGCTAGGTTTTTCCTAAGCATTAGAACTTATTAGTCGGCTGAAAAACAATAGGTCGTAGTTCTTTGGGAATCCTAATGTTGCTTGTGGGGGGTTTAGACGAGGTTGCTAGGCTAGTTTATCGTTTATTCTCTCTATCCAGATGGCCATACTTCGTGTAGATGCTTTACTTCACTTTTCTATGATGATTATTATATCATATGAGATTGAGCTTATTTTGCAAACTAAGAGCACACACTAACACTCCGATGTCGATAGAAATAATGCCTAAAAAGCATGATCTAAAATCGATATGAGTGCATCAACCTTAATACTCTTTCGATGGCTTGGGTCTAAGTTGTGGGTTGGCGATCATCTTTCTACGTCCTAAGGGCATGGCACAATAAAACGCCGCCTACTCCACTGCACTCTTGAATGAGATGCATGAGTATACCGTCATCGATAGTCTGGGTCTAAGTAGAGGCTGGATCCCTTCAAATCTAACGTCCTAGAAGCCTAGTGTGTATGAAAAGAAAAAAAAGGGAAAAGAAAAAGAACTCATAAAAAGAAAAAAAACAAAGAAAAGAAAAAGAAAAAAAAGAAAGAAAGAATAAAGAAAGAAAGAAGCTCGGAAAAAGAAACAAGTATCCTCGGTTGTTCTAGGTTTAGCATTGTCTGAAGTCTTGTTCGGTGGAGAGAGTTACGGTGGCTTGCTTGGTTTTCATTTGATTTACTTTCTCGTTGGTAGCCTTGGTGAACCTAGGATGAAGACTGAAAACTTAAATACGCCGAATTTTCTCTCGACATGCTAATTGATCAGTTAGGCTCGCTTTAGCGGTATTTCTAGGGGAAAGGGGAATTCTCGGATTTTGTATACCCCGCGAGTTCCACGTTTACGTTTGCTTAGGGACAAACAAACATTCAAGTCTGGGGGATTTTGATCATCTCGTTTTAATACGTATTTCTTGCATGATTTTAGAGATGTTTATTATATAGATGCGATGCTTTACGTATGATTCAATATCCGTTTTACTTGTTTTCGTGTTTTCATGTTCTTACAGGTTTTTATGCGTATTCGGTTCATTTCGGAGCTAAAGGAGGTGCACGAGACAAAGTACCAACATCGAGGATCATCACGGGACAAACGGGACGAGAAACGGCAAGGAATAGCCACTACCCGCGCGGGTAACTCCCTAGCCCGAGCGGGCATTTGTTACGGTGATTTTGTCCAGCAAATTGAGCACAAGTCAGGCAAGAATTACCACGCCCAGGCCTTAGCCCGAGCGGGCATCACCTCAGCCCGAGCGGGCATCACCTCAGCCCGACTGGGCACCTTGAAGCCCGAGCGGAATGCCTTATTCTCCATCGCGTTCTTGTAAAATCTTGTGCACCGTACCCGAGCGGGTCACTAACCCAGCCCGCACGGGTCGCGTCCGTCACCTACAACTCCAAATAAGTTAATTTGACTTAAAACAAATGGGAGTTTGTTGGGGACTTATACAATAAGGAAAATGACTTTAGAGAATAGGAATAAGTGATATTTCGCTGGAGAAGGTAATGGAAACGTCACCTAACTTATTCAAGAATGGAAACTCATGAAAAGACAAGAATCGGTGGCTTCTCCAAAAAAAGGAAGAACTGAACGGCCAGAAGGAAAGAGATGGAGAAAAAGAAAGAAAAGAGGAAGGAAAGAAAAAGAGAGGAGTGAGAGGTCGAGCTCATTGACTCAGTTTTCAGTTCTTGATCGAGGAGAGAGAGAAGAGAGAAGGAGGAGGTTCTTGCGAAGGAGACTTACAAGGAGCATTGGAGATCAACCCCACACTTCAGTTTCGTTTGGTTTTCATGTTCCTTAGACTTTCTTTTTCGTTTATATTTGTTTACAGATGCATGAGCGAATAGTTTGTTTGTTCTAGGAGAAGGGATTAGCCCATGGCTATCCCGGAACCACTTTTGATTTACCTTTGAATGCATCTTCCCGTTTTCGTTTATTTATTCTTTATCTGAGTGCTTAATTTACTTGTATTTGCGATGGCCACGTAGATGCATGTATTAGGGAATAGGAGAAGGACCGAAAGGAGAATTTTAGTCCTAGAAGATCAGGTTTAGAACAACCGAGGTGAGGCCATGAAAGTAGGGTAGTAGCGGTTGAGGGTAAAACGGATGAATCACAGGTCTTATGGGTTTAGTTCAAGGTGTCAACCACGAAAATAGGGTATAACTTGACTAGATCACGTGTCTATGCCTCGAGAGAGGGTAGATATCATATTAGGATCGTTTGCCTTAGATAACTTGACTGGGATTGCATGATAGATAGGTTCATTGTTGGTTTCGGTAGTCTAGTGGTGAAACTGGAATCCTGGAACGTTTGTCTCATTCTTAAGAACTAGTTTGTTTATTTGTTTTTAGTATTTCGTTCTCAAAACCATATTTCGTTCGTTAGCAAGTTTGATTCACAGTTAGAGTTTAGGTTGTGTTGTGTAGTCCCTGTGGGATCGACACCTGAAGTACTACACACGTGTCGTGCACTTGCAGGTAGTTTAGGTTATTTATTTAAATTTGATAACGCATCACGCGGGTTGAGTGTGTGACCCGCGTGGGCGCGGCGCGAATGATCGCGATAGAAAACAAGGCGACCCGCGCGGGCTAGGGAATGCCCGCTCGGGCTGATGCGTGCCCCGGTTGGGCTGGGGTGTGCCCCGCTCGGGCTGTTGCCCCGACCGTGCTGATAGCTTGCCCGACCCGTGCTCAAGTTGCTGGAAAAAATTTCGAACCAAATGCCCCACGTGGGCAAGGGTGTACATCGCGTGGGCTAAGCTTGTTCCTCGCTGATTCTCGTCCCGTTTGTTCCATGATGATCCTCGATGGTGGTACTTTGTCTCGTGCACGTCCTTTAGCTCCAAAATGAACCGAATTTGCGTTAAAATCTGTAAGAACACGAAAACACGGAAACGAGTAAAACGGATAAAAAGTGATACGTAAACATCGCATCTATATCGTAAACATCTCTAAAATCGTGCAAGAAATACGTATGAAAACGAGATGATCATTCTCTGTGTACTCCTTTTTGTTGATTTTCAGGTTTTAAGGCGATAAGGCCTAAACGAGCTTTAGAATATAAATTCCTGGATTCAACTGTACATATTGGGAGCTACAAACCATTCGGAGCAACTTCAGGCTACGGAACCAAATGGAACACCCGAGCATCGAGCAAAAGGAGCAAAAATAAGAAGTTAACTCAGCCTGCTCGGGCTTGGAAGAGGCCCTCGTGCGGGCTGCAACCCCAAAAAACGTCACACGCCTCGGGCTAGAAGAGAACCCGCTCGGATTGGCAAACATGATGACCCCGCACGGGGCAGATATCCTAGCCCGTGCGGGCTGCATTTCAAGTGAATGTTACACGATCCGGGGAGGCAAGCAGCTCGCTCGGGTTGATTGATACAAGATGAGCCCGCACGAATTGGGCACCTAGCCCGTGTGGGTCCCCTTTTTAGGACCTAACTGTTTTAGATTTAGAATGGAAAATAAAAAGAAAAGGGGGCAGCTGATGATTGCAGATAGTGGCTGAGACCAGAAAAGAGATCGGAAAACATAAGGAGAAACTCAGCAGAAGCTTGAGAAGGAGAGGAACAACAATCCGAACTTTGGTAACGAGATAGGGAAGATCGAGGAATCGTATTTCTTACTCTTTATCATGTCTAGGGTTAATTTCTCTTGTTTTACAGTAGAAACCATGAGTGAGTAAGCTTCCTGCTATGGGTTAGGGATGACGGATTTGTAAGGGATGCTTGTAATTATGCATTAATTCTTAGACCTTTCGAAGTTTTCTTGAATTTCGGTTTTACAATCAACATCATAAATGTTTTATACTTGTGCTGGCCGCTCAGTAACATAGGAATTCGTGTTTAACCGGGAGGTTAGATTATGAACCCGAAATCGTTGATTGTAAGTTCGATAATGAGAATATGGTCGATCGGTTAATCGACTTAGGAATTAGGATTGTGCGTATACGCTGCCGTAATCACGAGTTAATCGTTGCTCGGAGGTAGAGTTGCACGTTGTTATGGTTAGGAGGTGTAGGTGTCGAGAGAACCATTCCTTATTTATGAGCATGAATTCCCCGTTATCAAGATAATTCGATAGGTTCATGATCCTTTGTTCGTTGCATCCTTGCAAATCTCGGTAACCCAAAACCCATAGTGTTCTTAATTATCAAGTTTTTCATGTCTGCCCATCCCTATCATAGTTCATTTTAGTGTTTCAGAAATTTGTCCCACATCACCATCAATTCAACCCGTCTTAGATTAGTCGTATTCTTAGCTTAGGTTGCATTAGTCCCTAGATTTTGACCCTTGTATTACACCGATCCGTACTCTTGCGGTAAGTGGATATTAGGCATTTTATTTCTTGATAGTTCGCACATCAGAAACGCTCGTTCTGACTTTGAGGCGAAAAAATTCAGCTTTCAACGGGATGAAAAGTCGAGTTATCATAGGAATGACAAGTCTGTCCCAACAGCCAAATACGAGGTAAAAGTGGTTCCAACGGTTCAAAGAGACAAAGGAAAAGCCGAGGCCACTTCGTCGAGAATCGAATGAAGGATCCAAGGAAAAGCCAAGGCAACGGTTCCAAGTGTTTTAAGTGTCAAGGAAGGGGTCATTATGCGAATGAATGTACAAACAAGAGGTTATGATTATTTGTGAGGATGGCGAGATTGAATCCGAGGATGAAGGATCTGAATCTTCGACCGAGGAGTATGAAAAAGAACCGGTTAAAGGGGATTTGTTGGTAGCAAGAAGGTTCTTGAGTGTGCAAACTAAATCCAAAGAGCAAGAACAACGAGAGAACTTGTTCCATACCCACTGCCTTGTTCAAGGGAAGGTGTGAAGCTTGATTATAGACGGAGGGATTTGCACTAATGTCGCAAGTGCTACCATGGTTCAAAAACTCAGTTTAAAGGTCATGAAGCACCTGAATCCATATAAACTACAGTGGCTCAATGAGAATGGCGAAATGAATGTGACCAATCAAGTGACAATGCTTATCACCATTTGCAAATATGAGGACGAGATCTTGTGTGACGTTCTTCCCATGGAAGCATCAGATTCGCTGCCAATAGGTTGAAATCGTTTGTTGTCAACAAAGAAGCTTGCAATTAAGCAGGTTCCGCAGAAAAACTGTTGCATTGGGTCACAGATTCTTAGGGGTCCAAGGGTCGCAGGGGTAAGGGGGTCGCAAAGGGTCAAAGGGTCGCGAGTTTAGGATAGGGTCACAGGGGTCCAAGGGTCGAAGAGGGTAAAAGGGTCGCAGGGGTCCAAGGGTCGAAGAGGTAAAAGGGTCGCAGAGGTACAAGTGTCACAGAGTGACCTCTTTGACCCTAGGACCCCTGAGACCCTTGTACCTCTTCGAACCTTGGACCCCTGCGACCCTTGTCCCTCTGTGACCCTTGAGCCCCTGCGACCCTTGTCCCTCTACGACTCTTGTTACAATAATACTAAATCCACAAAAACAGTGATACTAACAATATACTCAAAATAATTTATTATTTACAAATTATTTACAAATAATATGAATAAATTTTGAAAATAATAATTTATCAAGTTATTTAAAAATAATTGACTCAAATATCTACGAGCCTTGTACATTCGTGACCCTTGGACCCGTGCGACCCTTGTCCCTCGCGACCCTTGTCCCTCGTGACCCTTGGACCCGTGACTGGTACAATGAAAACCCTCTCATCAAGAGTGGCTCTGGTGACGTTAAAGACCATGTCACCTTCGTGATGGAAAAGTACGACATCCCCAATACGAATGTTTTGGTCGTTGTAGAAACCTGTCCATCCATCACTGAATTTGGAGCCATCCAACTTGACCCTTGTACTTCTGCGACCATTGGACCCCTGCGAATGGGTAAAAGGGTCGCAGGGTCAAGGGTCAAGGGTCGAACGGGTAAAAGGTTCACAAGGGACAAATGGTGCGACCCTTGTACCTTTGCGACCATTGGACCATTACAACCCTTTACGCTTTATTATTAAAAAATTATTTACAAATAATATGAATAATTTTTAAAAAAATTACAATGTACAGAGTTAAATTATCCATTCCCAAAATTATGTTACAAATAAACTGTTAAAAAAAGAACAATGTACCAAATTACATCTTCCATAATCAACGAGTAAACATTTTTTTGGACCCTTGGACCGTGGGACCCTTGTCCCCCTCCGACCCTTGTCTCCCTTCGACCCTTGTACCTCTGCGACCACTTGGAGCTTTGCGACCACTTGGACCACTGTGACCCTTATCTCCCTTTGACCCTTGTACCTCTGCGACCCTTTGTCCCCTACGACCCTTGGACCCTCTGCGACCCATATTACAATAATAGTAAATCCACAAAAATATCGATACTAACAATAATACATTCTATTGAATAATAGTAAAAAAACCAACCAAATACAAACATGAATTTTGTTGTTCAAATGAGGTTCAAAGGAATCAAAATACAACGGAATTCAATCTATGATGATTGTAAGGGCAAGCTGTAGACAAGGTACATCATCAAGAACGGTGTCCAGTTCGACTTTGAGGGTACAACCCACGTAAAAACCATTATCGTGACAAAACTTTGTCCAACCACTAGTGATGCTAGTGCCACCGCGTTTCACTGGCCTTAGATGTGCCTCCCAAATTTCTGTGTAATTGGTTATCAAATCAACCTTACTTCGTCTACCGCAAAGACCATTCGACCTCGCAAACTCTATCGGAAGTGTCTGCGATAACCGAATAAATTTACAACAATGCCAAACTAATGCATATACGGCCAGATTTGATGAATCGAATAAATCGGTTTGAGTTCACTTACCACTGCATCTACGGCCAGATTTGAACGCGTGACTGGTACTGTGAAAATCCTCTCACCAGAAGAAGATGACCATGCTTCTACGAAATGTTGCATTTTTTGCAACAAATGGATGGAAGATGATGAGAGTTAGAGAGAGAGTGTGTGTCGTTATTAGAAAAAAGAAAACGGCTAAAATACGAAAAGACATGACCTTGACATCGAATCGCCGTCAGATGGAATTCGAAATGTTTTTTCAAATTTTGGTGAAAAGTTCGGTGGGAATTTTGGTGAAAATGATAAAATGTCAAAAACCAATTAAAATTGAGGGTGGCATGGGTCACATATATGCGAAATCGATGAATTTACAGGTTTATAATGATAAAATGCCAAAAACCAATCAAAACTATACATTTACAACGTCAAACTAATTAATGCCAAATGAGGGTCGCATGGGTCGCTTGGTCGCATATATGGATGAATAGATGCGAACTCGGCGAATTTACAAGTTTATAATGATAAAATGCCAGAAACCAATCAAAACAATACATTTACAACGTCAAACTAATTAAATGCCAAATGAGGGTCGCATGGGTCGCATATATTGATGAATAGATGCGAACTCGACGAATTTACGGTTTTTGATGATAAAATGACAAAAACCAATCAAAACAATACATCTACAACGTCAATCAACGGTTAAAACAGATTATGATCCATGTGTACCTAGTTGAGTTGTGTATAACCAATGCCTGTGTTTCAAAACTGATTAGTGGTGTTTTAAGAACTCGTTGAATGATTAAACAATACATTTAACATTTTGTTCAAATGTCGATATTATTTATATATTATCTATATTGATTCTAAATTAGACATATACAACTCAAATATATTGATAATGGCATATTGATAATGGCATGGGTCGCTTGGTCGCATATATGAATGAATAGATGCGAAATCGACGAATTTACTAGTTTATAATGATAAAATGACAAAAACCAATCAAAACAATACATTTACAACGTCAAACTAATTAATGCCGAATGAGGGTTGCATGGGTCGCATGGTAAAATATATTGATGAATAGATGCGAACTCGACGAATTTACGGGTTTATGATGATAAAATGACAAAACCAATCAAAACATACATTTACAACGTCAAACTAATTAATACCAAATGAGGGTCGCATGGTCGCATATATTGATGAATAGATGCGAACTCGACTAATTTACGGGTTTATGATGATAAAATGACAAAAACCAATCAAAACAATACATCTACAACGTCAATCAACGGTTAAAACAGATTATGACCCATGTGTCCCTAGTTGAGTTGTGTATAACCAATGCCTGTTTTTCAAAAGTGATAGTAGTGTTTTAAGAAATCGTCGGCATCCCTATTGATAATGGCAAATATATTGATAATGGCATGGGTCGCTTGGTCGACGAAGTTTCCGGCAAAGTTTCCATATCCTCGAACATCCACAGCGAGAGCATCTGCATGAAAGCAACAGGACACGTAATAATTCTGATTCGCGCTGGGATTCAATGCCGAGCGAGAAGACAACACCATCAACGCCTCATCCAATTGCTGCAAAAAAAATTAACACACATGAATACATATGACACAAAACTCTGTGAGACTAGGGGTTTAAAAAAACTTACATCATTTTCAAGCCATACGTTGGCCTTTAATATAATCTCCCAAAACTTTGGCCCCCGGGGAATATCTAGCTCAGATTTCCACCACCGCTCATGTCGAGGTGCCTTTAGGAACCAATATAGATCAGTCAACTTTTCACCGCTAGCGTCAATGAAGGAAGAAAATCGAGTTATCAAGCCCTTTACTAATCCCTTGAGAATCCACACAAACTCCTCTTCCCCTTCAGGTTCTTGAACCACTGTTCTTGCTCTTTTCGCCGACGGAGGTTCAACATATGGCGCAGACTCCTTCGATAAAGGTCCAGCACCTGCATAAAATTTACTTAATTAAACATATGGCGACCAATGCGACCCACGCGACCAATGCGACCCATGCGACCTATGCGGCCTATGCGACCAATGCGACCTATGTGACCATGTGACCTATGCGACCTCAAATGACCGTACTTACTTGGTGGTAGTTCAACAATAGCGACGACCTCTTGGATAAGACCCACTGCTAGAGCATCCTTGGCAGGAACCTCATCGGCGACGTCATCGACAAGACCCACTAAAGTATCTTTAGTGTGCACCTCTTCGATAGGACCCACTGGAGCATCTACATAAAATTACTTCATTTATTAGACTCATCGTTCGTTACATTGATTATGTAAGACATGCGACCCATGCGACCCATTCGACTTTAGCGACCCAGTGACCCATGCGACATATGAAACCCATGCGACCCATGCGACTCTAACGACCCTGCGACTTATGTGACCCTACGACTTATATGTCCTTGCGACCGATCCAACTCTTGCGACCCATGCCGACTCTCGATGGAAATTGACACTCAAATGACCTTTTCATTAAATATTATTTATTTGGTGGAACTCCATCAGGAGCAATGTTTGCCAAATCCTCTTCTGAGCCATCTCCGCTTGGCTCTCTTCTTGACACTAGATTTAAACG
Organism: Gynandropsis gynandra; assembly: GCA_036759665.1. Taxonomy (NCBI): domain Eukaryota; kingdom Viridiplantae; phylum Streptophyta; class Magnoliopsida; order Brassicales; family Cleomaceae; genus Gynandropsis; species Gynandropsis gynandra. The sequence continues at coordinate 12,134,440 of CM071871.1, forward strand.
TCATAGGAATTCAAAACCAAAATCACTAACAGTGTAAAAAGATTGGTTTTCGATGATCGCAACTTTCTCGGCAGCCTTTGATTTTGGATTAGGCATATGAATCTCGGCATCCCTTAGAAGGTCTCTTACGGCGTTGATGATTCTCTTCTCCGACTTCCTTATTTCCCCTATTATTTTCTGCTCTAGTGTTAGAGGGACTGCAACATTAGCATCAGCATCATCGTGGACCTTTATTATTTTTTCACTCACGCTTTCCTTTCTCTTAGTCCCTTTTTACTTCTCCTTTTTTTATCACCAAGAGCTGCTTTTCGTGTCAGCAGTTCTTGCTTACGGATATCCTCCCAACAAATACCCTTCGGATGTCTACGAAGATGTTCCATCCATATCTGAACATCGGGATCGTCACATCCCTCGTAATCCTCCAGATCAGAAAGTAAAGCTTCCTCTTCGTGTTCATCACGAAGAATACTTAGAATATCCTGAAAAACAAAAAATAATCATTATTACCCTCTATAACTCTTGTTTCCCTTCGGGTTAAAATTGGATTTAACCATCTTCTTGCACATTCTTGGGCTGATCGATGCGCATCCACAACCTTAACATATCATCCCTTTTCGCCCAAACTAAGGATGGTTTCAAATGGAAGTAACTGAAACATTAAAACAAGATGATAAGAATGCAAAAAGTACGAAAACATTCAAGTTATTCGAATAATATATACAACTTACCATTAGTGGGATCATGAAACCGCCACAATACAATTTTGGTTTCGGTGATTCCCCCGCTAACGTGCTTGCGACAAGTATCCACAATCTTCTCGAATGTGTAACGACCCCATGGAAAGCCTTCACAAAATTCCAAGTCATCAACCATGTCAATGAGATCATGGTTGATTGAGTTTTCTGCTGAAGGCTTGTGAGCCATAACTTGCGTGCGCCAACAACATCAAAGTTGCCAACCTCTTCCGGTCGTCAAAATTCTTCGCCTTCACAAGCTTTTCGCTGACTTGTTCGCGATTACCTTTCCACAGACAAAATTCTTCACCCTGAATGTGACACCATTATGGGAATGTCGTTTATGACGAACCACAACTTCGTCTTGTCCCATATAATCACGGAGTGATTTAGTAGGATAGACATTTGAACCTTCGTCAATGTGGAGTCACATTGTAAATGGAATAAATGCCTAAATTATGACTCCTTCTCGAAGTAATGCAACTAGTGTTCATCTAAGATTCCTCTCAGCGTCGTTATTGTCTCGTGAGGATAACACTTGATGGTGATCTTTGGTATTATGTCCATGTGCTTGAATTCATACACAAACTTCGGCTTTGGCGCCATTTGCAAAATGATCAATTACGAATACATTATACTTCTACTGACTTAAGCGACCCATACGACTCAACCGACCCGTGCGACCCATGCGACTCAACCGACCCTCAGACACTCTGCGACACTCAACCGACTCACTGAGACTCAACCGACCCACACCCCTCAAACGACCATTGCGACCCATCCCTCTCATTGAGTCGAAGATGGTCATGCAACTCTTGCGACCCTTGCGACTCAACCGACTCACTGAGTCGAAGATGTGCATGCAACTCTTGCGACCCAACCGACTCACTGACACTCACTCATTTCAAATCAATAAACCATGTTGTGACTCGAAAGCTTGCAAAACCCTAGAAATCGATCTACTTACATTTATTGACGCCATTGAAGATTGACTCGTACTCTCTTCTTCACTGCTGCTGTTGATTCTAGCCATTTTCCTTCTTGCCAACTTCAAATCGATCCCTCTCAAGTTCGACATCACTTAGTTTTTCTTGCTATAAACTTTTAAACATGTTTCACGTCGAAAAACTGTTCGGCTTTCTCGCTTTTGACAGTTTTTCGCGTCGAAAAACTGCAGAACGTGAGTTTTTTCACGTTCGAACATTAAAGGCAAATTTGTCTTTTCTTCATTTTTTTTTCAATTTAATAATTATTTTAGGGAAGGATATTTTTTAAGCGGTTTAGCCCTATAAGAGTATTTCTGATATTCCGCCAAGTGAATGATATACACGAGTGTATTAGCATATATACTTCTATTGAGTTAGTTATTCTTCTTGATCATTCTTGAATCAAGAATCTTTATATATATACTCAAATATACAAGTTTATGAATATCTCGGAAGTTCTATTTTTGATCATTTATTTTCTTCTCTACATTTGTTTTCTTTTTCTCCATTACAGAATCTAATACTCAGTTTCTTCATTCATCTTCATTGAAATTCATCTTTTTTATTACAGAATCTAATACTCTGTTTCTTCATTCATCAGCAGAAAATCAATTTAGAGGGAAGAGGAATGCAAAGAAGATGAAGAAAGTAAGTGAATAAACAAATGGGTTTCCTTCTGTTGAGCTTTTTCTGAGGAGACGTTCATGTGTTTCCTCTCTGTTACTTAAATGTTTATTGGTGTTTCTTAAGTCGCGCATTAGAATTATACGATGATAAGGATGGAGTCTAAAATGATCAACCTGTTATCTATCTTAAGAAACTCAACATTCACATCTTGATGAATTAATCTTTGCATGACTTGAGATCTATCAAGATCATGTCTTGAGACCCAAGTTTACCACACTGATCCGTGGACTAAAGATGCGAGATTTACACTGAAAATATGTGTTTCAGATATAACCAAAACAGTCAGTATAACAACAAATTAGAGCAAAAATGACAAAATCCTAAACAGAGTCAGTAATAGTTGATAGTTACATTACAAAACTCCAAGTGGCAACGAACCAGACCGAGCTCCTCTTAGTCCGAATCCCATCACGGACTTACCCAAATCGAAATCCAATACAAAACCTTCTAATTGAAGCCCACCCATCACAATCGGGTTGACCCGACCCGATCCGCCGTCGACGATTCCCAAGCACCGGATCCCTCTACCGACATCCACCATCAGATTCCTCCCACTGATTTTCCACCTCACCATCTCGCTCTGCAACGCGAATTCCACTACCGGCTCCGCCTCGAACGCCGTCGTATGGGGGAAGCAGAGCCCGAACGGCGCGACTGCGTTTAACACCGCGGTTGCGTTCACGGCGTTGGTGAGAGATTCAGCGATCCTCTTGTATATCGAACTCTCGACCACCGTGTACGGAACCAACGTGCTCAGTTCCGCCGATAACGGAGCATCGAGGGAGAGCTTCACGCCGTTGACCCGAATAGATTTCAAGTTAACTACGTAATTACCACTCGAATCTGAGAACAGAGGAGTATACACGAGCGATCTAGACACGTCCGCACCGAAAACTTCCTCTGCGGAGGCAGTCGCGAGGACCCCGTTTGCCGGCGACAGGTAAACGGTCAAATGGCGTGCGAGCTGAGAAGGGAGAGAGATCTGGGCCTTGCCAAGGCCCAATACCCCGTGGGCCACACCGGCGAGCCCACTTAACAGCCTCTGAGGAGCACAAACGAATAGCAAATCTACGTCTCCCGGCGTCGTTGCAGATTGATTGCCGACGGAGAGGAAGTCTCCGGCGAGTTCTCCCCTCGTCGTGAGCCCCGCGAAACTGTTTCGCACCAGCAACTGGCAAACCTCATCGTGCCCACGCGACGAAAAGACTTGGTGGGCCCCGCCAGACCTCGCCTTGGCGCAATCACTAGAGCTCCCGGAGGTCAGATGCCGAGACGAAGACGAGGTAGACGAGCAATGGAACCAGAGTATCGGACCGGAGAGATCGACGACGAGCTTGACAGGAGCGGGAGAGTCACCGAGGCGAATCTGGGCGACGTATTGACCGGTGGATAGATCTCTGGAGACGGGAAAAACGAAAGCATGTAGGGAGGGGGAGAGAGAAAGGGAAGAGAGGAAGAAGAGGAGAGAGAGAGAAGCCATTGAAGAGGGTGAGGGAGGAAGTGGATAAGAGTGATGAGAGGATTAGGATTTCTGTGTGTATTAATATAAGAGAGAGAGAGATGCGGTGGGCCGACGCCGTTTGTTTGGCTGAGAGAGAGAGGGTGGTAAACGGATAAGTGGTGAGTAGACTGCGTGTCGTTTTCTGATGGTGGGGGCATTTTTCTTTTATATTAAGTCAATTTCTGATGGGAACCGGTTGAATTTAGCACGTGCGATTGCTTAGGAATATCCGCATCATCTTCAAGGTTTTATGCTTTGCGGTAGGGGTGGGCAAAAAACCCGCGCTATCCGTCCCGTTTCGAAACCCGTCCCGAATTCGAAAAAAATTACTCGTGTTCGTGGGTGCGGGTTCGGGTTTGGGTAATTTAATTTCATTATCCGCGGGTTCGGGTTCGGGATGAGTTTTTTAGTTTCACAAGTGGGTACCCGCGGGTACCCGCAAAAAATTACATAAATACCCCTGATTTTTATGTTTACTACGTAAATGCCCTTGTAACCCTAATCCTAACCCTAACGTTCCTCTTTCACACATATTTCCCCTTCTCTCTCCTGGCTTCATCGACGGCAGAACCTCTCTTCTCTCTCCTTGGTTCATCGACTGCCGCCCGTTAGGGTCTCTTCTCCCATCTCGATTGACCGCCACCGCTCTCCTCCTGGTCGACCGACGGCCCCCGTCCGACGCTACTCGCCCGCCTTAGACCGACGGCAGATCCTGGTCGACCGACGGCAGATCCTCTCTTCTCTCTCCTTGCTTCATCGACTGCCGCCCGTTAGGTTCTCTTCTCCTATATTCTTTTACTCGTTAGATTTTTGGATAAGAAAAACGTGTTTCTTGTTGTTTGAAACATGGTTAATCTGTTGTAATTGGGAACACGATGGCGATATGAGAATGTTTACGGGCGTGGCCTTTACGTGTGATTCGGATTATATTATGCCGACATGATTTTTTTAACCAATGTGCTGAGTTTGCATTCGAATCTCATTTCAGATTCTGATTTTTATTAGGGGTTTAGGAGATTTTCCATGATGGGAATATGCTTAAGGTGAGTGATTTCATTTGCTGAAGATATGTTGGAGGGATGATGTCTCGAGATGATAGGGATAATACCTTATGTTATGGATTTATCAACTTTTGGATAGAAACTTATTCCATTTGATTGCTGCCTGTTGAAGTCAGGAATATGGGACATAGATTATGCTTTCGTGATGGTGGATCTGATTCTTGCTTGGCTTAATAGGTAGAGTTCAGATCAGCTAACCCAGGTTAGCTTAGTTTCTCTCTCATAGCCGAAAGAATTATCGATTGGTGATGCATAGAAGAATCTGTCAACTGCTAGTAGTTCTGCTTGGGCATCAAACATAACAAAAAAGAGAACTTTGACACTTGTTTTGAGTTTTAGCATGCCCTTAGTTTAGTTGATAGTTCGACTATGTTGATGTTTGTGTTCTTGTTTCAAAGTTTGTTTAAATTAAGTTATCATGAGTGTCTAAGCATTGTCCAAATCGTTTCAGTGACACATGAACTTATCCATATGGTTTTTGCATCTCGTTTTTCATGTTTATGCTGAGTTTTTATTTTCAGGGCGGGTACCCGCGGGTTCTAAAAATTTTGGAGGGTTTTTGCGGGTACCCGAACAGCGGGTACCCGCAAGCTGCGGGTACGAGTACGGGTAGTAAAACTAATTACCCGTGCGGGACGGGTTCGGGTGCGGGTAGCGAGAATCTCGCGGGTACCCGCGGGTGCCCACCCCTACTTTGTGGTAGTTCGGTTTTATACAAAACCTATATTTTTCATTTTCTGCTTTGTTACATGTTGATCTGGGCTAGACAAAATTAGGATATCCCATTTTCTTAGCTTACATCTGTAAAGTATACATGTATAAGGGTATATAAGTCTTTTTGTAATTAGACTTATTATTATTGTAATTAGGTATAACTTTGTATATCTAGCCGTTTTGGCTCATTTGAATCAATTATTCAAATTTCAAATTATCATGATATCAGAGCTCAAAGTCTAACGACAACAAACTTTCCTAAAAACTCGGCCGACCTCTCCCCCCTCTCCAACCGCCACCAACCTCCCCTTTTTCTTTGCGGTCGCCGATCCTCCTCCTCCTCCTCCTATCCTCCGACTGTTCACCCCTCTCCTCCCTCCCTTTTCGTCGTACCATCACGTACGACACTTGCCAAAACAGAAAACGCACCAAAACCCTAAATTTCAGGCCGTCGTCCTCCACTCCTCCCGCCGGCCCGCTATTATCGCATCCCGGGTCGCCCCACGTTGCTTGTCCCGCGCCGCGCTCCGTTGCTGGTACATCGCGGTTCTCCTACGTTTCAAACCCTAGATCCGCATTCCTAACCGTAGATCTACTGCCCTAACCCTAGATCTACATCACCAAACCCTAGATCTACTGCCCTAATCTGATGCGGCCCGGCTTTCGATCCACAACATCCGCTCAGCACCCTTCTCACCGTCAACATGGCCAACATTACCAAGCTGACGCCGACCAACTTCCTCACATGGAATGTTCAGATTCGTGCCCTTCTTGAAGGCCACAATCTCCAATGTTTCATTGAGGACAACTCTGTTGTTCCTCCGGCCAAGATCCACCGTGATGGAGTGTCCGTCGACAACCCTAATTTTCAGCCATGGAAGCAACAAGATCGTCTCCTCTTCTCAGCCCTATTTAGAGCAATTTCGACCTCTCTACAGCCCCTAATTGCACGCGCCCCATCCACCTACGAGGCGTGGAAGATGCTCGCCAACACTTATGGCAAAGCGTCTCGCGGCCATCTTCTACAACTTCGTGATAAGATCAAACGCTCCTCAAAAGGATCCCAATCCATTGATGAATACCTACGTGCTATCATGACTACTATTGATGAGCTTGCCCTCTTGGAAAAGCCGCTTGATCACGAAGATGTCCTCGATACAATCCTAGACGGTCTTCCCGAAGAGTATAAGCCGATTGCGGACGTAATTCGTGCAAAGGATACCGCTGCATCCATTGAAGAAGTTCACGAAAAGCTTCTTAATCATGAGGCCAAATAGGCTGCTGTTGAACCGCATCCTCTCTTGGTCGTTTCTCCCATCATGGCGAACTCCACGGCCACACGCTCATCCAATTGGTCTCGCCCGGATTCTCGCTCGGCCAAATTGGCTACTTCTGAACCGCATCCTCTCTTGGCCGTTGCTCCCATCACAGCCAACCCCACGGCCGCACGCTCACAAAATTGGTCCCGCCCGCATTCTCGCTCGTCCGGCTCATCCAATTGGTCTCGCCGTCCTCGTCAACGTTCACCAACACGCCGTGGCTATCAAGGCAAGTGTCAAGCGTGTGGTGTTCAAGGCCACAACATTCAACGCTGTCCACGCTTCCGTCTTGTCTCCTCCCCCGGTATACTAGAGAATCCGCCGACGCAGCCATGGCAGCATTCCTCCTCGCATTGGGAGCCACGTCCGCAAGCTCATCATGCCGTTGTCTCACCCTATGATGCCAACTCGTGGATACTGGATAGTGGAGCGTCTCATCATATCACATCGGACCTCTCCAATCTTGCCATCCACTCTCCGTACCGCGGCAATGATGATGTTGTTGTCGGTGATGGAAACGGCTTATCCATCACACATACGGGTGATCATATTACAGAATGTTTTATGTGTGCCTAAGATATGCAAGAACCTGATTTCGGTTAATCAACTTTGCAAGACTAATGACGTATCCGTTGAATTTACTCCTTATGACTTTCTTTGCAAGACTAATGACGTATCCTTTGAGTTTACTCTTTATGACTTTCAGGTGAAGGATCTCAGCACAGGGGCGCAACTTCTGAAAGGAAGCACTAAAGATGGAGTTTATGAGTGGCCCGCCCCTCTAGTACCTCGTCTCCTACTTATGCATTTCATAGTGTCAAGACCACTTCGTCCGAGTGGTTTTCCCGTTTAGGTCATCCGTCGTCTTTTATTTTGAATAAAGTTATCAAAACTTTTGATTTACCATTGTCTCGGGATTCTCCTTATGTGTTTTGCAATGAGTGTTGTCGTAATAAAAGCCACAAATTACCTTTTTCCACTTCCACTCTTATCACTTCTCGACCACTTGAAGTGATCTTTTCCGATGTTTGGACATCTCCGATTTATTCCATCGATGGCTTCAAATATTATGTCATTTTTGTAGATCACTTTACACGTTATTCTTGGTTGTATCCACTCAAAACCAAATCCCAAGTTCGTGACACATTCATTCAATTCAAAACACTCGTTGAAAACAAATTCGACAAACGCATTTCAACACTTTATTTGGATAATGGAGGTGAATTCATTGCCTTACGTTCTTTCCTATCCTCTCATGGCATTTCTCATTTCACATCTCCACCACATACTCCCGAACACAATGGTATATCGGAAAGACGACATAGGCACGTGGTAGAAACCGGTCTTTCCCTTCTCACGCATTCCTCCATGCCCTTAACCTACTGGTCTTATGCATTTTGTGCGGCGGCTTATCTCATTAATCGCCTCCCGACACGGACCCTTAGTATGTCCTCCCCTTACGAGTGTCTCTTCCAACAACCACCAAACTATACTACACTTCGTGTCTTTGGATATCTATGTTACCCTTGGTTACGTCCCTATACAGCCAACAAAATAGAACCAAGTCCGATCCATGTGTCTTCCTAGGATACTCATCCACTCAAAGTGCATATGTTTGTCTTGATCCCCTTAGGTCGCGCATATTTATCTCTCGTCATGTCCACTTCATTGAGTCTATCTATCCCTTTGCCGAGCCTACTAAATTTTTCCCATAAACCAAAACGCCACCTACTGTAGCCACCTCTTCAAATAGCGTCAATCCTACACCATCCTTCTCGCCACCACTCATTGCTCCATTGCCGGTTCAGCCCTAAGCTCGGATCCTTCACCGCTGCAATCCTCGGATATTGGCTCTCGGTCTCCGACTCGTCCCCATGTTGAGCCCTCAACATCGTCACAGTCTTCTGAGCTTATTATCTTGGACGTGCCACAGCAACGTCCTCGCACAAATTCGCACCCGATGGTTACTCGCTAAAAGAGTCATGTTGCTAAACAAAATAACCGATCTGCTCTTGTAGCTCATGTAGAAGGTGAACCGGCTAATATCACTCAAGCCTTGAAAGATCCTCGATGGCGTGATGCAATGGATTCTGAGTTACAAGCCTTACATCGCAACCAAACGTGGCAGCTTGTTCCCGTAGCACAAGCAAAGGATATTGTTGGTTGTCGATGGGTGTTTCGAATCAAACGCAAACAAGACGGATCCGTGGAACGATTCAAAGCTCG
>CM071871.1:12176045-12204382 GCA_036759665.1 Gynandropsis gynandra
GATTCTCATTAGCCGAGCTTAATCTACAACTTAACAGGTCCGGATTCATTCTTTAACCTTCCAACAAAGTCCAAAATCCTATGTTACTGAGCGGGCAGCACTAGCGTAAGAGTGACAATGCTAAGCGTAGAACCGATAATCAAGAATAAATCAATAAATCTAAGCATTGACGCAAATCATTGTTCATCCAATACAATCCGATATCCCTACCCGTAGTTGGGACTCTACTCACTCATGGAGAAAACAAAGGACGAAGATAACATAATCCTATACATGATAGACTCTAGGAAATTCGATGCCTCGACCTTCCCTATCGTGTTACCAGAGCAAGGATTGATGCTTCTCTTCTTCTCCAACGTCTCCCGAGCCTTTCCAGATGTTTTCCCAGCCTTTCCTTGCCCTATACGTCGCCCTCTTTGCTCTAGATCTATTCTGTTCTTAAATTAGGTCGTTTGAATGCAAGATCTAGGTTGTTGTGAAATACACGGCCTGCTCGGGCATCACTGTTGTCCGGTCGTGCAGAGGCGCGCCCGGTCGTGTTCCTTCATAATGCCCGATCGGGCATCAGTACCCGATCGTGTGGTTGAGCGGCCCGAGTCGTGCAAACTCTCGGGGCAATTTGGATGACTAACTGCCCGAGCGGGTATTCAGAACTCGCCCGATCGGGTAGTGATCACCCGATCTTCTTGTTCATGTGCCCGGTCGGGTATTTTTGTATTTTATCGAGTTTATTCGAGGATTTCATCTACATTTCGTGTTTTGTATAGGAAACGAAGACATGAGGAGAAACACGAGAGATGATGGCAATTTAACCCCGAAAACGTAGTTGAGTGACAAGGTTTAACTTGTGCAAGGCCATAGATTGAAGTGAACATTCAAACACCGAGCGAAAGGAGCGGAAACAACATTTTAGGACATGCACGCTCGGGCATTGTAAGCGTGCCCGATCGGGTAATTGATGCCAAGACAACCCCGTAGCTTTGCACGACTCGGTGCTCAAGGAACATGTTTGGGCATGTGTGCCCGCTCGGGTGGAATTGAAGTGCCCGCTCGGGCTAATTGTCACCAAACACCCCCGTAGGTTTACACGACTCGGGCTGAAGAGGAACACACTCGGGCATAGGTGCCCGCTCGGGCGAAAATGGGTGTACACGGTCGGGCACAAGGCCTGCACGAGCGGGTAGAAGCTGTGCCCGCTTGGGCCTTACTGCTTTCATACTTGTACGCCACTCGATATGAATGAATTTGGTATTTGATCATGTTTTCAGATTTCATGGTTGATCTTAATGCTTCAATACTTGTACGTCACTTGATTGATGATGTTAGAAGTCTAATAAATCTATGCCAGGGCATTAGACTTTGGAACTTAGCCATGATTTAGGGTTTGATCGGTTTAGAATCTACGCCAGGTCAATCGATTGGATCTAGGGATTAGGATAGCGGTCGTAATGCGTCTATGTATGTAAGATGCGCAATAGATATATTGGTATATGCATACTAGATAGTGGACAAGTCTACGCCAGTCAGTTCCTATAGGAGAGCTTGAATTCCCTGAACTCGTGATAGTATCTAAGACCAATGATCTTGTTAGAACTTCGTTACATCGTTGTGCAACTCTCGATAGCTATGGTGGTTAGTCTTTGAGTCATTCCTATCATTACTTTAGTTTAGTTTGCATTTGCATTCCAACCACTATTGATTTTACACGTCTTATTCATTAGTCTAATAGCTTTAGAGTTGCATCAATTCCTTGTGTTCGACCCTAGTTGCTACATGATCCGTATTCTTGCGGAAGCGTTAGTCTAGGTAATTTATTACTTGAGTCTATGCACATCAATAAACGCCCGAGTGGGTATACGTCTTGCGCCCGATCGGGTAAGGCTACTCGATCTCGTTGCCTTCGTGCCCGTGTCGTGCAAGGTATACGGATAAAACCCCTTAGGTTTTACCCGAGCGGGTGGACTATGGTGCCCGACCGGGCACCCCTAAAGTCTTGAATATTCTCTTTTCCGCTCGTTGCTCGGGTGTTCCTTTGGGTTCTAAGGCTCGATCTTGACTCTGAGTGGATATATCTTCAAAGCACGTGGTTTTGTGCAGGAATCCGTCTTTTAAAGCTCATTTAGGCCTTGTCGCCTAAAAGAACCTGAAAACCAACAAAACGGGTGTATGAAACTCATAATCATATCGGATATATAAATCTATATATAAAATATACGCGAAAATGGCACTAAAATCTATTCCAAAATTGATAAACTTTCAGTGTTATCACATAGCTCACGTCCGGACGCGTGAGGGCAAGATATTGTAGGCTCCCAATGACTTGTCGGAATTCGGTTGGGTCGGAAAGAGGTGAGCCCGAGGAAATGGTGAGCCGTGAGGTCGATGGCAATGGTGTAGAGACAGGCTTCGCCTCATTCATGTTGGTCCGAATGAGAAGATCCGTGATATACTTCCGCTGCGACAAGTGGAGACCCTGTGATGTCCTCGTGGCTTCAATTCCTAGAAAGAAGGTGAGAGCACCGAGGTCTTTAATGGAGAACCGAGACGCCAACAACTTGATGAAGGTCTGAATGTGAGTGAAGGAAGAGCCCGTGATGATCATATCATCAACATAGATGAGAACATAGAGCTTTGTGGTTGGCGTGTTGAGCACAAAGAGTGAGGCGTCCGCAAGAAAATTCTTGAAGCCATTGCCAAGCAAAAAGGTCTGTAATTCAGAGTACCACGCACGGGGGGCTTGCTTGAGGCCATAGATAGCTTTCCGGAGTTTGCAAACGTGAAGAGGATGATCCTTGTCAATAAAGCCGGGTGGTTGCTCTATGTATACATCTTCGGTGAGTGTGCCTTGAAGGAAGGCATTGTTGACATCGAGCTGATTTATATGCCATCCGTTGGAGACCGCAAGGCTAAGCACGGTGCGGATGGTTGCGGGCTTGACCACTGGACTGAAAGTCTCGTGAAAATCCACTCCCGAACGTTGATGAAAGCCTTTAGCAACCAAGCGAGCCTTGTAGCGATCAATTGAACCATCAGGTTTTCGTTTGATACGGAAAACCCACTTGCTACCAACAACATTGCTTGTGGTTTGAGGAGATACAAGATCCCAGGTCTCATTGCTTAGAAGGGCATTGAATTCATCACTCATGGCTTGTCTCCATTTGGTGTTGCGGAGGGCTTGTGTTGCTGTCGTGGGTTCGGTTTCATCTAGAGAACCTGTAAACACATTCGCAAACGGAGGATTAGATCGAATGATATTGACCTTGCTGCGAGTCACCATTGGATGCACGTTTCGAGTGTTTGATTCCACAACGGTAGGAGCACGGGCCGCGTTCGAGGGCGACGCTGGAGTACGGGCCGCGTCCGAGGGCGGTCTGCATGTTCCTTTAGCTCCACAATAGTCCAAATACGCGTAAAAACCTGTAAGAACATGAAAAGCACGAAAGCAAGTAAAACGGATACGGAATCATACGTAAAACATCACATATGTATCAAAAACGTCTCCTAAATCGTGCAAGAAATACGTATGAAAACGAGATGATCAATGGAGCGTGTGACAAGGTGAAGGGCTGGATGGGTGATAAGAAGGACCATGGGACAATGGGGAGGCGACGGGTATGCTAGGATGCATGACGTATTTAGAAAGGTTAGCAAAGGGAAAGACAGATTCATGAAAGGCAACGTGACGCGAGACAAAGACACGAAGTTTGGATAGGTCAAGACAAAGATACACGCTTTGGGTGTTGGAGTAGCCAAGGAAGACACAAGGAGCGGATCTAGGGTCTAGTTTGTGAGAGGCATAAGGATGTAGCCAAGGGTAGCACAAACAGCCAAAGATTTTTAGTTTATGGAGGTTCGGTGCGGTTTGGAAGAGGGTTTCGTAGGGTGAGGCCTAGGAGAGGAGAAGTGTGGGCATTCGGTTTATAAGATAAATTGCGACCGTAGAGGCGTAGGACCAATAGGGTAGTGGTAGGGAGGCGTGCATAAGAAGAGATAATTCGGTCTCGACAATGTGACAATGTCGACGTTCAGATATCCCATTATGCTCGGGGTGTGTGGAGGGGTTGTGTAGTGTGAGATGCCATTGTCCGAAAGAAAAGCACGGAGGGCTATGTATTCCCCACCGTTATCGGTGTAAAGATTGATGATTTTAGCATTAAACTTGTTTTTGACAAGAGATTTAAAAGCAATAAAAGTTGCTCGAACTTGTGATTTTTGTTTGAGCGGATAAAGCCAAGAATAACACGTAAAATGACCAACAAAAGGAACATAATACTTGAAACCATCCGTTGAAATAATAGGAGATGTCCATAAATCGGAGAAAACAAATTCAAGCGGACGAGAAGAAATAATAGATGACTCATGAAACGGAAGTTTGTGACTCTTATTACTAAGACAAGAATTGCATGGAGAAACAAAAGACTCTCGAACTAGCGGAATGTGAACCTTGGACAAGGCGTGTTTGAGGATGGGTAGTGACGGATGTCCTAGACGTGAATGCCAAGTGGAAACGGTGGGCTTAAGGTTGGAGAATGCGACAGTGGGTGTGGTATTGGTGGTAAGGGACGGCCACACATACACTCCATCCTTAGTGTTTCCTTGAAGAACCGGCGCCCCCGTGTTTAGATCCTTCACTTGAAACATATGGGGAAAGAATTCAACGGAAACATTATTAGACTTGCATAAACGCTGAACCGAAACAAAATTCTTGTGCATTGAGGGAACACAAAGCACACTATCAAGTAATAGTGAACGATTTGGTAAGGAAAGCGAAAAGGAACCCGTATGAGTGATGGGTTGTCCGGAGCCATCAGCGATGGTGACTTCCTCGCCTCCTTGATACGAACTGTGGAGGGACAAGTTCTGCAAGTCGGAAGTGATGTGATGTGAGGCACCACTGTCAAGAAGCCAACTCGAGGTATCATATGTAGGATACGTAGCAACGTGTGCAGTAGGTGGCCACGGACGTTGAGGGGGTGTCCACCGTTGTTGAATCGGATCCGAGGAGGAGTTCATGGATATGAGTCGGACTTGGTTGCAGAACTTTGCACTGTGTCCTTGAGTTCCGCAAGCTTGGCAGTGGCCTCGATAACCTCCCGTGAAGCTCCTGTTATTGTTTCGACTCCATTGAGAATTAGGGTTGCGTGGTTTTTGGACGGGCAGCGGCAAGGTGAGCCGTGACCGGTAGGGCAGTGGCTGGCGGAGGGAGTTCCACGGCCAATTTCGCCTCATGATTGAGGATTTTTTTCGTGCAGCTCTTCAATTGAGATTTCGGTATCTTTTGCATTGATCACATCAGCTACGGGTTTGTACTCCTCCGGTAGTCCATCAAGGATGGCTTCAAGAACATCCTCATGATCCATCGGTTTCCCGAGGAGTGAGAGTTTGTCGGTTTTGGTGGTGATGAACCGTAGGTATTCTTCCACCGATTGAGATCCTTTGGCACAACGTTTGATTTGATCTCGTAGTTGTTTGACATGACCAAGAGAAGCTTTGCCACAGATGTTGGCTAGGGTTCGCCAAGCGTCTCGAACGGAAGTGGCTCGAGCGATGACCGGTTGGAGCGGGAGGGAGAGTGCGTTGAGCATGGAACTAAAAAGTAATCTGTCCTGGTGTTTCCACGGGCTGAAGGCGGGATTGGATTGCTGAATTCCATCGATCTGAATCATGGCTGGCGGCACAATGGAGTCTTCGGTGATGAAGCACTCGAGATTGTAGCCTTTGAGGAGAGAACGGATTTGGACGCTCCAAATGAGGTAGTTCGTCGGAGTGAGTTTTGTAACGCTTGACATGTTGCAAGCAAAGAGGAGTTTCTGTGGCTGTTGCGGATCGAACATGCTCACAGACTCGGTGCGATTCGACAGCTCCGGGATGTTCGACATGGATGCAGGACGCGGCGCGAGAAATCAGGGAACAGTTGAGCAGGACGCGGCCGATAATGGTGCGATCGGTTGGGGCGACGCGGTGCGAGAGATCTGTACGTCGGGACAAGGCGGATCCGTGCTTGTGAGGTGACGGAACAGCAGTTGAGACGAGGGGTGAGACGTCGGAGCAGCGGCGAAAAAGGGGGTAGACTGCGGCGGCCGGACCAGTGGGGTGCGGCGGCTGGGGTGGCCGAAAAAAAAAGAAAGAAGGTGGGCGGTTAGGGTTAGGCGGCTAGGGTTACGTCGTGAGACGATTTTTGCTCTGATACCATGTCAATGGTAATTCGAATTGTGATTACTGAAAAGCCATAAACGGCTATATATACAAGAGGTTAAGGATTTAACCTAAGTAGGGAATAGTAAATTACAATAATACCCTTAATACAATAATGTCCTAATATCCTTCATACTCCACTCCCCTTGGTCAGTCAAAGATATCTCATTGTCATAGCTCTTGAGCCTTAATTCTTCACCAACACTGTTGGAAAACATGGAGCCATTTCATTCCCTGACGGAAGCCGAATGTGATCTGCCTCCCGAGACATACTACCTCGACCACCAACCAAAACATTCACCCGATGGTCACAAGGAGCAAGAACAATATTTTTAAGCCCAATCTCACACTCTCTTTTGTTTTATGCAGGTTTTTGAACCACACACTGTCATGGAAGCTCTCAAACACCCACAATGACGTCGTGCAATGAGCGATGAGTTTGATGCCTTCGTTTGTAACCAAACGAGGGGTATTGTTCCTCCTGACGAGGCTCGGAATATTTTCGGCTGCAAATGGGTTTTTCGCATCAAATGAAACGTTGTTGGTTTCGTAGAACGATACAAGGCACACATGGTTGCCAAAGGTTTTCACCAATTCCCCGATATGGACTTTCACGAAACTTGTAGCCTGGTAGTGAAGCCTACTATAATCCACTTGGTCATGAGCATTATTATTTCTATGGGATGGCCTCTTCGATAATTTGACACCAAAAATGTGTTTCTTCAAGGACATTTAAGTGACGAAGTCTACATGTCTCAGCCCCTGATATTCATCAACTGTGATCAGTCCTCCTTCGTATGCAAACTCAAGAAAACAACTTATAGGCTCTGTTAAGCTCCACGTGCATGGTATTCTGAGCTACGATGCTTCCTTATCACTCAAGGCTTTGCGAATTCTCTAGCCAATGGGTCTCTTTTCATTCTCAAACAAGGTGACTTAGCATATTTATTCTAATATATGTTGATGACCTGGTTGTCACCGGTAACGACTTGGATCAAGGTTAACTCCTTCATTCACACATTTGCTGCTCATTTTTCATTAAAAGACTTGGGCGGTCTTCATTTTTTCTTAGCATGGAAGCACGATGCACCACCTCGGGTCTCCTCCACACACAACAGAAATTTGTAACTAATCTTCTTCAACGCTTTAACATGCTTGAGGCCAAACCAGATCATGCACCGTTGTCTTCTACGACACGACTCACACTTGTTGCGGGTAAACCTCTCATCAATGCTATTGAATATTGGGCTGTTGCAGGCAACCTCCAATACTTGTCGCTTACTCGACCAAACATCACCTTTTTTGTTAACCACCTTTCCCAAAACATGCACGCTCCCACATCTCTTCATTGGTGGGCCACAAAACGTGTAAAGCGTTACCTCGCTGGAACTCGAGGCCAAGGTGTGATGTTCTCGACTGTGAACCCTCTCCCATTACACGCTTTCACTAATGCTGATTGGGGTGGTGACCATGACGAATTTACCTCTATAGGAGCCTATATCGTACATCTCATCATCGCATCTCTTGGTCCACCACGAAACAAAAAGGTCTTGTTGCATGTTCTTCAACTGAAGGCGAATACTACTCCATTGCTACAACATCCGCTGAGCTTCGTTGGTTTGTGAACCTCCTTAGAAAACTCGGAGTCACCTTACCGGATGCATCGATTTTCTATTGTGATAACATTGGAGTCACCTACCTTGCTGCAAATCCGGTGTTTCATTCCCTTATGAAACATATTACCTTAGGTTAACACTTTACCATGTTTCTCCATTTCAAAATTTTTGCGTCAAGATTGGACTCAAATCCGATTAACCATATTGAGAGAGTATATGAAGTTGTCGTATCATATAAGGGTTGGTTGTTGCATCATATTAGGATTGCTTGTTGCATCATATTCGAACTGGTTATTACATCATATTTGGATTGTTTGTTGCATTAATTTGTATATAAATAACCGTTGTAAACAAATCATAATTAATAAGATTGCACAATATTTTTTTTATATTTGGTAGTTCCATAGTAATGAGCTATCAACTTTGCATTTGGTCAGATAGCACATTCCTTTGTTTGTAAGGCTTGACCTTGAGATACACCCATTCTCCAACATGATATTCACCTTCTCTTTTGTGTTTGTCAAAATGATTCTTCATCCTATGTTATGTTTTATTAAAATTTTGTTATGCTCTAAGTGAAGGAAAGCTTCTACGTCCAGGAATGAAAATAGAATCTTAGGCAGTTCAGGATCAAAGGCAGTTTCGGCTGATTCTTTTGGATTAATACCAACAATTCCTCTCTCTCCTTCCGAAGCTCCTCCAATCCCCTATTCTCAATAGGGATTTCATGTATGCTCAATAGCCTAGGAGGGTCCCTTCCATAAGTACACAAAAGAAATGGCGAAGAGGAAAAAAATTGTAGGATTTATTGCACCAATATTGTGTCCAAACTTACCACGCCACCAATGTTCTTGGTATCATAGCTCTTTAGGCTTTCAAACACTTGTTGAGAACTTCAGCTAAGCAATAATTGTCCTTTGCTCTTTGAAAAGGGAGGTCCGAAACTCACTAAAACAACTTATCCCTATCAGGGATAATTCATTTAGGGAGTCAATGTAAAAGTACCACTTCCCTGATGAATAATTCTACCATTTGAGATGTTGTATAAGGGAGGATGAAGAGGCCTTATCCTCTGGATTTTGGTAAATCCTCCACAAAATCCATACTTATTTCAATCTATACTTGATGAGGGATAGGTAATGGCTGAAAGAAAACAAACTGGGATCAGTATGGTATGTTTATTCCTTTGACAAACATCATAAGTCTTTACGTATCTCTTTCTGCATATTCCTCCAATAAATCTCTACTGATAGCCTCTCGTACGTTTAACTGGCCGGAGTGCCCTCCAATTGGGCTGGCATGAAATTCATCCAAAACAATAAGGATGAATTCTTAAGTTTTAGGCAATACAACCCTTCCTATTTTTCATAGCAGTCCGTCTTTCAATGTGAATTCCATTGATTCAGAGAATTCACCATCTATTGTGTTCTTCTTAGTGCAGTACACTCCTAATCCATCTCTTGTTGCACATGAATTTCAGAAAGATGTAGTTCCTCTATCCTTTTAGAACGTGCATCAGTTGTTTTGTAGCCCATCTCTACTTATCAGGGGTAACAAATTCTTGTTCTAAGGGGTGTTTAAGACTTTCTGGTCAGTTTTAAAAGTGAATTTCCTTCTAAATACATAGTGTCTCCATGTCTCTATTGCTAATACTATAGCCAACAACTTTCTCATAAATAGATTTGGCCTTTCCTTTGCTAATTATTATTATTATTATTATTATTATTGTTGTTAAATGAGTTCCAGTTAACCTCTCAATTTTGTGATTGTTTTAGTCCTACACCATCAAACCATTGCCTTAATCTCGGAGGGATCAGCTACCGCACCTTCACTTGAATTGATATGTCCAAGGTAAGATATTTTGTCTTGACCAAAGGAACATTTCTTTAGGCATTTTAATAATAATAATAATATTAATACCAATAATATCAAGTAACTGATTAAAAAGTTTTTATAAAGTAGTAGTCAACGAACGATGTTCATAACAATACATTACTTATATGGAAAAACAAAGATTATTGGTAGATTATGTTGGGTGAAATCAAAACCCATGTGTTATTCCATTACAAACCAGTTTGAATGCGAGGAGAAACCCCACATTTTGTCAATTTGCATGACAAAAATTCTCCAACCTCTTCTGATGCAAACTCTACCACACTAAAGGGCTTTAAAGGTAACGACCACAAGTTTTCTTGTCCGTTCATCAGAGTTATCTCATATCTTCTACCGGTCAGATCGTTCGACCTCGAAAAGTCTATCAAAGGTTCTACACCATCACCCAGGTTACATCAGTAAACATGATTACCAATCGAATAAAGAACCAAAGGGATATATGATGAATGAGTTTCACTTGGAGTGGTCACTTACCACTGTATCCATGGCCAGAATAGAAAGCGTGACAGATGTCATAAAATAAGTCTAATCGGAAGATGACCCTGCTTCTACTTCTGTGTTTGATGATGATGATGAATATTGCATACTACAAAAACTGAGTCTGAAACCAGTTACGTGAAAAACCATTTCACCTTCGTGATAAAAGAAGCAAGATCACCAATTCCAAAATCATGGTCCTTGATGAACTCTTTCCAATCGTCGTTGAATCTAGGGCCATTCAACTTGACTTCCCATGTATTGTAAGACATGTCTCATCTAAGTTTTGTTGTGTTATTCCTCGTCTTCCCTTTTATGTGCTTCTCGAAGAACTTAATGGAATATTCTGTAACAAAAAGCAAAAGAAAAAATAGTCATATCTCTACATGTCATAAAGATAGAGAGGGAGGAGATTACAAGGTGGTCGTGAAAGCCAGAAAGAAGTGATTGTAAGAAATGTGAATTTTGAGACATTTTTTATAGATTTGGAGATTTTTTCTAATAAGAGGAGATGAAGACGAAGATCAGATAAGAGAGAGATGAGATTCAATATCATATAGGAGATGGAAGTTAGATAGAGAAATGAGAGATGAGAGTATGTCGTCGTTAATTCGAAATGACAGAGAGTGGGATTCCAAAGACAAAGTGACATCGAAACGATGAAATGGTACAACGTGTGGTACAACGTTGTAGTACAACGTGTGGTACAACGTTGTAGTACAACGTGTATGTACAATGTTCAATGGTGTACCACAATGTGTGTGTACAACGTTCATGCTAAGTTCTACATTACGCACATTGTGTACAATGTCGTGGTACAAGGGTATGTACAATGCTCAACGTTGTATCACAATGTTGTACATAACATGTGTGTACAACGTTCAACACCTCACCATAATATTGTACTACAAATGTTCGAAAGAAAGAGGTCCACAATCATTGAGCAGATGAGGAAAACCACGAACATAAGGCTCCATATTTGCATCCAACTGCTCCTTGTTATAAAGCTCATCATCTAAATCTTGATATTGTTCACTGATCATCTCATTTTTGTACACGATTCTCGTATGATTTTACAGATGTTTATGACGATAGTTGCGATGTTTACGTGCGATTTTGTATCCGTTTTACTTGTTTTCGTGTTTTCATATTCTTACAGGTTTTAATGTGTATTTGGTTCGTTTCGGAGCTAAAGAACATACACGGGATAAAGTACGAGTATCGGAGATCATAACGGAGCAAACATGATGAGAAACATACAAGAAATGAGCCAGACATAGGCACACACGACCGGGCTGAAGTAAGGAGCATAACACGACCAAGCAGCTGAAGCAACACGTCCGGGGAACAAACCAATATCAAGAGCACGACCGGGCATGACACAATGCACGATCGAGCACTCAATGCATCAAACTCCCCCGGGAGTGATGCATAGCCCGGGCACACATGGAACACGGTCGGGCATCCCTCATGGAAAGGCGCACGGTCCAGCTTCACTTCATGCACGATCGAGCACTTGGTGTGAAGAACAAGCACGGTCGGGCTCCACTACAAGCACGATTGGGCATTCAATGCACCAAATACCCTCGAGAGCTTTGCACGGCCTGGGCATGCACACATCACGGTCGGGCGCCAAAGTAAACCGTTCTATAAATGAGGAAAAGATGCATGCCCGACCGGGCTGCATACCATGCATGGTCAGGCATGACTTGGTAAACTCTTCCACCTCCGTTTTGAATTGAATTTGGCACGAGAATGATTCAAACTTTTGAGTTACAGAACATGATGGCAGAGGGTAGACATCATTATTCATCATCCATTCATTATTCATTAGTTTAAAGAACCCTCTTGACGGGAGACACACAAAGAGACGGAAGATCGAATCGAGACGACGCCTCGTTTGATTCTATGTTCCTAATACTATCTATTTTATTTGTATTGTTTGGTTTCAAACTCATGACTGAGTAGTTGTTTAGTTCTAGGAGAAGGGATTAGCCCATGACTATCCCTAAATCTCTTTTGATTTGTTAATGAATGTAATTTTCCATTTTGTTAATCTATTCTTTGTCTGAGTGTTGAATCGTCTTGTATTTACGAAGTCCAAGTAGTGCATGTGTTAAGGATTAGGAGAAGGACCGAAAGCAAAATTCTAGTCCTATATGAACAGGCTTAGAACAACCGAGACTAGGTCGTGAAAATAGAGTAGTAACGTATTTTTGTCTATCTCTATCTCTTTAAAAAATTGGCCGAGGGGCCTAAGGGAATAGATTGTAGCTGGGTACAAATAGGCGGTTGAGGGTTAATCGGATGAATCATAGAATGTATGGATTTAGTTTGAGGTATCAGCCACGAAAGTAGGGGATAACTCGATTAGATCAGGTTTCTATACATTAAGAGAGGGTATAAATTATATTAGGATCATCCGTCTTAGATATTATAATTGAGAATGCATGATTAAATAGACTGATTGATGGTTTCAGAAGCTTTGCGGTGAAACCGTATCCTAGAACGTTTGTCTCATTGCCAAGAACTTGTAGTTTATCCATTTTCGTTATTTCATCGTAAAACCAACATTTCATCGTATCAAGTTTGATTCTAGTTTTAGCTTAGTTCGTGTTGCATAGTCCCTATGGGATCGACACCTAGAGTACTACACACGTGTCGTGCACTTGCGAGTAGTTTAGGTTAATTTGTTTAACTTAGAACACATCATTCACTCCCCGACAAGTCGACCGTACATTTGTATGCCTCTTTCATCATACAAACTCTACTCTAGACGTATTGTTGCGGTTAAGGCTCCATATATAGCCTTAATCGCAACGACGTTGTTTAGAGTTCGTGTTGATGAAGGAAAAGCACGAACATATGGTTGACTTATCCAGTATAACATGTGTGGTACAACGTGTGTGGTACAACGTGTGTGGTACAATGTGTGGTTCAACGACATATTGTCATCCCCAAAGTTGTTGCACAACACAAGTGACACGATAGTTCCACGACATGATACAACACGTGTAACACATGGTGAAAACCTAACGCTGAACATGATGAGATTTCAAGATTTTGAGACAGTTTTTTACGAATTTGGATAATTTTCAAAAAAAAAATTCTATGAAAAGAGAGAGAGATAGGAGGGGAGAGTTTTTTTTTTTAAATTCTAGAGATAGTAAGTCAAAAACTGAAAAGTTTTCATATAAAACAAAATGACATTTTGTTTTATATGAAAAATTTTAAGTTTGTGACTTATTGTCTCAACATAAAAAAATAAAATTTTTATCTTGTGCTACAATCCAAAATCAAACTCCCTCGATCATTTTTGCAGTACTTGAACTTGCAATGCTTGAAACCTTGAATCAGAAGATCAAACATATATTACTACATTCCTTATACTAATCACACTATCACCAATCTCCTTCAAGCCTTCATTGACAATTAAATTCAAAATATAAGCACAACATTGTACATGCATAAATTCACCATCAAGTACTAGTGCATCATCTCCTCAAGTCTTCAATTTACTTCTCTACATCTTAATCGCACGATCATTAGAACTAGCATTGTCAACAGTTATTGTGAACACTCTTTTTATGTCCCAATCAAGCAAACATTCCTCAAGTTGTTTGCAATTGTTTCCCCTTCACGGGACTAAAACTAATAATCTTCCGATGTAATTGCCAATTACTATTAATAAAATGAGCAATGACGACCATATAACTAACATATACGATAGAAGTCCATAAATCGGTTGTAATAGACACTCTTCTCCCATTAATCATGCTTCCCAAAATAACTTTTTCAGAAGCATACATTTGAAATACATCCTTAGTAATGGTTTTTCTCGAGTGGACAACAAACTTAGGACACAAGACATTACTAAGATATCTAAACCTAACATTCTCAACTGTAGAAAATGGTATTTCATCCATAATAATCATCTTAACTGTTGTTTGTCTACATGTTTCTTAACTAAATCCACAAGCAACAAGCATATTACTATCATCATTTTGACTTTCACAGTCAATCATAGTTAATACCTTCTGACTGTCATTTTCAACAATGTTCTTATAACTTTTGCATATACGAAGATGGTTATTCATGCAACAAGCATATTACTTCCGCATTTCAACTTTATTTTACAATAATTACACTTACTATTGTTTTTTGGATTTGGGAGGCAACTTATTGTTTTGGGATGTCGCTAATCTTTTGTTCAATTAAACTTCATTGTCATCAATTTGATCAACAACCGTCAACTGCATATCCATCTAAGACATAAACCAAATCACTACAAATTAGTAATAAGTGAACTTTCGGCCAAATTGAATAATACATCGCTTATGTATAATTAAGCAGATAATCATCTTCTCATAGTAAGAATCTTATTGATGTAAAATCGGTTGAAGAGATTATGGATGACCAACATAGGAGTGGGGAAGAAGGACGAACAACCACGAGAGGAGCATGCACACGCACAGACGACAAACAAGCACGAGCAACAAACCGAACAGGTACTACCGACGGACTGGCACAGACGAAAAATAGGCACAAGACAGGGCGACGGACAGGCACGAGACGAGGCGATGGACAGGCACAGACGATGGATAGTCGATGTACACACGAACGACAAGCAAACACAAGGCGACAAACAGTTATGGACGACAGACAAGTACGACTGAAGGATAGGCACAACGGAGAATGAGAGGAAGACGATGACATACCAAGGGCCGACGACAAATAGGGTTACTATACTATAGGCACCGTGTCGTGTATGCGAGGAGAAAAAGAGAAAAATTGAGTCAATCGTTTAAAATAAAATTAGAATTTTTTTAAATTTTAGATTGTTTGGATTATTTGGATTATTCCGAAGTTAAATCAAATCGAACCGACTTGAATCTTAACGGATTTTTGAATTTAAATCCATATAAATTTTGTAGGTAATGGCTTGGATTTTCGGGTCGGTCCGGGTGATCGGATTAAGTGGCCGGATCATTTGAGATTGAACTAGATCTTACATATTTCTTTTAGTTGCAAGTGAGCTCCAAGTGAAGGGAAGAGGTAATATTCATAATATATACATATATAATGACTTTGAGGCGTTCAAGTCAATTCTCCTTCATCTGGAATCGTCTCACTATCTTCTCAGAAGAACGACACTTCGCACACTCCATTCCTCCTCACGTAATTGTTTTTCGTTTTCCATTTGTTTGTTTGAATTCTCGAGTAATCGTAATGTTCATTTCTCGAATTGAGCATTAGGGTTTTATTTTTCCCCTATTGGTTCTGTTTGTGCTGCCCTGAATTTTTATAGGGTTCTAGGCTCTGATGGACAAGGTGGTTGATCTATTTGGTGTTGGACAAGAAAATATTCAGAAATTGTTGGAAGGAGGCAACGATCTAAGCAAGATCGATGAGGTTTCTCCGGTTTCAGTTCTGTTGTTGTGTTTTATGTTTTGATTTGATATCCGACATATTTAAGTTATCGAGCGCTTGTCTGAGATCGCAGGGATTGTTCTTAGGTTCAGTAGCAGAGGCAAGTAACAAAGATTTGCTTAAAAGCTCTAATGTCACTCATATCTTAACTGTGGCTGTGGCTATAGCCCCTCTTTACCCCGATGAATTCGTATATAAAGTCATCGAAGGTATTGATTTTTTACTTCTCTGATCAAACCATACTTTTTAGATTTTTATGCTGGAATTTGTAATTTCAGATATTAAAAGAATGTCACGAAATTTGTGGCAATTTGGTCTCCCTTTGATATTTTTAAGTTTTCTTTTCCCTCGATCTATCGTTGTTACTTTGAGAGGATAATTTGATAAATGTATAACTAGTGGGGCAAATATATGGTTTGAAGATGAACTCGTTAAAATGGCAGAAGAAGAGATTTAGAAGAAAATGGGCTTTTTTCTTTACAAAGAGACTATAAATCCTATAAGAGAATATGTTTATGCATAACTCGAAAGAAGTTTCTACTTTAGAAGAACTGTCTTAGATCGTTTTTTCTCCATTGATGGTATTTCAGTGTTTCTCTGATAATATTATTCGAATACATGGATATCGTTGGATCTAGACTAGCTTAACATCTTTCCCTCCAGAAGTAATGACCCGTCAGGTTACTCGCTTCTTACATATGATTTGTGCTTGTGAATTGATGTAGTTGTTGACCGATCTGAGACCGATTTAACGAAATATTTTGATGAAAGTTTCAACTTCATTAACGAAGCTAGACAATCTGGTGGTGGTGTTTTGGTCCACTGCTTCATGGGAATGTCTAGGAGGTGAGTATATAGCCATGATCTTCTCATTCATTTAGCCTGATTGTTTTAGTATTTCCTTAGACGTGACGTGAACTAATAACCTGCATCTAGAAGCAAAGCCTTACAATGATTCCTTTTTATGATTGGCGTGAATCTGGAGAAAATTAATTTGTTTGACAACAATTTACCAATTGTGATAAGATCCAGCGAAGATTGATCAACACTCTGACTGCTTTGCTTTTTCTCTTAAGTGTGACTATAGTGGTTGCTTATCTGATGAAAAAGTATGGCTTGAGCTTCTCTAAAGCCATGGAACACGTGAGGAGCCGACGACCTCAGGCATCGCCTAATTTAGGTTTTGTTTCGCAGTTGCAGCAGTATGAAAAATCCATCCAAGGTATGTATTGTTTTCAATTGAACAAATTCGAAATGTTTAGCCTTTCTTAGCTTATGCTTTTCATTATATGTGATTGATAGAACATGTAATTCATGAAAATGCAAGACTGGATTTTAGAGGGGTAAAAAACCATGTCCTGTTCAACAGAGGTGTATTGATGAATTTGCAAAACATAGAACAAACTTATTTGTGATCAAACGAGGAAAAGTTGCTAATTGGAATGCTGAAACAATAGCGATCGTTTGGAAAAGGCCGTGGATCATTAACAGAGCTGTAGGGTTTCCATTCAAAATCTACTTAGGGTTCATTATGATCCACTGACTTTACATGTTAGTCTCTCTATCAAAACTGTTACTTCACAAAAAACTCATTGCAGTGATCTTTGATCACACAGCAAAAGGGGAAGAAGCTAATATCGCTACTTCGGCGGATGAGAAGAAGTGCTGATGAACGTGCCTAAGATTCCAAAGTGTGATTGGATAAGCCTATTCTTAATAAATTTGGTCCTTTGAAGAATGTTCTTTTGTGCTGAAGTTGTGAAGAACAGCCCAATAAGTAAACACAAGGACTGAGATTTAACTGTCTTATGAGTAAGTCCTACATTGGTGGTCCAAAGACCAAACACTATCTTCTACAAAATACACTTGTTGGAAAATGTAATCATATCCAGGCAAAACTGTTCGTTCCTTCAAAGAAACTTGACAATATTAGGGAATTGATTTTATTTTCCTAAAAACTCATATACGAATCTAAACTGTCAAAATTATACACAACTCAGTTTTCTAAACTATTGTACTAGTTCATTATGATAATTAAGTTTAAATTAATCCATTAAGGAGCATACATGTGAAAGTTGATGAGTATTTATTTATTAAAGTCGTTAGGAGTTAGTCGAGCGGTCCGTCAGTGTTTAGCAACTAGTCGAATTAGTGGGTGATTCGAATTAGTGGGTTATTAATCGATGACTAGGTGTTTTTTCGTTTTTTTAGTTTTTTTAAATATATTTTCAATTTTCAAAATTATAAAATATAATATAAAAATAAAAAAATAAACAAAAATATTATATATAAAATATAAAGTCATATAAATTCATTAATTATATCATAAAACATAACAAAATACTAAATATCTAATATTCGCAGTGTATTAGAGGAATTTATATATCGGTACCAAAACGACCTTACATGAATCACTGATCTTGAACCACGACTTTGCGGAATTGCTCGGCTTTGCGGAATTGCTAAAATATAAAGTCATATAAATTCATTAATTATATCATAAAACATAACAAAATACTAAATATCTAATATTCGCAGTGTATTAGAGGAATTTATATATCGGTACCAAAATGACCTTACATGAATCACTGATCTTGAATCACGACTTTGCGGAATTGCTCGGCTTTGCGGAATTGCTGAGATGGACGAACGGATGAATAGATGAAGATAGCATACGAACGAATGAAGACGAAGATGGCAAATAGACGAACGGAAACAAAGACATCAAACGAAGACGAAGATGACTACAAGCCAACGAAGAACGAAGACGACCAACGACGCTCAAAACTGGAAGACCGCATAGCAAAGAGAGAAGCAACCAAAACGTCGTCTTTGGGTTTATTTTTTAAAAACAAAATTGGTTCAATTTTTTTTTAATATAGTCAAAACGACATTGTTTTGATATTTTTTATTAAAAAAATATGACCGATTTTCTATTAAGACCGCCGAGCATCTAGATACCGACTAGTTGGCCGTCTAGACCGACTTTTAGATCACAGTATATAATCATCCCAATTGAAATAAATTTATGTATTGTATTTCAAATTTGCCATTTTTATCTATTGATTAATTTGTGTAGGATTATTATTGTTGTTACGTGATAGATCGTGAAGGAATTGAATAACGATGTCGGGAGCACTAAAATATACATATCAATCCTCGAGGACTTAATTGGAGCATGCACATTGCATGTCTTAGATCTACATGAATATATAAGCATAAAGAGTACTTATAAATACAAGGTTTGTATATTGCTGGGATCTATAAGGTTTCTTTTACTACATTAGGAAATGAATATAATCACGTGTCATTCTCATCCCTTATGTATATAAGTGCATATACATGGATATATACAAAATAAAATAAAATTCAAAATGCTATTAAGTTGCCTTATTTGGTACATAATGTTGTATACATGTTCAGAGTTCCTTTGTTGTTTTAAGCATGTAATAATCCTATGATTATATTGCATGTATTATCAAAAGTAGTTGAAATGACTTCGATCTTGATGAGAATTGTATGTGATTTAAACTGTAGTGTGTCATTTTTTCCAAATTTTATTCACAACTTTGCCCTGCTATATAGAAATAAGTGTTATTTGTTCCATAGTAATGGAAAATAAAAACGAGAAAATGCTAAACAATCGTATCTTGCGTAAGAAAAAGGAAAAATGAGTGTCACCCAAGATCGGATAATTCATATTATGAATGAAGGATATAATGAATTTATGAGTGAATGATATAAAAATATCAGCACATCCCATATTTGAGTTTCATCTTGGGTACCCCGGACTAGGATTTGTAATATCTCGGATTAAGATGTGTGATGTAGTGGATCAGGTTTATAAGATTTGATTTGATTATCTATTATATCATGGTACACATCTTTTTTCAGTGACTCTTTCTCAGTGATTCTTTTAGGTACATCTACCTAAAATGATTGAATTTTCCAACAAGAATTGGTTACACTTTCCATAATCTTTAATGATTTCATGTACGTGAGAATAATTCTAAAACCAAGAAACATCATCCTGCCTATATATATATATATTTGTATTTTACTTGTGTATATTAGATACACTCATACACCTTTTGTTCCATTGTCGGAGACTTAAAGACGATTTAGCTATTCGATTTTACGAATCTAGGTCATTTTTTTAATCATGTAATGAAATATTTTTGTCTTATTTTCCTTGTTTCTTTACCAAGAATTCAGTTTATGACTATAGATGTTGAGTGATCTAGATTCGTGACACTCGACCCATAAATTGAAAATACTATAAGAAGCATTCGTGAGCAAGCAAGAAGAAGATCAATATGGACGAGCTCGGTATGATAAGCATTCAGTTAATTGTATTGTTATGTTGGGTAGATGGACACTTAGTCATCTTAGGGTCATCCTAAAATCTTAGTTCTAAGCTTATATATTTTCCTAAAAGTCATTCCTCATTATTTGGAGTATCAGGCCTTTTTCATATTGTTCTAGTTCACTGAAAATATTTTTCACTTGAACAAGAGCCAGGCATCTTGTCTAGGGATGGCGGTAATAATCACATGTGTTTGTTAGCCCTGGTTACCCATTCTTTTTACCCTTTTCATATGATCATAATTCCACATTTTCAAAAAAAAAATAAAGAGACGAAAGGGTTGATAAGTCCAAATTCCGCAATGCAAACAAACTTTAACAAAAATAAAATAAATGGAATATAAAGACCAAATCTCGAAAAGAAACAAAATCTATCACCAAGTCTTACCTTAACCATTTGGACTGATTTACTCCTTAGAAAAACGATAAATAGACTCGAAAAAAATACTTGATAGGATTTCTAGTTCATTCTCCTAAGTTTTTTAGTGTTAGTATAAATCATACAACTTAGAATCTTTCCAAAATTTAGAAGACTCTATACGAAACAAGTTCGATTTTGTTCACGACAAACGTAGTCTAAGCAAGTATGAATATTCTTGAAATCCTTCCTAACTCCATTTTACTTGTGATTTCTTTTCAGATTTATTCATTAATTATGTTTCCTCGATGACGAGCAAAAACCAAGTCTAGAGAGTTTAATCATACCAAATTTACTTTATAATTTTTCGTATATTTCTATGTCATTCTATATTATTTAAGTTCCTTTTTATGCCTTTTTTGTGTTATTTTGTGGTATTTCCGACAATAAGGGCTAAGAAGCACATTATGGAGAAATATGGCGATATTTAGCACGAAAACAGTCAAAATGCTCGGGCCAAACACCAAAAATGCTCGACCCGAGCACCAAAACCGCTCAGTCAAGCACTTTGAAATCGAATGCTCAAAAATTTTCAGAGACACTACTGATGCGATTCAAGTTAAACAAGTTAACCGGAACTACCCGCAAGTGTAAGACACGTGTGTAGTAATTTAGGTGTCGATCCCACAGGGACTACGCAACACAAACTAAAATCAAATTAGAATCAAACTTGCTATGAAGAAATAATATTTGTTGGATGCAATAATGAAAATACAGTAGACTAATGAGTTCTTGGAAAATGAGATAAACGTTCTAGAATACGGTTTGACCGCTAGCTTCCAAAACCAACTATCGATCTATCTAATCATGCGTTCCCTATTAAGATATCTAAGACGGACGATGCTAATGTAATTTCTACCCTCTCTCAAGGCATAGGACATGATTCAATCGAGTTAGCCTTACTTTCGTGACTGATACCCCAAACTAAACCCACACGATCTATGATTCATCGGATTAACCCCTAACCGTTACTATCCTACTTTCGTGACCTAGTCTTGGTTGTTCTAAACCTGATCTTCTAGGTCTAGAATTCTCCTTTCGGTCCTTCTCCTAATCCCTAACATATGCATCTACTTGGCCTTCGTAAATACAAGACATTCAACACTCAGACAAAGAATAGATTAGCAAAACGAGAAATTGCATTCAAAGAATAAATCGAAATGGCACTACAAAAAAACAGGCGATTTCCAACGGACGGCAACGGATCTAAGCTCATTGGGAAATGCACGTTACAAATCGGGATCCGTTGTGATTCCCAACGGCTTTCCAACGGACAGTATCTGTTGAAAAATTATGACGGACGCCCTACGGATGAACCTGTTGGCAAATTGTAACGGACGCCAGTTGAAACCTCTATAACGGATGTCCGTTAAAATATTGCAATGGACACCCGTTAAAATGTTGTAACGGATGTCCGTTGCCATACCATCATGAAAAAAAGAGTGGGAATTCAAGTTTTTCGATGGGTATCCATTGCAAACTAGCAGGAAATGGCAACGGGCATCCGTTGCAAACTGGAGGGAAACGGCAATGGGCATCCGTGACAAAATGGCGGGAAATGGCAACGTGTATCGGTTACCATTTGGCGGGAAAGAATTCCAATGGATGCCCGTTAGAATTTCTAAAGGGCATCCGTTGGAAAGTTGTTTGAAAAAATAAAAAATATTTTTACAAAAATTAAAAAGTTTTAGTTAAACTAATAAAAGTTTTTACAAAAACTTAAACCTAAATCTATTACAATTCATTTAAATCGGTTGAGCCGATATCATCTCCGGGGTCACCAGCACCTCTGGACGACGTTGCATCCGAATCGATACCCGGTTTTCGCCGCAGCGTTGATCCCCTCACCTGGCCAGATAGCAACTCTATGATGCTCTCC
Source organism: Gynandropsis gynandra (assembly GCA_036759665.1). Classification (NCBI taxonomy): domain Eukaryota; kingdom Viridiplantae; phylum Streptophyta; class Magnoliopsida; order Brassicales; family Cleomaceae; genus Gynandropsis; species Gynandropsis gynandra. The sequence goes on from CM071871.1 coordinate 12,198,319, forward strand.
ATGTGCTGCACTTGTGATCGCGTTGCCTGCAGTTGGGTTTGAGTGTATCGAAGTTGTGCTTCGAGATCCTCGATACATCATTGCTGCGTGTAGCTCTCTTGGACCATAGGAGGTACCGTCGTTGCGTCCTTGACCATATCTTTTTGAAGTACCCCGAGACCGTATAAACGCCCCTTAGACGGTCTAACCGACTACAAAATAAACAAAATTAGTGTTAGAATGTTTTACAAAATTTTTTATTTAATCGAAAGATAAAATATTAAATATTTACCTCCAAATAAATTTTGTCTGTTTGTAAAGGACTGGAGTCGTCGGGAGTTAAACCGCAAGCTTGTGATTGCTGTGTGATTTTCTCCATCACAACTTTCACAGTTCTTTCCGCTCGAGGGTCGATGAGTTCGGGTTCGTCGCTCTCTTCCGCGATGACCGGCTTCTTCTTGGCGTGGGTTTCCACTACCAGCTCAAGAAGAGTCGGTTCTCTTCCTATCCGTTGCATCTGTGATATAAAATAAATTTAATTAGATAAATATTTTAAAAAACAAAAAATTTAAATAATAATAAATTTACCAATTCTTGCTTCCTCTTCGGGAATGATTTTGATCCCGAAGTATGGCGATGCGAACCATCTCCGGAACCTTCTCTCCGTACCGACATTGTTTGACCTTCTCGTTCTTGGCCTTGAAGTCTTCAGACTCCCAATGTTGAATAAGTTGATTGAAGACCTCGTCCGTTGCCCACCTTTTCTAGATGCATTGACTCGGACGCCTATCTCGATCGGGAGAGGCAAATAGATAATATATTTGAGTGCTACACCTTTTCGGAATGCAAGGAGGTGGAGTACACTGCAGCTCAACTCACTGACGGCGCACTTACTTGATGGGATCGCGAGGAAAGCACTCGAAGACGTACAAGACTTGGACCAGTCTCGTCATGGGTAGAAATGAAAGCCCTCATGCGCAAGAGATACATGCCACCACACTTCCATAGAGAGTTGCAACAAAGATATAGAAGTTGAGCCAAGGAAGTAAAGTGGTCGAGGAATAATTCAAAAAATTTGAACATCTCCGCAATAGACTGGAACTATACAAAGATGAAGAAACCGTAATGGCTCAATTCCGAGACAGACTAAAGGAATGAATCGCTAAGAAGGTAGAAAGACAGCACTACCACGACCTACAAGACATATTGCATTTGTCAATTCAAATTGAGCAACAGATTAAACGAAAGCAAGCGGTGAGCCGAGGAAGGATGCAACCCATAAGGTAACCGAACAACCCTCAAGGTTGCCGAAAAGACCAAGGACGGATGACCATTCCAAGGGTAAAGCGCCTGAAACCTCAAGGGATGCCAAAGGGGAAGGTAATAATCAAATTCCATCAAGACCAATCCATACCCGTGAACTTGTATGTTTTAAGTGCAAGGGCATAAGGCACATGGCACGAGACTGCCCTAATCCGCGAGTCAAGATCCTCGCTGATTACAGAGGATACGAGTTCGCAAATGAGGAAACACTGGACGAAGATGAAGAGATCAAATACCCAAAAAGCGGAGAGCTACTGGTAACGTGATGCATCCTAAGAACAATGGTAAGTCCACCAGAGACGGCCTAGAGAGGGACAATCTTCCACACCAAGTGTCTCGTAAAGAAAAAGGTATGTGGACTCATTATCGACAGGGGATCCTGTACTAATGTTGCAAGTGCCTACATGTAAAGAAGCTTGGCTTGGAGACAAAGAAGCACCTACATCCATATAAGCTACAATGGCTTAATAGTCAAGGGGCGCTCAAGGTAACCGGGCAAGTCACCATGCCCTTCCGCATCGGCAAATACCACGATGAAGTACTTTGCGATGTCGTGCCAATGCAAGTAGGACGTATCCTACTAGGATGGCCATGGTAATTTGACTGCAAGGTAACACATGACGGAAAGTCAAATTTCCATTCCTTCGTTATGAACAAGAGGAAAGTAGCACTAGCAGCCCTTAGTCCTTCACAAGTTTATGAAATGCAACTAAAACTGAGTCGCGAGGACAAGCCAAAACCAAATTTTTATGTTAAGGCTAGCGTGATTCCTAAGGCTTTGAGCAATCAAAGCCCAATATTACTAATGTTTTACCAAGATTTCTTGATAAGCCAGGGAACTATGGATCATCCCCCAGAGATCACCAGCATCCTAAGCAAGTATCATGACTTGGTTCCCGAGGAGATCCCAGCTGGATTGCCACCCCACGGGGTATCAAGCACCAAATCGATTTTGTTCTAGGGTCTCTGTTGCCGAACCGGCCAACATACCGCATGAACCCTGAAGAGACGAAGGAGCTACAATGTCAAGTCCAGGAGATAATTGACAAGGCTACATCCGAGAAAGTCTAAGTCTGTGCACTGTAGTCGTACTCCTTGTACCAAAGAAGGACGAGACGTGGTGAATGTGCGTTGATTGTCGGGCGATCAACAATATCACAATCAACTACCGACATCCCATCCCATGGCTAGATGACATGCTTGATGAGCTGAGTGGAGCAACGATCTTCTCAAAGATTGACCTCAAGAGCGGATACCACCAAGTCCGCATGAGAGAAGGCGATGAATGAAATACAGCCTTCAAGATGAAGTAGGGATTGTACGAGTGGCTCGTCATGCCTTTCGGACTTTCCAACGCCCCCAAGCATTTTTATGAGGCTTATGAACCACGTGCTAATAGCCTACGTCGGGAAATTCGTTGTGTTTTATTTCGACAATATTCTCGTGTATAGTCGAAATCTCAACGATCACCACGAACACCTTGAGCTAGTATTGGAGACGCTCTAGAAGGAACAGTTCTACGCCAACGTCAAGAAGAGCTCCTCTGCCACAAAGGAGATTGTATTCCTGGGATTTGTGGTGAATTCGCAGGGACTACGTGTGGAAGAGAGCAAAATCCAAGCCATACAAGAATGGCCAACACCCAAAAAAGCCGCCCACATACGTAGCTTTCATGGGATATCGAGTTTCTACCGCCAGTTCGTGAAGGACTTCAGTAGCATAGCCGCACCACTCACCGCGGTTATCAAAAAGGACAAGACCTTCGAATGGGGAGAAGCACAAGCAAAAGCATTTGAAGAACTCAAGGCGAGCCTGACCACTGCGTCAGTCCTAAAACTGCCAAACTTCAACAAAATGTTCAAAGTAGAATGTGACGCCTCAGGGATCGGTATTAGAGCGGTCCTTGTTCAAGAACGACGACCCGTGGTGTACTTCAGCGAGAAGTTAAATGGAGTCACGCTCAACTATCTGATGTATGAAAAATATCTCTATGCTCTTGTTCGAGCTCTACAGACATGACAACATTACCTACTGGCGAAAGAATTCATCGTCCACACCGACCATGAGACCCTAAAACACCTCGAGGGTCAAAATAAGCTCAAACGATGACGTGCCAAATGAATGGAGTTCATCGAGACATTCTCGTACATAATAAAGTACAAGAAAGGTAACGAAAATGTGGTAGTAGATACAAAGGGACATAACTGTAATAATCTCTAATTAGGTTAACTCAATCTCTAATTAGGTTAACTCGTGTACATATAGCCGTTTAGGCTTCATTTGAAACACAATCAGAATTCATTTCGTTATATGGTATTAGAGCTAAGGAAATCGTCTCACGACGTAACCCTAGCTGCCTCACCCTTTCATTTCCGGCAAACCTAGCCGCATCACCCTTTCGGTTCCAGCCGCTACTTCGTCGCCTCATCAGCCCGCAGCCGCTGCTTCGACGCCTCATCAGCCCGTAGCCTCATCAGCCCGCTGCAATGTCGCACGCCTCTCAACCATCAAATGTCCGCACCGAGTCTATGAGCATGTTCAATCCAACCCAACCATAGAAACTCCTATTCTCGTGTAACATGTCAAGTGTTACAAAACTCACACCGACAAATTACCTCACTTGGAGTGTCCAAATCCGCTCCCTTCTTGAAGGATACAATCTCGAGTGCTTCATCACCGAAGACTCCGTTGTGCCGCCAGCCACGATCCAAATGGATGGAATTCATCAAAATCCCGCCTCCTTCAGTCTGTGGAACCAGGACAGTCTACTATTTAGCTCCATGTTGGGCGCGCTGTCACTTCCGCTTCAACCGGTCATCGCTCGAGCCACATCTGTCCGAGAAGCACGGCGTACCTTAGCCAACATCTACGGCAAAGCCTCTCGTGGTCATATAAAACAGCTATGAGTCTGATCAAACGCTGTGTCAAAGGATCTCAATCGATTGAAGAATATCTTCGGTTCATCACCACCAAAACGGACGAACTATCACTCCTTGGGAAACCAATGGATCATGAGGATGTCCTTGAAGCCATCCTTGATGGTCTGCCGGAGGAATACAAAACCGTGGCTGATGTGATCAACGCAAAAGACACAGCAATCTCAATCGAAGAGTTACATGAAAAACTCATTAATCATGAGGCGAAACTTGCTTTGGATCTTCCTCCGCCAGCCACTGCCCTACCTGTCACGGCTAATCTTGCCGCTGCCAGACCCAAATACTAAAATCAAAATGCTGGATCACGAGCACCTACTCCTCATTGGAACCGCAACAACAACAGGGGTTCCGCGGGAGGACACCGAGGCCGATGTCAAGCTTGCGGAATCAGGGGCACAGTGCAAAATTCTGCAATCAATTTCGACTCATATCCATGAGCTCATCCTCGGATCAGAACCAGAATAAGTGGACACCACCTCAACGTCCCTGGCCTCCCGCTGCTCATGTTGCTACGTATCCGACCTATGACACCTCGAGTTGGCTTCTTGATAGTGGTGCTTCGCATCACATTACATCCGACTTGCAGAACTTGTCGCTTCACAGCCATATCAAGGAAGCGAGGAAGTCACTATAGCTGATGGCTCAGGACAACCCATCACTCATACGGGTTCCTTCTCACTCTCTTTACCAAATCGTTCCCTTACGCTTGATAGTGTACTTTGTGTTCCCTCAATGCACAAGAACCTGGTCTCGGTTCATCGTTTATGCAAGTCTAATGGTGTTTCTGTGTAATTCTTTCCTCATATGTTTCAGGTGAAGGATCTAATCACGGGGGCGCCGGTTCTTCAAGGAAACACTAAAGATGGAGTCTACGTGTGGTCGTCCCCCACTACCAATTCCTCACCAACCGTTGCCTTCTCCAGCCTTAAGTCCACCGTTTCAACTTGGCATTCCCGTCTAGGACATCCGTCACTACCCATCCTCAAACACTCTTTATCCAAGTTTAACCTTCTGTTGGTTCGAGATTCTTTAGTTTCTCCGTGCAATTCTTGTCTTAGTAATAAGAGTCACAAACTCCCGTTTCATGAGTCGTCTATTGTCTCTTCTCGTCCTCTTGAATTCATTTTATCTGCTTTATGGACATCTCCTTTTATTTCAAAGGATGGTTTCAAGTATTATGTTCTCTTTGTGGATCATTTTACGCGTTACTCTTGGCTTTATCCGCTCAAACAAAAATCACAAGTTCGAGCAACTTTCATTGCTTTCAAATCCCTTGTAGAAACCAAGTTTAACACTAAAATCTTCAACCTTTACACTGATAACGGTGGGGAATATATAGCTCTTGCCTCTTTCCTTTCGGCCAACGAAATATCTCACTACACAACCCCTCCACACACCCCCGAGCATAATGGAATATCTGAACGCCGACATCATCACATTGTTGAAACTGGCTTATCTCTCCTTATGCATGCCTCCTTATCGCTGCCCTATTGGTCCTATGCCTTCACGGTTGCGGTATATCTCATAAACCGAATGCCAACTCCTCTCCTTTCCTATGCCTCACCCTACGAAACTCTCTTCCAAACACCACCAAATCTACATAAACTTAAAGTCTTTGGTTGTTTGTGCTACCCCTGGCTACGTCCTTATGCTTCTCACAAACTCGACCCTAGATCCGCTCCTTGTGTCTTTCTCGGCTACTCCAACACCCAAAGTGCATACCTATGTCTTGACCTGTCCAAGCTCCGTGTCTTCGTCTCTCGTCATGTTGTCTTCCATGAATCCGTGTTTCCCTTTGCTAACCTCTCTAAATATGTCACCCATCC
>CM071871.1:12206381-12220757 GCA_036759665.1 Gynandropsis gynandra
GTGGGTTAGATTCAAGGATCTTCTACAGCAATGCCCACACCATGGACTTGGGCAGTGGTACGTTATACAACCTTTTTATAATGGAATTTCAGATGAGCACCGCATGAGGTTGGATAACGCTGCCAGAGGATCATTCATGGATCTGAGCGTCGAGGAGGGATTCGAGCTGATTGATAACCTCGCCATGAACCACACCATGTGGTCCACTACAAGAGGTATGCCTAATAGCACTCGTCGTTTATATGAGCCTAACCAGAATAGAGCCATGGGTAATGCAGCGAATGCTATGTACTGTGCGAATTGCGGAGATACGGACCATGTAGCGTATCAATGCACAGTACATGAGGATTACGAACATATGAATTATGCCCAGTAGCAAGGCAGCACGCAATTCGGGAATACCTACAACCCGAATTGGAGGAATCATCCAAACTTGTCATACCGAACGACTCAACCGGTAAGGTATTCGGAGTTTCCACCAAGGCAGAATAATTTCCAGCAAAACAACCAACAACTCCAGCAAGCACAACAAGCTCCGTAAGCCTCTCGACCCTCTCAAGCACCTTCATCAAACTTTGAGGCAGTGATGCTTGAATTTGTCAAGGATCACAAGGAGCAACAATCAATTCAGACCAAATTCAACGCAAATGTGGGGACAGCGATTAGTGAGCTTAAAACTCAAATGGAGTCTCTCAGTACACATATGAAGATGTTGGAAAACTCCATAGCACAACAGACCGCCTCATCCTCTCGGAATCCCGGACAGCTTCCCGGTAAGCCCAGTCTTAACCCGAAAGAATATGTGAATGCTATTTCGGTATGCAGCGATGATGATGTTGAGGATTCACCCTCAAAAGAGCGAGGAGATGCTGCTGGTACGTCCATGGATAGAGGAAGAGGTAAGGTAGCAATTATGGAAGGAGTCGAACCAGATTTAGATAAGCCATACGTTCCTCCTCCGGCGTACATACCTCCAATACCGTATCCTCAACGATTGGTAAGCAGTAAGAACCAAGAGAGAGTGGGCAGATCTACAGAAGGTCTCAAGAAGCTAGACATCAACATGCCATACGTCGAAGCAGTCCTAAAGATGTCTAATCGTGCCAAATTCATCAGAGAGGTAATATCCAAAGAGAAGCACACCGAAGAGAACGAGACTGTAGCACTCACCGAGGAATGCAGTGCAATTCTTCAGAACAAGCTGCCACCTAAGCTAAAGGACCCCGGAAGCTTCTCCATCCCATGCAAAATAGGTAATCTCGATATTGAAAATGCTTTGTGTGATTTAGGAGCAAGCGTGAGTATCATGCCACACTCAGTTTTCAAGCGGATGGAGTTCGAGAACCTCAAACCGACGAAGATGTCTCTACGCCTCGCGGATCGTACGGTAAGACATCCGGTGGGAATCATTGAAAACGTTCCCACCATGGTAGGTAAGCTTAGCATTCCCACTGATTTTGTTGTACTTGAGATAACGGAAGACACTAGGACACCTATTATTCTTGGTAGGCCGTTCTTAGCTACTGCAGGTGCGACGATAGACGTACAACAAGGAAAGTTGTCCTTACGTGTCAAAGACGAAACGATCGAATTCATCCTGCCCAGCCCCATGGACGAATCACAACTCAAGGAGTCTTGCTTTACAGTAGATTCGCTGGACGAGTTAGAGAAAGACACACACGATCAAGTAAGTCCATCCGATTCTCTTTTACGGTATTTGACACAAATTGGCGATAATGCAGGATTTGCGGACGAAGGAGCTGAGGTATATACGAAATTCATGAGTGCAATTACAGCACTAGGAGACGTCCCATGGGAGGAGATACCACGTGATATGCATGCTGATTTCATAGCGGAGAAAGCATTCGAGCTTGAGCCCGACCCGCCGCCTTATTCTCGGTATGAGTACGTTGATTCCGATAAAACATATCTTGCTGTTTTAAATGCTAACATGAGTGCAGACGAGATGAGAAGACAGCCCACACGCGTGAAGAAGCGTAAGAGGCTCAGCTCTTCAATATGTATGTACGGGAATTATAGGGAGGACAGCCACGAACCTTCACTCGAAATTCAAAGGAGGCTGCACCCGCACTTGCACGAGGTAATGGAAAAAGATGTCATTAAACTTTTCAACGCAGATACCCCTTATCCAACCTTGGACAGCGAGCAAGTGAACCCCGTGCATGATGTGCCTAAGGGATGGCACGATAAGAAGACCCTACCTCATGACGTCCAATCAGGTGATTTCGTTCCACTTTCTAATTCTCGACCTAAGTCTTTCTCGGGCGACCTACCGCCTTGTTGGTCTGATCCTTTTCAGGTACGAGACGTGGAACTATGGAGTGATGCGGGTGACACGTTCAACGCCAATGGACAGCGGCATAAGCTCTACCAAGCCGCTCAACCGATCGAAAGTGGAAACTCCATTTCCCTTTCCGATCCACCCGTCGCGCACGCATGAGGAATGGAGACGTCAAAGCTTAATGACGTTAAATAAGCGCTTTCTGGGAGGCAACCCAGCTATTTGTTTTTACTTTTCATGTTTAAGACTCAGTTATTTAATTTCCATAAAAAAAAAAACACAAAAAAATATAACACCACAAACGTGCTTCACCTCCTTCATCCTCCATCGGAGCTTCACGTCGAGGACGCCGTTCAATTCAAGTCTGGGGGAGCAGCTCACGTTTGTCAGGTGATTTCGTTTCATTTTCCTTTGATTTTTAGTTTTTAGGTTATTTTTGCGATTTTTAGTTCGTTTTTGTTTTCATTGAGTCAGAGTCGTCCCAAGGCACTTGTCCGGTGCCACGTTTTGAGATGAACCCCGAACTTAGGAATGCTTAAGAGGTTGACCTTTTCCGTTAGACTTTGCATGATTGAGCTAGGTTGTCCTATGCGTTAGAGCTTATTAGTCGGCTGAAAAACAATAGGTCGTAGTTCTAGGGAATCCTAGCGTTACTTGTGGGGATGTTTAGACGAGGTAGCTAGGCTGGTCTGTCGTTTATTTTCTCTACCCAGAGGGTCATACTTCGTGTAGACGACACTTTACTTTGGTTACATTGAGGATCATTGGATCATATAAAATCGAGCTTGTTTTGCAGATTAAAAAGCACACACTAACACTCCGCTGTCGATAGAAATAGTGCCTAATAAGCATGATCAAAAATCGATATGAGTGCATCGACCTTGTTACTCCTTCGGTGGCTCGGGTCTAAGTGGTGGGTTGGCGATCATCTTTCTACGTCCTAAGGGCAAGGCACAAAAAGCCACCTACTCCGCTGCACTCTCACACGAGATGCATGAGTATACCGTCATCGGTAGTCTGGGTCTAAGTAGAGGCTAGATCCCTTCAAATCCGACGTCCTAGAAGCCTAGTGTGTATGCAAAGAAAAAGAAGAAAAGAAAAGAAAAGAAAAATGGAAAAATAAAAGAAAACAAAAGAAAAAAAAAAGAAAAAAAGTCATAAAAAGAAAACAAAAAGAAGAAAAAGAAAAAGAAAAGAAAAAGAAAGAAAGAAGCTCGGAAAGAAAGAAACAAGTATCCTCGGTTGACCTAGGTTTAGCATAGTCTGAAGTCTTGTCTGGTGGAGGGAGTTACGGTAGCGTGTCTAGTCTCCTTTGATTTACTTTCTTATGGGTCATGTCTTCGTTTCCTACACAAAACACGAAATGTAGATGAAATCCTCGAATAGACTCGATAAATGAATGAAATCTAATAAATCTACCTAAAACTAGACCTAAGAATGATATAAAAACTACTACGGATTACGTGTTATCAAGTTCCATTCCCTTGTAGCTCATATAAACTAGGAATTTATGCCACAATTATGATCCATCAACTTGAGTACTATGATATACCTCTCCTTCAAGATTTCACACTAGTAAACCTTTAAGGATCTTGAGTTTCCCTCCTTTGATTTAAAAAGATCATGAAGTAACCTTATTCTGGAACATAAAGCCTTGCAAGATCATTCACGAGGTTCTTGAACACATTGACATTATTTTCTATCTGTTGTTTGAATCTTCTAAAAAAGTTTGATTCTTTATGCACATTTCCTGCTAATCTATTATTAGAGTAACAAGCACCTTGAAAGTGAACCAATTCTCTAAATCACTATAAAAGATCTATATTTCGATGATGACTACTTTTGGTTTAGAAAAATTCTGACGAGAGTTTTTAGCCTTTGAATTGAAATATATCTTGAGAGAGGGTAGATATCATGTTAGGATCGTCCGCCTTAGATAGCTTTAACTGGGATTGCATGATAGATAGGTTGATCGCCGGTTTCGGTAGTCTTGTGGTGAAACCGGTTTCCTAGGACGTTTATCTCATCGTTAGAACCCAAGTAGTTTAGTTACTTTCAGTATTTCATTCCTTATTCACCTTCTTTCGTTAGCAAGTTTGATTCGTAGTTCGGGTTTAGGTAGTGTTGTGTAGTCTCTGTGGGATCGACACCTAAAATACTACACACGTGTCGTGCACTTGCGGGTAGATTAGGTTATATTTAACTCTCATACGCGCTAACCTCTCTAAATATGTCACCCATCCTAAAATACCCACTCCCTCATCATCCTCTAATGGTCCTTCCCTATCACCCATCCAACCACTTACCTTGTCACACACTCCATCTCCTACGACGATGCCCCCACGACTAGATTCTTCCCTGATCAATGTTGAGAGTGACACGGACAACAACCAAACTGAGGACTCCTCTCCTTCAGCTACTCCTTTACCGAATTTAGAGGCGCCTCGTTCTCCTACCCCGCCAGAACCAACCAGTCAAAACGTTCATCCTATGGTCACCCGCAGCAAGGCCAACGCTACTAGATCTTATCCTACGTTTGCTCACATGTGGTCATATAGACGAAACAAAACCGACAACAGCAACACAAGCTCTCCACAACACCAAATGGAGACAAGCTATGAGTGATGAATTCAATGCCCTGCTTCAAAACGAGATTTGGGAACTAATACCTCCTCAAACCGCCAGCAATATTGTTGGCTACAAATGGGTCTTCCGTATCAAACGGAATCCTGATGGTTCCATCGATCGCTACAAAGATCGCTTGGTTGCAAAAGGCTTTCATCAATGACCGGGTGTAGACTTTTATGAGACTTTCAGCCCAGTGGTTAAGCCTGCAACAATCCGTACCGTGCTTAGCCTTGAGGTCTCCAACGGATGGCACATCAACCGGCTTGATGTCAATAATGCCTTCTTGCAAGGAAAACTCACCGAAGATGTATACATGGCGCAACCGCCCGGATTTATTGACAAGGATCATTCCCTACATATCTGCAAGCTTCATAAAGCTATTTATGGGCTCAAGCAGGCACCTCGTGTGTGGTACTTTGAATTACGAACATTTTTGCTTGGCTGTGGCTTCAAGAATTCCTTAGCGGATGCTTCACTCTTTGTTCTTCACACGTCAACAACCAAGCTGTATGTTCTGGTCTATGTTAACGATATGATCTTCACGGGATCTTCCTCCTCTCAAATTCAGACCTTCATTACCTTGTTGGCGTCTCGATTCTCAATTAAAGATCTAGGTGCCCTTACCTTCTTTCTGGGAATTGAAGCCACAAGAACACAACATGGTCTACACTTGTCGCAGCAGAAATATATCATGGATCTCCTCATTAGGACAAAGATGAATGATGCAAAATCTGTCTCTACACCAATGCCTTCGAGCTCACGGCTCACTATCTCCTCGGGTTCACCTCTACCTTACCCAACGGAATTCAGACAAGTTATTGGGAGCCTTCAATACCTTTCTCTCACGCGTCCGAACATAACCTATGCTGTCAACAAGTTGTCACAGTTTATGCATCAACCAACGGATGAGCATTGGCTATGCGCCAAACGCGTGCCTTGCTATCTCGTTGGCTCTCGCGCAAAAGGTATCTTTCTTGAAGCTCAAAACACGTTGTCTCTTCATGCTTTCAGCGATGCGGATTGGGCTGGAGACTCATCTGACTTCAAATCCACGGGAGCATACATTGTTTATCTTGGCAAGCATCCGATATCGTGGTCGTCCAAGAAACGAACAGGACACTCACGATCATCCACCGAGGCGGAATATCGGTCCATAGCAAATACATCGACAGAATTCTGTTGGCTAGGCAATCTCCTCACGGAACTTGGTATTACCCTTACGTCGGCTCCAATCATCTACTGTGATAACATTGGAGCAACTTATCTCAGCACCAATCCGGTTTTTCACTCCCGTATGAAGCATCTAGCACTTGATTATTTCTTCGTCCGTGGTCAAATCAAAGCTGGTAACCTCCGTGTATCTCATGTGAACTCCAAAGATCAGCTAGCGGACATCCTCACCAAACCTCTTCCACGGTTACAGATTCACGAGTTATGTTCCAAGATTGGAATCACCTTGGGTGATTCATCTTGCGGGGACGTATAAATTCAATGTTGAAGAAGTAAAAAAAGTTTACGATCCTAGGGCTTTTAGATATTTTTTTTTTGGGAAAGACAATGGAATGGTTCAATAGGTATAGGTTGGAGGCAGCTACCGGTGATGATTCTCAACAGTTAACACCTTACGTTGAGAAAACGTTACATGAACGATTTGTACAGGTATCCAAGTATGATGTTATTGAATTGAAGAGTCTGAGTGATGAGTATGAGGTGAGAAATGAGATGGGTAGAAGATTTGTAGTGAGTCTTCAAAAAAGAACGTGCGACTGGAAAATGTTTGATGTGGATAAGTATCCATGCAATCACGCAATTGCGTCAGCAGATAAGGTTGGTAAAGGTCAAAAGATACCAGATCTATGTTCAAACTACTACCTTCGGCAGACATGGCGTTTGGCTTACCAAGAAACCGTGTATCCGGTTCCTGATTGCATGATTGGGACATTCCTCCTCAAGTGACTGACTTTACGGTTCTACCTCCTATGCTGGCTCAGAAAAGGCAAAGCGAGAGGTATAATGAGAATCGTTATCCTAGACCCAGTGAGGCTTGGAGAAGTACCCCATCTTCGTTGAGACAAACCCCATCTTCGTCGAGACAAACCCTGTCTTATTCGTCGATACAAAACCCATTTTTGTTTAGACAAACCCCGTCTTCTCCGTCGATACAAAGCTCATTTTTGTCGAGACAAACCCCATCTTCTTCGTCGAGACAAACCACATCTTCAAAAGCCAACATCACTGGCAGTGGTTGGAACGTGACAACCGAGCAACGCCGACTTCAAAAAAAAAGAAAGGTTTGTTAGTTAGTAATTGTGTAATACTATATTATTTGTATTATTTTGATTAACCCTTTTGTGACTTTCATCATTATAATTTGATACATTCTTCATTATAATTCGACCCATGCGACCCTCAATTGGATTAAATTAGAACACATCGGACTCATGCGACCTCATGCAAACAATTATGACTCATGCGACCAATGGGACCAATATAGACAATAATATGAATAATATCGACATTTGAAAACAATATTGAATGTATTTTTTGAAATTTTGTCAAACTCATCCGATGAGTTCTTAATACACTACTATCGCTTTTAAAGCACAGGCATTGGTTATACACAACTCAACTAGGGATCGTTTGTCTCTCGTGTTGCACCCCTTTTCCGCTTTTTGTTTTTGTTTTCACGTGATTAGATGACTAAAACACTGAATTGTACGATTGGCTTTGAAATACCATAACTCTGACGTTGTAAATGTATTGTTTTGATTGGTTTTTTACATTTTTATCATTATAAACCCGTAAATTCATCGATTTTACATTTATTTATCCTTATATGTGATCGTGCGACCCATGCGACCCTCATTTGGCTAGTTTGACGTTGACGTTGTAAATGTATTGTTTTGATTGGTTTTTGAAATTTTATCATTGTTAATACGTAAATTCGTCGATTTCGTATGTATTGACCCTTATATGTGACCATGCGACCCATGCGACCCTCATTTGGCGTTAATTAGTTTGACGTTTCAAATGTATTTTTTTGATTGGTTTTTGACATTTTATCATTATAAACCCGTAAATTTGTGGATTTCACATGTATTGATCCTTATATGTGACCATGCGACCCATGCGACCCTCATTCGGCATTAATTAGTTTGACGTTTTAATTGTATTATTTTGATTGGATTTTGACATTTTATCATTGTTAATCCGTAAATTCGTCGATTTCGTATGTATTGATCCTTATATGCGACCAAACGACCCATGTCATTATTAATATTTGCGATGTATACGTCTAATTTAGAATCAATATAGACAATAATATAAATAATATCGACATTTGAAAACAATGTTGAAGTATTTTTTGAAATTTTGTCAAACTCATCTGACGAGTTCTTAAAACACTACTATCGCTTTTGAAGCACAGGCATTGGTTATATACAACTCAACTAGGGAAACATGGGTCATAATCTGTTTTAACCATTGATTAACGTTGTAAATGTATTGTTTTGATTGGTTTTATACATTTTTATCATTATAAACTCGTAAATTCGTCGATTTCGCATTTATTGATCGTTACATGTAACCATGCGACCCTCATTCGGCATTAATTAGTTTGACGTTTTAATTGTATTATTTTGATTGGATTTTGACATTTTATCATTGTTAATCCGTAAATTCGTCGATTTCGTATGTATTGATCCTTATATGTGACCATGTAACCCATGCGACCCATGCAACCCTCATTTGGCATTAATTAGTTTGACGTTTTAAATGTATTTTTTATTGGTTTTTGACATTTTATCATTGTTAACCCGTAAATCCGTCGATTTCGCATATATGTGACCCATGCGACCCGCCAAAAATTCCATCACCAAAATTTCCGCCGAACTTTTCATCATATTTGAAAAAATTTGAAAAAAATAACAATCATTTCGAATTCTGTAGTCATGTCTTTTCGAATTCCATCTGACGGGAATTCGATATCCAGGTCATGTCTTTTCGAATTCCATCTGACGGGAATTCGATATCCAGGTCATGTCTTTTCGAATTCCAGTCGTTTCCTTTTTTACAATAACGACACACTCTCTCTCCCTCTAACTCTCATCGTCTTCCATCAATTTTTCCAAAAATACCACATTTCCCTTCTTTCTTCAAAGAGATGTTTCCGCGCTATCTGGATAACTACATTGTAATCTTCTTCATTTGTCTCTCTTTCGTTATGTTACATGTAGAGAATGTACAAATTTGACTTTGTTTTTCGTTTTTTGTTACAGGACACCCCGAAGATATTCTTCGATGATTATATTTACGGGAAAATGAGGGACAACAACACGACAACACTTAAATCGAATGGGTCTAACAGAAGATGGGTAGTCAAGTTGGATGGCTCCAGATTCGCTGATGGTTGGAAAGATTTCTCCAACGACCTAAACTTGAGTATTGGGGATTACTTACTTTTCACCCACGAAGGTGACATGGTCTTCCACGTCACCTTCGCCACTCCTGCTCAGAGGATTTTACCAGTCGTTCTGGTACCAGTCACTCTTTCGGATCTGGTCGTAGATTCATTGGTAAGTGACTTCAATACGGACTTGGGTGATGTCGCGACTTGGGTAAGAATTTTCACGATTTTTATTCCTTTCTACGGATGTCGCAGACATTTCCAATAGAGTTCGCGAGGTCGAGAGGTCTTTGCCATAGAAAATGTAAGATATATCTGATGATAGGATACGGACTACCGTGGGAGGCATATCTAAGGCACGTGGCACGTGGTGATGCTTCCATAAAGAGGGGTTGGAGAAAGTTTTGTCTTGATCATCGACTGACCGAGGGTTGTACCCTCGCAATCAAAATATATGCGAGTACACCAACACTTGTGCTTCAGTTTTTCCCTCAAACAGGGACTCACAGTAGCAGTGTTTGATTTTCAGTTGTATTTTGATTGCTCTAAACCTCCTTTGAACAAGAACATTAATTTAAACTTGAACTACATGTTTGTGTTTGGATGGTTTTTTACAATGATTCAATAGTAAGTATTACTGTTAGTATCACTGTTTTTGTTGAATTACTATTATTGTAACAAGGGTCGCGAGGAATAAAGGTGGCAGAGGGACAAGGGTCGCAGGGGTCCAAGGGTCTCAAAGGAACAAGGGTCGCAGATATAAAAGGGTCGCAGGGATCCAAGGATCGCACGGGTCCGAAGGTCGCAGATGGACAAGGGTCGCAGAGATTCGAGTCAATTATTTATAAATAATTGTATTTGTAAATAAGAAATAATAAATCATTCATACTATTTGTAAATAATTGTATTTGTAAATATGTAAATAAGAAATAATAAATTTTTCATATTATTTGTAAATAATTGTATTTGTAAATAAGAAATAATAAATTATTAATATTATTTGTAAATAATTGTATTTGTAAATATAAGGGGTCCGCGGGTCGCAGAGATACCAGGGTCGCAGAGATAAAAGGGTCGCAGGGGTCCGAGGTTCGCAGGGTCAAGGGTCAAACGGGTAAAATCGTAGAACGACCCTTGTACCTCTGCGACCCTTGTACCTCTGCGACCCTCGGATCCCTGCGACCCTCGGATCCCTTCGACCCTTGACCTTGCGACCCTTTTACCACTGCGACTCCTTTTATTTTAAAAATGTAGCAAATATTTTAAAAATAACAATTTATCAAATATTTTAAAATAACAATGTACCAAATATTTAAAAATAACGATGTCCCAAATATTTAAAAAATTAACAATGTACCAAATATCAAGTTAATCTCATGGTGGAGGGATACATTTTCCATTACTAAATACCTCCGCCGCAATCTTCTCACGCATGGAAAGAACATTTTCGTCGCGAATGCAGTGCAAATCATTATGTGCTTTCATTACCGAGACTTCTACGAATTTGTAGGAGAAAACACCACAGTGATTCCCGCTTTGATTCTGTACACCTTCATAGTACTCATATTTCCATTTACCTTCTCCAGAAGCCAAAGAAGCAAACCCTCCGAGAATGAACATCTTGGGGATAGCTTTTCTAGATTCTCAATCACCGGATCGATCTGCGTTTCCTTAAGCCTCGTCTGGCAGTCATATACCGTGATGCATCGGGTTTTAAAATCCGCTTTGATGGCTACCCAATGACATCCTACATATATACTACCGATCGATGGAATGTTTAGAACCGCAACAAAGCATTCCAAATCACTCATTCGTTCTGTACTTCTAAATGGATACTTGCCATTCAAGCAATCACTAAGAAATTCTGGCAAAGTGTCCATATTCTTGTACGACCACATCTTGAGGATCTGCAAGAAAAGAACAGGACAAACGTAAAGTTTCTTAAATATCGTGGGGAATGTCTTCATGCAATAATACTGCATCAACAACGCCTCCTCCAATTGCTGCAAAAAATATAAAAAAAAATTAACACACATGAATACATATGACACAAAATGACCTCTAGGACTTTGGGTTTAGAATAACTTACATCATCTTCAATCCATACGTTGGGCGTTAATATAATCTTCCAAAACTCTGGCCCCCAAGGAGTATCTAGATCAGATTTTCACCAACTCTCATGTCCAGCTTTTGTTAGGAACATATATAGAGCAGTCAACCTCTCGCCGTTTGCGTCAATGAACGAAGGTTCTCGGGTTATCGAGTCATTTTCTAATCCCTTCGGCTTCCACTAGAACGAAGGTTATTCATCCACCTTTTTATCGGGTTCTTGAACCACCTTTTTTTTCGGGTTCTTGAACCACCTTTTTCTGAGTTCTTGAATAACCTTCTTTTCGGGTTCGTGGATTCCACAATCATCTTTCCCTCGCCCTCTCCCTCGCATTATTCTTGCTCTTTTCGCTGGTGGAGGTTCAACATATGCCTTCCCTAGTATTAAACTCGTTTAGGTACCGGCGGAGGTTCAACATATGCCGTAGATTCCTTCGATTAAGGTCCAGCACCTGCATAAAATTTACTTCATTCATTAAACATATGGCGACCAATGCGACCCTGCGACCTATGCATGACCTACGATCTATGCGACCTTTTGTGACTCATTCGACCCATACGACCCATTCGACCTTTTGTGACCCATTCGACCAATTCGACCTTTGTGACTCAAAAGACCGTACTTACTTGGTGGAACCTCCTTATCCTTAGAGGGGGCCTCTTCGACAGGATCCACTGTAGTTTCCTTGGAAGGAACCTCCTTATCCTTAAAGGGGGCATCTTCGACAGGATCCACTGTAGTTTCCTCGACATGGACCTCCTTATCCTTAGAGGGGGCCTCTTCGACTTGACCGACTGTAGTTTCCTTGGAAGGAACCTCCTTATCCTTAGGGGCCACCTCTTCGATCGACTATAATTTCATCGTTGGCGACTTCATCGACAGTAACCACTGGAGC
Source organism: Gynandropsis gynandra (assembly GCA_036759665.1). Lineage (NCBI taxonomy): Eukaryota > Viridiplantae > Streptophyta > Magnoliopsida > Brassicales > Cleomaceae > Gynandropsis > Gynandropsis gynandra. Next base: position 12,218,722 of record CM071871.1, read on the forward strand.
ATCTGCATAAAATTACTTCATTCATTAGATGCGACCTGATCATCTCGTTTTCATACGTATTTCTTGCATGATTTAGGAGACGTTTTTGATATATATGTGATGCTTTACGTATGATTCCGTATCCGTTTTACTTGTTTTCGTGCTTCTCATGTTCTTACAGGTCTTTACGCGTATTTGGATCATTTTGGAGCTAAAGGAACATGCACGGAGCTAAGGAGCAACTTCGGGGATCATCACGGGACAAACGGGAAGAGATTGAGCATGGAAAAGCCTCCACCCGGTCGTAAAACATAAGGTAACTCGTGGGGCAATTTAGGCAACAATTGGACCAACTTAGGAGGTTTAAAAGGAGGCAAAAAGACGTCATTATAGCAAGCATACAGAGGAGAACAATCAGCGAAAGATAGAGCAGATTCTTGCGAGGAGATAAGCGAGGAGCATTGGAGATCAAGCACCACCACTTCGGTTTTGTTTGGTTTTTATGTTCCTTAGAGTTTCTACTATGTTTATGTTTCTTTACAGACACATGAGCGAGTAGTTTGTTTGTTCTAGGAGAAGGGATTAGCCCTTGGCTATCCCGAGACCGTTTTTGATCTATTTTGAATGCATCTTCTCATTTTAGTTTATCTATTCTCTATCTGAATGCTTAAATTTACTTGTGTTTGCGCTGATCACGTAGATGCATGTGTTAGGGGTTAGGAGAAGGACCGAAAGGAGAATTCTAGTCCTAGAAAGTCAGGTTTAGAACAACCGAGGTTAGGCCACGAAAGTAGGGTAGCAACGGTTGAGGGTGAACGGGCGAATCACAGAGTTTATGGGTTTAGTTCAAGGTGTCAGCCACGAAAGTAGGGGGCAGCTTGTCTAGATCACGTGTCTATGCCTTGAGAGAGGGTAGATATCATGTTAGGATCGTCCGCCTTAGATAGCTTTAACTGGGATTGCATGAGAGATAGGTATCTCGGTTTCGGTTGTCTTGTGGTGAAACCGGATTCCTAGGACGTTTGTCTTATCGTTAGAATCCAAGTAGTTTATTTACATTTAGTATTTCATTCCTCGTCACCATTCTTTCGTTAGCGAGTTTGATTCGTAGTTCGAGTTTAGGTAGTGTTGCGTAGTCTATGTGGGATCGACACCTAAAATACTACACACGTGCCGTGCACTTGCGGGTAGATTAGGTTATTTATATTTAACTCTGATACGCATCAAGTTTTTGGCACCGTTGCTGGGGACTATTGTCAACGCGTCTTAGATTCGAACCTAGAGTCCTTCTTGCTTTGTTTTTATTTTTTTTTTTTGCTTTTTGCTTTTTACTTTCGATTCTTTCTACCTAAGTTCCTTTAGTTCGTTCTTTTTGGTGTATGACCAGGTCGCAAGGCACTTCTAGTCTACTCAGAATCGACCCAGAAATCGAGCGAACTTGCAGACAAAATTCATGGCGTCTCTGAGGATGCAATCTTGTTCCGTTTCTTTCCCTTCTCTATTGGGGGAAGAGCGAAAACTTGGCTGCAATCACTCCTTGCCGGATCTATCACCACTTGGGATCAGCTCTGCACACTTTTCCTGTCGCGTTTATTTCCTCCGAGCAAGACGATTCAGATGTGGGGGGAAATCACGACATTCAGATGCAGAGACGAAGAGACTTTGTTTGAGGCGTGGGGTAGATTCAAGGATCTTCTACAGTTATGTCCACACCATGGTCTTGAGCAATGGTACATTATCCATACTTTTTATAACGGAATTTCAGATGAGCATCGTACGACGTTGGATAACGCAGACAGAGGATCATTCATGGACCTAAGCGTCGAGGAGGCATTTGAGCTGATTGATAACCTCACCATGAACCACACCATGTGGTCAACTCCGAGAGGTATGCCTAATAGCACTCGTCGTTTATATGATCCTAATCAGAATAGAGTTGTGGGTAATGCAGCGAATGCCATGTACTGTGCAAATTGCGGAGATACCGAGCACGTAGCGTATCAATGCACAGTACATGAGGACTACGAACAGATGAACTACGCCCAGCAGCAAGGTAA
>CM071871.1:12223258-12245952 GCA_036759665.1 Gynandropsis gynandra
ACCCGTTCCTTGGTATGCTGATTTTGTTAATTTTCTTGTGAGCGGTATACTACGCCCCGATCTTTCTTTTCATGCGCGCAGGAAGTTCTTTGCGGATGTCAAACACTATTATTGGGACGACCCAATTCTGTACAAAAGATGTGGGGACGGAGTCATTAGGAGATGCATCCCCAAGGAAGAGGTAGAGAGCATCCTATTCCATTGTCATGGCTCGGATTATGGAGGCCACTTCAGCAAGTCCAAAACCGCATCAAAGGTGCTTCAAGCAGGTTTTTATTGGCCAAACCTCTTCAAAGACACCCATAGGTACGTTTCCTCTTGTGATAGATGTCAAAGAACGGGAAATATAGGTAGGAGGAACGAGATGCCACAGAATTACATCTTAGAGGTAGAATTATTCGATGTTTGGGGTATAGATTTCATGGGACCTTTCCCATCATCATGTGGCAACCAATACATATTGGTAGGTGTAGATTACGTGTCTAAGTGGGTAGAAGCCATAGCAACGCCGACTAATGACGCTAGGGTAGTGATGAAGTTCTTTAAGAAGATCATATTCCCTCGTTTTGGAGTTCCTAGGCTAGTCATTAGTGACGGAGGTTCACACTTCATTGCGCGACAATTTGAGTCCCTCCTTAAACATTATGGCGTGAGACATAGGATAGCTACACCGACGTAGTGGAGTACAAATTACATAAATTTGCAATTATCCGACATCACCAAGCCTTTACTTGGTAAGCATAATCAACTAAGGAGAACATGCAATTAATTTACAAGATAGAACAAAATGATACAGAAACATAATAAGAATAATGAGATCCAAAATAGACTCAACACATGTGGAAAACTATCCCTCTTCCTCCTTCCCCGAATCAAGGAACTCCAAAACAACCTAAGAAAAATATTTTTAAACAACATACAAATTTCATAGGCTTGTTATAAGCAAATGAATGACCTTCTAACAAAAGCAGATTCAAATGTAAATGAATTCCTCGTAGTTTGTACTGAAGGGTTAAAATACATTGATAAACCAATCTCCGTTGACGTTTTTATAGCAAACATCTGATCCCTTATTGGAGACGTCAAAGCTTTATGACGTTAAATAAGCGCTTTCTGAGAGGCAACCCAGCTGTTTGCTTTTAATTTTCTTAGTTTTTAGGTTAAAGACTCGGTTATTTATTTTTCAAAAAAAACAAAAAAAACAAAAAAAAAATAAATAACACCACAAACGTGCTTCATTTCCTTCATCCTCCATCGGAACTTCACGTCGAGGACGCCGTTCAATTCAAGTCTGGGGGAGCAGCTCACGTTTGTCAGGTGGTTTCGTTTCACTTTCTTTTGATTTTTTTAGTTTTTTAGGTCATTTTTGCGATTTCTAGTTTGTTTTTGTTTTCATGAGTCAGAGTCGTCCCAAGGCGCTTGTCCGGTGCCACGTTTTGAGATGAACCCCGAACCTAGGATGCTTAAGAAGTTAACCTTTTCCGTGAGATATATTCTGTGAACCCCGTGACGGTTTGGGTCGCAATGGTAAGTTGATGTTATGGATGCGGATCCATCATGCCGAAGAATGTGTAAGAAGATGGTTAAGTAGATCAACTTTTAGGGTTTTGAAGGTTGTCGAGTCGCAAAATGGTTTATTGATTTGAAATGGTGTGAGTGTCAGTGAGTCGGTTGAGTCGCAAGAGTCGGTTGTCTCAGTGATTCGGTTTGGGTCGCAATGGTCACTTGAACCCCGAACGCCATTAAACATTGACTCGTGTTCTCTTCTTCACTGCTGCGGCTGATTCTAGCCATTTTCTTCTTGCCAACTTCAAATCGATCCCTCTCAATTTCGAAATCACTTATTCTTTCTTGTTTTTTTTTAACACGGGTTGACAGTTTTTCACGTCGAAAAACTGCATAACGTGGGTTTTTTCACATTCGAAATTTAAGGGCAAATTTGTCTTTTCTTCAGTTTTTTCGATTAACTAATTATTTTAGAAAAGGGTATTTTTGAAGCGGTTTATCCCTATCAGAATATATCTGATATTCCGCCGAAAAAAATTATGCATGTGAATAAAAGAAACACATAAAAAATGATTAATTGTGATATGTACGATCAGTCGTCGTCAACTCTTTTACAGTTTCCGGAGTTGACACCTACAGTTTGGGATGGAGGTAAGATATTATAAGGATATTTAATTACTACAAACATAAACCAGCGAGAGAGAGGCAGAATTAATTATCAGTCCCAGAATTTCATCTAGGAAAAAAGTGTAATCCGATTTTGTCGTCTATACAAAGTTAGGCAATGATAGCATTATAAAAAAATAATACAAATTTAATGCTAATTTTGCACTGTATACACTACAATAAATTACGAAATCAAAAACCATAAATGGATTCTGGGCGAATTCTTATATGGAATTATCAAGACAGATTAGAGAATGAATTTACATCCGCAAATATATGGAGATATTAGCTACGGAAGTGATATTGAAGTGACTGACCGGCAGAGGTTCGACAGGGCTAGTGAGAGCGACAGACGGGTGAATGCACGAGGAGAAGGTTCTGGAGAAATGCCTATCGTGCAAGGGAAGCTTGAAGAAGGATTGATGGCCGCGTGAAACAGCCGAGGCCCAACCTCACTCAAGCTCAAGACTCGAAGAAGCAAGCCCATGACGGTGAAGCCCACAGCACAAATCCAGCCCATGCATAAGAGAAAAACGGGGGATCAGCAGACAAGAAAAAACAGGGGAAAACGGTAATGTAATCCAGAGTACAAAAATCAGAGAACATCAAGCATTATTAGGACTAGAGAATCTTCCTATTTTGAGTAAAAATAGGTCAGTAATATGTGTAAGAGATTGTCTCTAATAGGGACAAGATCAAACTTTTGTAATAGGTTAATATTAATATATATGAACTTTTGGAGGGTGTGAGGTGAATCACATCCGGGAAAAAACAGAAACATTGTTCAGCAAAAACACCAAACACTTGAGAGAAGAGAGCAACATTCATACGATTCACAAAGCAAGTTCTATTTTATTTTTACATGTTTGCACAATATTGAAGAGGGGAAGATAATAGGCTCATGAGAAATCATCAAATAGTTTCATGAGCATTCTAACTACAATTGGTATCAGAGCTTTTCGGATCTAAAGGCCGAGAGGGAGCACTAGCACAAGCACAATACAAAGCACAAGAGACAGCACAAATTTATACAGCACAAGCAACACAAACGAAGATGCAGAATACACCATTGGTACCTATTTTCGATGGTAAGAGTTACAACCTCTGGGTAATCAAGATGAAGGCATTACTCAGATCAAAACAGCTTTGGAAGGTGGTCACAGAAGGACTACCTGAGAAGCCTTTGGCTGGGGCTGGTATTATGGAAGAAGAGTTGCAAAAATCATTGCAACAATGGGAGGAGAATGAAGCTAAGGACCAGTTACAACTGTTGTACAGTGCAGTCTCGGACTACATTTTTGCTGCACATCTTTCGGTGTGCGAATCATCTAAGGCTGCTTGGGATCTCCTTAAGGAGAGGTTTCAAGGGGACCCCAAGACAGCAATGATCAAACTCCAGAGGCTGAGAGCAAATTACTACACCTTACGGAAGGGTGAGAAGGAAAGCATTAAGGACTTTGCAAATAAGGTTACAGAATTGGCGAATGCGATGAGGGCTTTTGGAGACGAGATCAAGGAGGACACTCTGGTGTCTAAAATCCTGTGTTCACTACAGGAGCGCTTTGACCCGTATGTTGGCGTCATTGAGCAGACGAAGGATCTCACCACACTCACGATGGGTGAACTCGTCATATCTCTTCAGTCTCAGGAGGCGAGACTGGAAGATAGACACGGTGGTGGCTGGAGGGAGCATTCCAGGCAAAGTTCAAAGGGCTTAAGGTTAATAATAGACCTGAGTCCAGTAAGAAGTTATATGGGAAAGGAGAAAACAAATTCAAAGGGAAAAAGTTTTGCAACATTTGCAAGAAAGACAACCATCAGGAGAGCCAATGTTTTTTAGAAACAAGCAGTCACAAGGAGATCAAAAACCAAACAAAGGAAAGAAAGAATGTTATACTTTGTGGCAAATTGGGTCATTTTTCGCGAGAATGCAAGAACAAACGACCCACGCAAAATCAAGCACACGTAAATCAACAAGAAGAAGAAGAAGAGAATTCGCTATTCACAGCAGCACACTTGACTCGTGAAGTTTTCGAAGAAGATGTATGGTTAGTAGATAGTGGAGCTACAAATCATATGGCAAAACACGAAGGGTATTTCACAACTCTAGGTAGGTACTTTAGAGTACCTATAAAGGTTGGAAATGGAAAAGTTTTAACCATTGCCGGTAAAGGGAACATTCAAGTTAATACGAAGAAGGGAGTTAAGATTATTAAGGACGTTTTCCTAGTACCGGGGTTAGACAAGAACCTGTTGAGTGTGCCGCAGATGGTATGAAATGGGTATGAAGTAGTGTTCACAGAACACAAATGCGTGATTAAGGATAAGGTTGGTGCTAAGGTGGTTGAAGTTCCAATGATTAAGAAAGCATATCCTCTCAAATGGAGGATAGTTAAAGAGGAGGCTAGAATAGCCGAGGAGAAAATGAGTGTCTCAGACCTATGGCACAAGCGACTAGGTCACACGGGGGTCCATAATTTGGAGAAATTACAATGGGATAAGATGGTTAAAGGATTGCCACAAATTAGTGTGGTGAAGGAGGTATGTGAAGGGTGTGCCAAGGGGAAGCAACATAGACAAGAGATTCCTAAGCACTCGAAGTATAAGGCGAAAGATATTCTGGGTCTTATCCACACTGATTTGTGTGGACCGATGGACACACCGTCACTTGATGGGAGCATCTATCTGTTAACATTTACAGATGATCACTCCCACATAACTTGGGTGTATTTCTTGAGGCTCAAGTCAGACGTGTTTGCAACGTTTAGGAGGTTTTCAACACAGGTGGAAAATCAAACGGAGAAGAAGATAAAAAAAAGCTACGATCTGATAGAGGGACTGAGTTTAATTCGAAAGAATTCTCGGATTACTTGGCTGGAAAGGGGATAGAAAGGGAGTTGAGTGTGGCATATACGCCGCAACAAAACGGGGTGGTTGAACGGAGGAATCGCACCCTTATGGAAATGACGAGGTGTATGCTAAAAGATAAGAACATGCCTAACAAGTTCTGGGCAGAGGGAGTTTTTGCTTCAGCATATATACAAAACAGATTGCCTACAAGGGCACTGGAGGACAAAACCCCCTTGGAGGCTTGGAGTGGGCACAAGCCCTCTATTGGATATCTACGGATTTTTGGGTGCTTATGTTACAAACTGGTGCCAGCATAGAGACGAGGAAAACTGGACGACAAGTAACAAGTTTGTGTCTTTGTGGGTTACAGTAGCCAGAGTAAGGGCTATAAGGTTTATGTAATTGAAACGGGGAAGGTGGAGGTATCTAGAGACGTAATATTCGACGAGGAGAAAAGCTGGAATTGGGAAGAAAAGGAAGGGGAGAAGGAAGTGCTATACCTATGGTATTTCTGAATCCACAAAATTCCAGCAACCCGGAGGGAGTACCTATGACTACGGTTGAAGTTGGGAGTACCTCAAGGCAGCTAAGTACTAGGGATAGTGGAAGTAGCACGAGGAGAACACCTCCAGGTACTCCTCTGCAATTTTCACTATCTAACTCTCCATCATCTCAGGAGCCTAGCACTGGAAATTCCAGTGAATCATCCCGTGAAGTTCATAGAACACGGAGATTGAGTGATTTGTATCGGATTGAGGAGGACACTGAAGGGATACAACCAGAAGAAAGTTGTTATCTAGCCGTGTTGGAACCTACGTCATATGAAGAGGCTCTAAAGCACCCAGAGTGGAAAGAAGCAATGGACGTTGAAATGCAGATGCTGCATAAAAACAAGACCTGGTATTTAACTGAGAGACCCGCGAATCAGAAAGTGATCGGGGTGAAATGGATTTACAAGGTTAAGATGGATGAAGAAGGGAAAATACAGAAGTATAAGGCTCGACTAATGGCTCGAGGGTTTACTCAAACCTACGGGCTAGACTATGGGGTGACGTTTGCCCCGGTTTCAAGGCACGACACGGTTCAGACTTTGATAGTCGTGGCAGCACAGAAGGACTGGCCTTTACATCAAATGGATGTAAAGTCAGCATTCCTAAACGGAGAAATTAAAGAGGAAGTCTACGTTGAACAACCACCAGGATATGAGGTAACTGTCTCTGAACACAAGGTTTTAAGACTTAACAAAGCAGTGTATAGTTTAAAACAGGCACCGAGGGCCTGGTATAGCAAGATTGATACATTCTTCTTGAAAGAAGAATGCGAAAGGAGCCATTGTGATGCAGCTATGTACATTAAGGTGAAGGGAGGTAACATACTGGTTATCTATTTATACGTGGATGACATTATATTGTCAGGGAACAGTTTTAAGTTGATTGAAGATTTTAAAGCCAAGCTGAATTAAGCATTTGACATGAGTGACTTAGGTTCACTTAAATATTTTTTAGGTTTTGAGGTTAAGTATTTGAAGGATGGAATTTTCTTGAGCCAAGAAAAGTACGCAACCCAACTTCTTTCGAAGTTTGGGATGCTGAACTCGAAGGGAGTGAGCACTCCCTTAACCCTAAACTCTAAGACCAAAGAAGGCGGCGACGAACTTACCGATCATATGAAGTACCGGAGCATGGTAGGTGGGATTCTCTACCTTGCCTCCACTCGTCCCGACCTTGCGTTTGCAGCTTCGTAGCGGTCACGAAGCAACGCAAAATCGACAGTACACAGCCTTCACAATGCAAAGAGGGTATTAAGATACATACGGGAAACGACGGACTGCGGTCTAAAATTCACACAAGTGGAACATGCTGAGTTAGTGGGTTATGCAGATGCCGACCTAGCTCGGAGTACGGTTGACATGCGAAGCACGAGCGGGTATTGTTTTACTATTGGGAGTTCAATTTTTAGCTGGGAAACTCAGAAGCAGTCAATCGTGGCTCAGTCTACGGCCGAGGCCGAGTATATGGCATTAAGTGCAGCGACTAATCATGCAGCGTGGTTACTAAGACTATTTGGGGAGCTAGGGTTTCACATGCAGTCGGGTATACCTATTTACAGTGATAGTACAACAGCTATCGCAATCGAAAAGAATCCGATAGATAACAAACGTACAAAGCACATAAAAATCAAGTTTCATGTAGTCAGAGAAGCACAGGCGGAGGGAAGAGTTGACTTACGCTATGTGCGAGGAGAGGAGCAAATCGCAGACATCCTCACCAAGCCGTTGCCGACTGGACGGTTCGGTGAACTGCGAGGGAAGATCGGCGTCGCACCCAAACCGGACAGGAGAGAGATTGAAGTGACTAACTGGAGGCAGAGGTGCGACAGGGCTAGTGAGAGCGACAGACGGGTGAATGCACGAGGAGAAGGTTCTGGAGAAATGCCTATCGTGCAAGGGAAGCTTGAAGAAGGATTGATGGGCCGCGTGAAACAGCCGAGGCCCAACCTCACTCAAGCCCAAGACTCAAAGAAGCAAGCCCATGACGGTGAAGCCCACAGCACAAATCCAGCCCATGCACAAGAGAAAAACGGGGGATCAGCAGACAAGAAAAAATAGGGGAAAACGGTAATGTAATACAGAATACAAAAATCAGAGATTATTAGGACTAGAGAATCTTCCCATTTTGAGTAAAAATAGGTCAGTAATATGTGTAAGAGATTGTCTCTAATAGGGGCAAGATCAAACTTTTGTAATAGGTTAATATTAATATATATGAACTTTTAGAGGGTGTGAGGTGAATCACATCCGGGAAGAAACAGAAACATTGTTCAGCAAAAACACCAAACACTTGAGAGAAGAGAGCAACATTCATACGGGAGATTCACAAAGCAAGTTCTATTTTATTTTTACATGTTTGCACAATATTGAAGAGGGGAAGATAATAGGCTCATGAGAAATCATCAAATAGTTTCATGAGCATTCTGACTACAGATATCTTCTCTAATCCTTCTCAAAATTTGGGAAATTTTGGATATCCCATTCCTAGATTTATTTCTAGTAGGGGATCATGTGAAAATCGTTACCAATTTCAACGAAACAAGGGACTAATCTTAACACTAATTTAAGAAAATGTAGATTTGCGTTAAATCGCATTTAGAAATGCTAAATCGTTTTGTGGGTTATTGTTTTTTCAATATAGTTTTGGAATTTGTATTTTATAAGATAAGGGATAACGTAAGAAGAAGGCAAAGAAAGAAAACAAACATGATTTGGAAGTAATAGTTGGTGGATCAAATGCATGCACTGGGAATAGGTTATAACATCACGCTGTGAATATAATGTATCCATCTTCACAAACGTGATGTAACTGCGTATGTATTCATACCACTCTCTACTCATTCTCTAACGAGAGAGAGAGAGAGAGAGAGAGAGAGATAACAAAGACCATCACGGGACAGCAACCCAATGCATTTATTAGCACATAAAAACCCTAACCCTCTCGTGTTGACGGCTTTATAAAGACGGGTCTTCTTTTCTATGTTTTGTGGTAACATCAACGTTAAACTGTCTTCCTCGAAATAAAAACCCTAAAGCTCAAAGTGATTAAGTATGTCTCACATCGCTGTTGAGAGGAACAGAAGACGCCAGATGAACGAGCATCTCAAAGTTCTTCGTTCTTTGACTCCTTGTTTCTATATCAAAAGGGTACGATCTGATCATATGTTATACATATTTCATATACATATATGTATCATATCTATATACAAATATATATATATAGACATATCCACACGAACACGATCGCCTCTTTCTAATTTTCTGGCTTAATTTGGTCTTGTAGCAAAAGTTTCGTCTAATAATCACTGTCTCGTCAAAGGATTGTTGGAAAAATCGAGATATCATCATATTTATATAGATTCTTGTAGTAACTACATTTTATAGATTTGCGTTCATCTAACCTTATAACTATGATTTTATACTTTTGTTGGAAGACGATGTCTATGGCGAATCAATCAATTCATAGTAGAGTCATGATTGCATGTTTTCATCTCAAACAAATGATATCTCATTATATTACACATATGATAGTAACAAATTCTCATTAATTATAATCTTCATTTATGATCTCATGTTATCATCAGGGAGATCAAGCATCGATAATAGCAGGAGTGATAGATTTCATCAAAGAATTGCACCAACTCGTGCACGTTCTCGAGTCCAAAAAACGCAGAAAAATTCTAAGCCCAACGATTCAACATCACCAATTAGATCAATCCAAAGCCATTTTCAGACCACCCTTTTCTCAAATCGAGAATAACATCAACAACACGACGAGTTTCAAGGAACTAGGCGCGTGTTGTAACTCTCCCCAGGCTGACGTAGAAGCCAAGATCTCAGGCTCGAACGTTGTGTTGAGAGTTGTCACAAAGAGAATCCCAGGTCAGCTCGTGAAGATCATCGCTGTCTTGGAGAAGCTCTCCTTTCAGGTTCTTCACCTCAACATCAGTAGCATGGAGGACACTGTCTTATACTTCTTCGACGTCAAGGTATATATATATATATATATATATAACTACATTCGTATACCAATTCATTAACTCGCTAATATTATTTCACATTATTTTAATGAGGAAAGTAGTTGCATGCGCCACACAATATCACTTCATAGCTGTGGTCTTTAACTAATCTCATTCCATGTAACATCTATGTTCATGATATCCCTAGAGAATATACGGATTTGAGCGTGTGTATATATATATATATATTGGTTTTATTGTATTGTTTGACTTATGTGAAAACATGAGCCATAAATCAACATAGATCAATAAATACAATAGCATTTGAATAACTCTAACTTTTAAAAATTATTTTTTTGTTGGCTTAAACACGATACATTTGATATTGTATCAAAGTTTAATTAATCTCGATTTTAATGTTACAATATTTGAACCATGATTATAGCGTGCATATTATAAAACTCAATCTGAATGTAAAGAAAAATGTTATATTGTATTGTTTCACATCAATTATAATATAAATCATTAAATTATATACATATAAAGTATACTTACCACTGTGTCCTTAATGTGTGCAGAAAGAAATTTCTTGTCGCAATTGATACACGCACACAAGATTACGAATAGAGAATTGGTGATGCAAATCATCCCCAACACCTTGACTTCCTCTACTATTGTGATAGTGGTACGAAGACTAGGTTCAATAGTATTAAATATCCATTCGAAAAACATTGATTTCACTAGATCCCATTGGTCATGCATGTCATCATTGGGATTCGGTTTTGTAATAGTTCTATCCAAGAAGTCAATCTTCCTTTTCATACGGAACACATGTCAAATACGTTTTTATCTCCGTGGAGTTGAACCGAGGTAAGTGTCATCCCTCCCTCTCAAAGGGATAAAGATAGTACAGAGAATTCATTGGAATGAAACAACTTCGACGATTCATAGTACCACGAGTGGCGGTTGTGTCAGCCTCCGGATATGAACAGTGACAATCTACGTTGCTCATTTTCGATATGTAGAAAAATAGAGAAAGACTCTTGACAGGAAACTAATCAATTCAGAGAAAAGATAGTTTAGAGCGTCAAGCTCTAAAACCAAGCAAAACATAAAATAATCTCATGTGTCTTCCATTGATCTCAAAGTCCAAAGATATACACGAAGAAACATAATCAGTAACAAACGGAATTAGATCAAAAAAATATTAACCGGGCGTAACAAAGGAAACAAATAAAGCAAGTCAATATATGGCATATTATATTTCCAAATCTATATATTAAATGTACAAACCAATGCTGGCTTCTCAGTCATTCTGATTTCTAAAGCCTCCACGTCATTCTTGCCATTTAATTGAGCTCTCACCCACGATCTCACCATCATCATTCCTTACTCTCCCACCTACCTCTCTATCATCCTCTCGCTTCACCTTCCTCTCGATAGTTTTTTTTTTCATAGATTTAATTCGCGTATGTGGTGTAGGTTCACGAAACGCAGCCCACTCCAGCCTTGGCATTCAAAGAAGCTACTAGAGGCGACTCCAGCCTTGGCATACGAAGAAGGAAGCGAGCGGCGGAGGAAGAGATTTTATTGTGAATTCAGATCCCAAACCCTGATGCAGTTAATCTCTGGTAATCAGTTGGGTCCGAAGGAGAGACCTCCGCCGCCAGAGAAACGTGGACGGTGGAGGGAAGCAGAGGGCGCGTCGGCAGAAGGGAGGGATTGTGTGGCGGGGCATTCGAGGAGGAAAATTGGGCGTCGGTGGTGGATAATGAAGCGGGAGAGAGACTGATAATGAGCGAAGTAGAGAAGAGGAAGAGATGACGCCGAAGATGATTAAAACCATTTTCAGGTATTTGGAATTTGAAGGTTTTTTATTCTGGGGTTTTCCCTTTTGTGTTTCGATTTGATCTCCTAAGCTATGTGGAACAACGACCCTCACCCCATTGCTCCTCCTGGTACTAGCGACTCCATGCTTCCGCCCCTTCCATCTGCTCAACCTTCTTACACCCCTCTTTTGACTCATCCTAATCCGAATCCTCCCGAGGAGGAGGAGGCGAAGCTGGAGGAGAAGGCCATCGCTGCCACTCAATTCGAAACTTTATGGCGACAAGAGGAAGTTTGGTTTCGTGGAGACTCAGAACGAGGATATGCCCTCTGAGCACGTTCGCAAGATAATCAAGTATGTTTTTTGTTGTTGTTGGGCCCCTCCGATTGTTTCTCCACCTCAAGGGTTATCCATTTGTTTCTTCTACTTTCGAAGTGATTATCAATTTGAAAGCTTAGAGTTAAAGTTTATTGGAGTTGGAATCGACGCCATTATTGACAATCCTCCTGCATATGGTTAGCCTTTGCAACTTCTATATAACTCATTCACATCTTGGTTTGTGCACCTAATAGATGACATGATCATGAGATTGTGGTTGTCTGTAATAGTCTTCTGTGTGATTTGAAAATGAAATGAGTCTGAAGGACATGATCATTAGATAGGCTTTTTTTTAATGGTTGTCTTGGATGTTTAAGTCATTCCGTGTATTAAACATATGAGCCTCGATTACCTTCTTTTTTCCGTGTTCTTTGTATTGCCTTTCTTCTTTGCCGATGTTGTGCAGATTGATGAACATGTGCAGAGGGATTCAGTGAAGACGAGGTAATGGTCAGCGATAGAATCTTCAAAGACAACCAAAGGAGGTTAATTCTTCGATAGAAACTATAGCGCTGGTCGATTCAGTGACGCCGAGGTAATGATCAACATTATCACCTTCATATCATCGTATCATCATAATCATCATCTATCAACACATTCATCATGTTACTTTATCACGTTTTGTTTGTCTATGTCGTGATATTGTTCTTCGTACTAGGCAAGGTTTTTCTTTCAGCATTATTGTTGGTGGTCAGTGCCACCTAGCACCTGTTATTATGTCAAGGAAAGCTTTAGGAGGTGCCTTTGGTGTTTCTTTCCTAGAAATCACCATAATTCTTGCGACCAAGTTAACAACTCAGTATCGTATGAATGACGTAATTTCTAGTTGGGCACCAAAGGAGATGTATAGGGGGTTATTAGAATCTGCTCTTACTGTGGCTTCGCATCTGCTGGTTGCCTCGCCTTTTGTGAAGGTAATTTACTGCTTATTTTTCAATTGGTTCACCCTTTCTTCAAGCTCGATTGAACTTTCTACTGCGAGGTACTCCTTTATTCTCGAATTCAGTTTCATTATCTGGTTTTCCTTTTTCTTGTTTTATGTCATGTCTTGATAAATATTTTATATAACTGAATCTGGAAGGTATTCACGACGAGAATTGAGGATCCACCAACCATTTCACTTCATTATTTCTTATGAAGGTATATGTCTTACTCTTAATCGATAATGCATGTATATGGAATGCTATGTACAATTCGTTTTATAGGAGTTTGTAAGTTCAGTGACTCATATTTTCCTACTTGCGGATCTAACGAGTTTCAACGCTTCGTTTGTGGGAGTTGAAATTTGGTTAGTCCATTTTCCTTTGAGTTTATTCTCTTTCTTTAAATCTACTCTTTTGTCTCTAATCCTCCTCAGGACCATTTTGGTACATCGTTACAACTTAATTTGGAGGATTCTATAGGTGAAATTTCCATTCTAATATGGAACTTTCAATCATATATGCATTCTATGGTTGAACGTTTCGAGCTTCAATATTAGTTTTAGCCAACTAAACAACAAGGTCAATGAGACTTTGAATGCGGTAAGATTTTTTTCTGTTTTACACACCACCACTAACAAGTTATATAAACAATGTGTTACATCTATTTATGATGATGAAAGGTAAAAGAGAGAAAAATCTATGGAGGTTGAAGCGAAGAAGATGAGAAGGTAAGTAGCTGGAATGGAGAAAGATGTTGCTGCAATGCGTCTGAATAAAGAATAAGAGAATAGGGCCAAAAGGTTTTCAAATACCACGAGCCCTTCAAACAACGCTCAGATTCTTTCTGGAAGGTATCCATTTATCATTTCCTAATGGCTTCAGTGTTTCTCTTTATGACACATATTGCCCATTCATATCCTCTATTGTTTTAACCTATCCATTGCTCATTTGCACACTATTAAAAATAAGTTTGATGACTAATGATAATATACTTCGAAATTCGAAATATATTGCAGAGCTGCTGGGAGAAGCGGGTTGATAAGGAATACCCAATGAAGGATGGAGATATAGACATTGTGAGCCTAAACTATTTAACCTTTTGTCTTCATTTTCATTTGGTTAATGTGATCCACTGTAATATCATAGAACTTAGAGCATGTCGATGATCCTATAGTCACCAATAAAAATCCGTAAAAGAGAGAAATGGACGTGCTTTTTGATGTAGAAGATTCAAGTGGGTTTAGTGTGGTTAGAGAGGGGAAGGAGAAGAAGCTGAGAAGAGATGATAGTTACATTTTAGGTAATAGTTTTGGGTCCAAGTCTAGCATTTTGTGTGGTTGAGTTTGTATAGGTCTAGCATTTTCTCTATGAGCTTGTTTAGAGAAGCACAAAAAGAACATTGGAAGCATCAAAGGAAAAACAATGTGTCAAAAGGAAATATATCAAAAATTGATTTTTTATATTACATGCATATCTTTCTTTACATTACACAATATAATATAAAAAATTGTCTTTTATTTTTATTATTGAATTATAATAATTATATATTACAATATTTTATCATTTCAATAAAAGTTCACATATTGGCCATTTTTTTAAGAGAATACAAATACAAAAAATATTCAAAACATATTTAGATACTAAAAAACAATTGATTATGTAGTATTTTCATAAAATGATTTTTTTAATAACAACTCTTAAATTTCATATATCATAGTCAATATTTATTAAAATCTTTGTCGATTTGTACATTAACAAAATGATAGAGTATATATATATAATTATAAACTAAATAGTCAATTTACTCTAGAATGATATAAATATTTGTATGTCAAAAAATGTACATATATATATATATATATATAAATTTCTTTGAATCTATTAGTTTCACTTGGTTTATGTATAATATTTTTTATTCAATTTTTAATAACTAATTATTATTGTACGATTTTACGCAAGATAATATTTATAATATAACATTAAAATTGATAAATATAAAAATTTATAGTTATTATACATTAATTATGGAAAGAAGATTAAGCGGTCTTTCGTCACAATGTGTGAATTCTATGCATATCAAATTCAGACGCGTCTGTCGAAAGGCAAAACGATAATCAAAGGCGGACGACTATTCCAATAATATGTTGTTGATGCATATACTGCAATTGAACAAGAACAAATACGTTAGACTAAAAATAATCATACTTGAATTTTGATCGATCTCACGTATCGTACGGGTTGGTTTCCTAATGAAGTTAAAAATGTTAAAATAAACCAACGTATAATCAATTATAAGAAAATTATAAAAAAAGTGGACGCCATGAAATCTTTATCTCATTATATATTTGAATCCTAATCTTAAAATATATTAATGTTGATCAAGATAAAAATAAAACATAATGAGTCATGACATACGATTCACAAAGTTTTCTCTTAAAAGAGAATAGTACTAAAAATCAATGAAAACATTTATTTTCTTTACGGTGAGAGAATATTATTTTTAAAATTAAAAAAAAAATATTGAATAAAATTGTGTAACGCATTTTGTCATTGATTGAGGGGAAATTTTTAATATTAATTGTTTTTAGAAAGAAAAAAAAATGAAGCGTGGCGCGTGTAGCGACTGTAGGAAGGTGGGGTCCACGAGCCCAAAAATCCACCGTGCATCAGAAAGATTCCCATCTTAGATATGTGGGTCCACCAAAACCCCTAAACCGACAATCCTCAACGTTAATTATTTTCCGTTTCGTCATCTTCCCGTTCTCATCCTTTCAAGAATTGTTTTCCTTTTCGCCGTATGTAAAAAAATATTTAGTGATCAAAATTCTATAATTTCTAATATTAGATATTCAGTAAATATAAATAATAAATTTTATTATCTGAATTATTGATATTAAATAAATAATTTATTAGATACATATATAACAACATGATTTAATGATTAAATTATAAATAAAAAGTATTATGAAATTTATTTTAACACTTATTATATAATATATATATAAAATATATAATATATTTATGATTATAGGATTAAAATATCAAATATCTTAAAATGACTAAGTTTTGATTTGCATTCAATATTGGATTCTAATCTAAATGAGTTGGATAATATTATATAAACATTATAAGATATCGAAAAAAACATAATTGATTAGATTATAACTTTAAGCGAGTTATATTTTAATGTATTAACAATTTGTTTCATTGTTTTATGTGAATTGACGATATTAGTACAATCATCGATGAAACTAAATTTAAATGACTGATGTGGAGATGAATGTGAAGATTTTATGTTTTATTTTATTTATATTATCTTGGTTTTTTTATATGATTTGAATTTTAGTTTTAGATTATATTTTATGATTATTATTTTTTATTAAAAATTATATTTTTTATATTAAACAAATTTAGTTTCAGATATGAATATGAATATTCGTACGTGTTTACAAATATCTGAGTATACAAATACAAAATAAATCTGGATATTCGTAAAATACAAATACAAATAATCGGATATTCGTTAGTTTTCCAATCCTATTTAGAATCATAATGATAAAAGAGATCTCGATATATCGACTTCTAGATTTTGATTTTATTTAAAAGTAATTACTTTTTTGAAAAAAACTAATTATAATTTTAAAAACTCTTAGATCATTCAAAAAACCACAATTGCTAATCACTAATAGTAGATCAAATAAAAAATAGTTATTAAATTTTTTAATATTGATGTTTATCTATAAGGCTCTAAGATTGAAGATAATATTTTGATATTAAGTTGTAGAATTATATTAACTTATTGGGACAAAAATAGACTAATGATTGATATTTATTAGTTTTCATTTCCTTTTCTTTTTTAACATTTAGATATTGTGATGACAAGTAAAATAAACAGTTACATGTACCATGACCAAAAAAAAGAAGAAGGCATTTTTTTCATTGATAGAATCGCAAACACATGATTAGGAATTAGAAAGTTTAGATTTTTTACGATCTAAAAAAATATTTTCGTATCAATTTTTGTGTGCTCTAATTATTTGGGCTTTAACTCGTATTCTATGAGCTGTAGGCTCGAATCTCAATTTTAGGGAAACCCCGCGGTTAAAGAAAAGAATGTATCGGCTCTGATCGGCTCGACTCGGCTCGATATAAAGGCCCCTTGCAAGCGAGCTTTTACTTCGGGTAAGTTTCACATTGATCCCGTAGGTTTATTTTATTCTTATTTCAGGCCTTTAATTTTTCTTTTTGACAATTCACCTACTGATGATTTTCACTTTATTTCTGAATCTTTTGACGACTTAACAAAGCAAATCACGAATCTACATGTCATTATTTTAACCAAAACTTGCCGGCAAATTTTTACTCAAATTTATCTCTACTTTATATGTCATTTATTTTTATAATAAAATAAGAATAAAAGAAAGACGGAAAGAAAATTAGTTAATTCGATTGACCGGTAAAAGAAATTATTTGAAAACAATATTTACCTTAGTTGGACACAAACCACAAAAAACGTAATAAATCTTAAAATACACTTTTAAAAATTATAAACCCATTAATAATGCATCTCCAAAATTAAGAGAGGGCATTTAATTAGCCTAAGAGCTAAGAGAATGTAGCAAATACCTTAGGATTCAGTGAGGAATTAAGTGTCGTTTAGGGGATATAACATGGGACTATGATAATTAATTTAAGTAATAAAAAATGAAAGATGGGTTAAGGGGTTCAAACTTAGAAATCTGCGAAAATATGAGTAATTGTTTTACAAACAAAAATGGTCAAATAGTAACGACACGGTCCATAATTCTAGGGGGTGTGTCGGTCATGTTTTAGGCCAATCCCTCTCTTTAATAGGCCTCAACTATCCAATTATATTCCAATTAATAGTGCCCCCACTTTTATTTTTCTCATTTTATTAACATTGTAGTACTAAAAATACTAATTACATTGTCGAGAATTATTAGGGTATGAGAAAAATTTCAAATTCTTACCTTTACTATTGTTAACGCCTATTGCATTTATTGTACAAAATAAGATTTTAGTCAAACGAGTTATAATTGATATATAATCAAACGAGTTTCAATCGGAATGCAACAATGATAATAGTTCTATTGATATAACTTAAAAAAAAATTATCTAGAAAGGGTATATTTTATTTAAAAATAAAATACTAAATGTATTAAGTAAAAAAGCCTAATACACTGAACTAGCACTTTAACTATATTTTCTTCTAAATTTTTTCTTTTATCATATTCACTCTGAATTATTATTATGCATTTTATTTCCTCTGAACTTTAAAAATTAATCATATTTCATCATCCGTTAAATATATATTAATTTTTTTGTTAAATTGTTTTAAAACAGTCTATTTTCTCTCAAACTATATGACTTCTAGCCTATTTCCCCATGAACTATATGAATTTTAGCATATTCCCCACGTCCACCGAACTATATAACCTCAAGTTTATTCCCCTCTAAACTATATGACTTCTAGTATATTTCCTCCCGAACTATATAAGCTTTAGCCTATTCACTTCCGAGCTTGATGACTTATAACTTATTCTCCTAAAAACAAATTGTACATTCAAAATACTTTCAAAATTTTGGTTATTATAAATGTAACATATTTTCTTTAATAGTAAAATATTTTTAAATTTTGGTTATTATAAACATAACATTTTTATTTAATAGTAACATATTTTTAAAATTTTGTTAACATATTATTAAATTTTGGTTATTATATTTACATTTTTATGATTTGATAAAAAATATTAAAATAAAAAATACAATATAATAATTTTCAGAATTGTTATAATGATTGATATAAAAAATATTAAAATGATATATCTATATTTGTTATGATCGCAAATTTTTACTTTCAACTCTTGATTTAAATATAATATTTATTAATATATACATATTTATAATATAAATATAATTGTAAATATATCGTGTTTAATAATTTTTATTAATATATGCATATTTATAATATAAATATAATTTCAAATATATTGTGTCCGTTAAATGTAGTAATTTTTATTTTTTATATATATCATTTAGTTTGTCTAGATTTTGTTTAGGTTATATGTGTTGGGTTACCATGCGATTCACATCTAATATTTTTTACTACATTTGACTCGATTCGATTCAAATAAAAAAATGAGTACCTGAATAATTCAATTTCGATAATAAAAATATAAAACTTGTGAATTCAAATATTGAATATTATTTCGAAGGTGATATGACCTCAAATCACATTTCAATGTTTTAGAACGAGATAGAAGATGAATTGCTCCTCAACAACCAGCGACCGAAATCTAAGACTAGTCTTAATAATGAGGAGGTCCTAAACCCCTAAAAAACTCGATTTAAAAATATTAAAAACATGTCAAGACGCCATAATCACAGGTGATTATGTGATTGATAAGTCAAGTTGAATACTAAGTCTTCAAATCAAGAGTTGAAGGCAAAAACTTATAAATACTTTTTCTTATCAATCATAAAAAATGTAATCAAAAATTTAATAACACGTTAATATTAAAGAAAATATGTTACATTTATATTATCCAAAATTTAAAAATATGTTACTATTAAAGAAAAAATGTTATGTCTATAATAACCAAAATTTAAAAATATATTACTATTAAAGAAAATATGTTACATTTATAATAACCAGAAATTTGAAAATCCATTTAATATAAAATTCTTTTTTAGGAATAGACTAGACGTCATATAGTTTGGGGGAAATATGCTAGATTAGAGGTTATATAGTTTGAGAAAAATATACTAGAATTCATATATTGTTTTAAGAGAAATTGATTAGAAATTATATAATTTGAGGAAAATATGTTGTTTTTAAAAAATTTTAATATAAGAGTTAAGAGATATTTAACGGAAAGAGAAATGTTATGGATTTTTTAAATTTAGAAGAGAATAGAATGAATAATTACAGTTTAGAAAAAATTAAGATAAAAAAATGTTTAGAGAAATAGGATAATTTGGAAGAAATAGATTTTTTTTCAAATATATTAATGTTTTCGGTTGTTCATGAAAAAAGAAATCCTAAACCACGTCTACAAATAATATTTGTATAGAATTTTAAAGCAATCAAAATTCAATTGCAGAAATTTTATAATTATTTTGGCATAAGAAAACAATAAATCTGAAGCGTTGATCTTGCCAGATGGATGACCGGTATTTGCCCGTGGCCGGACATCACCATGTGAATCCTCTGCTAATTCACTGCGTTGGGTCTTGTGCTTTGAACTTCGATCTCCACACACTTTGACTCTTACAAAACAAGTATACACTTCTATTTCTTTTTCTTTTTATTAATGTTTTTAATTATAAATTAATTAATCCAAAAGTCACCACTAATCCTTTTTCTTAATCCCTTTTCCACTGCCTCTGTATGACAAAATAATACTACATGCATGCAACACTCGGATTTTATTATGATATATAGTCACTCTTATATATCGATTTTAATCCGGATCGTCCGCTGTGTTAATGTTTTATTTTTAATATTCCTGTGAATTGAGTCAATGTTGTCATAATTGGCAAAAGGAAATATATCTTGTATTTTGGTAACAAGATAATTCTATAAGGAAACATATCTTGTGTTTTGGCAACAAGATCATTCTATAAGGAAACATATCTTGAGTTTTGGCAACAAGATCATTCTATCACGATCATCTCCAAATCATTCCTTTTTCCACAATTTCCTTTTGTGTAAATGTATATTACATTTCCTTTTTCTATACACATTGTAACGCCTATATAAACCTGTACAAACTGTCTATCAAATATAGAACAAAAAAAATTATTCTATTGTTCTTCACAAATTCTTATCATTCTCTCAAATTCTATTATCATTCTCTCAAAATCTACATGGTATCAGAGCACTCTGATCCAGAGACTCAAATTCTTCCGCACTTTTATTCTTGTGTCAAATCTCGACCGCCTAGCTATGGACACCGCAGCAAGCGCACACTCTGATCCAGAGACTCAAATTCTTCCGCACTTTTATTCTTGTGTCAAATCTCGACCGCCTAGCTATGGACACCGCAAGCAAGCGCATACCCATTCTTCTCAATGGTGACAACTACACCATATGGTCAAGACTCCTTGAAGCGAATCTCAAGAGCTGCTTGTTCAACCCTCACCCGATGAAGGAGAGACCGCCACTGTTGCTGCAAATCAAGCTAAGAAGGCACAAGACGAGTCCACAGCCCTTGTCATCATCCAAAACTCTTTCGAAGTCCGTATCCTTCAGGCTTATGGCCACATCTGCAAGCCGAAGGATCTGTGGGACGAACTCAAGGAGGTCTACGGACACGTCTCTAACTTCAACCGAACGAATCTATGAGATTCGCAAGAGGCTCCACACAATCCAACAAGAAGGCCATCAGTTCAATGAACTCATTGCCCAACTAAAAGACCTATGGGCTGAACTTGAAGATCTACGTCCAGTAACAATGGATCTGAAGGAGATCATGATTCGACACAATCAAGACAAAGTTTTTAATTTATTGTC
This sequence comes from Gynandropsis gynandra, assembly GCA_036759665.1. Classification (NCBI taxonomy): domain Eukaryota; kingdom Viridiplantae; phylum Streptophyta; class Magnoliopsida; order Brassicales; family Cleomaceae; genus Gynandropsis; species Gynandropsis gynandra. The sequence continues at coordinate 12,244,455 of CM071871.1, forward strand.
GACTCTTGATGCATCTTATCATGATCTAATTAATCATATTCTTCGTCAATCAGAATTTCCTTCACTTAACGAAGTGTGCATGATGATCAAGAAAGAAGAGGGATCGAACCGACTCTTCAAGGGACATGCGGAGATCGCCCATCTAAGCAAGCAACACGATGGATTCTCTGGAAACTTCAAGTCCACTACTGACCGTAAAACTTCTTATTACTGTGATCACTGCAGAAAAAAAAGGCACTCTAGAGAAAGATGTTGGATCCTTCACCCTCACCTTAAAACCCGAGGAAGGCAGGGACCGCATCCGAGAGAATCAGCCCACTATGCATCACAACCCGAGGCCTCACAGGGATCACAATCCCAATACGTGACACTAGAGGCGCTTGAACACATGCTCAGCAAGGTCCTCACCGCCTCAGACAAGACCAAGGCTGATCCAAAAAAGGATGGTAACATTGCTTTACTCTCTCATTTTAAACATCACGTGGTCATTGACTCGGGAGCGACATCACACATGATAAAAGATAAATATCTTCTTGAGCATATGCAAAAATCAATAGGAGAGGTTACTATAGCTGATGGTCAAAGTGTCCCGATAAAAGGAATAGGAAAATTAAAATTGCTTAAAAAGACTCGACCGCTCTATATGTACCTGATTTTACAATTAATCTTATTTCGGTTAAAAAAATTGGTTAAAGATTGTAATTGTCTTGTGTGCTTTGATTCTAACAAATTTTGATTACAGGATATTGAGACAAAAAGTATCATAGGAGGTGGAACACTACGAAATGGTCTTGATGTGCTTGAAGAGCTTATCACCCCTACGGACTCTTTATCTCGTGCTTATTAGCTTTTTCATCTATTTCCAACAAAGATGATGTTACGTCTAAGTTGTGGCATGCTAGACTAGATCATCCTCATTTTCAATTTCTCAAACATGTATTCCTGAATGTTAGTTATGATCATGAGAAGTGTGAGTCTTGTATCCTAGGCAAGCATTGTAGAACCGTTTTTCCTATTTCTAAAACTCTATATAACAAGTGCTTTGAACTAATCCATTCGGATGTTTGGACTGCTCCATATTTTACTAGAGATCAAAAGAAGTATTTTTTAAGCTTTATTGACGAGAAATCGAAATTTACATGGCTATATCTTCTAGAATCTGAATCTGCCGTTTATGATTGTTTTGTTAAATTCTATCAGCATATTCTAACCCAATATGAAGCAAAAAGTAAGTGCCTCCGTATAGATAATGGTGGTGAATTCATCAATCACAAGCTTAGATCGTTCCTTGTCCAACACGGTATCGTTCACCAAACATCATGCCCTTATATGCCCCAACAAAACGGAGTCACGGAGCGCAAGAACCGACACCTTAGGGAGGTCTCCCGTACTATCATGTTCGACCGAAATGTTCCCAAGAGATTTTGGGGGGATGCGGTCCTCACAGCTTGTCACCTCATTAATCGTCTACCGACTAAGTTCCTTGACAACAAAACGT
>CM071871.1:12246227-12281382 GCA_036759665.1 Gynandropsis gynandra
ATTTCGTAACACAACTGCAGAGTAAAGGTGTTACAGATCAAGAAGATAGCCAAAATGATGGGAGGAATCGAGCCGTTGATGAGACAGTGCAACCCGCTCTTATTGGTGATGATAGAAATCTCGTAGAAGGAACAACCCGGGTCGGGGAGCCAAGAGACCTGTGCGGGGAAAGCCCCAGACCAGGACAGCCCGCTCGTGCTCTCTACCCAACCTGAGCGTGTTGGTCTCATAGAGGGAACAACACGACCGGGGGAGAGCGGAGACCCGCGCGGGGCGAACACGGGTTCTGGGATAGATACGGAGCATCCCGCTCGAGCTTTAGTTTGGGTCGTTGACGACACTGATCGGACCGCTGACAGGGACAGTCATGAAGACGAAGAAACACTCGAAGATGCCATCATTCAGGAACATTATAGTGATGTTGTTCGAAAACCGATTTCCGAATGGTTATACAAGGGAGAATATTATACCGGTCTTGTTGTTGCTTATCCAATTCAAAATTATTGTAATGTTTCCTCATTACCTACTCACCATTGTACTTTTCTTAGTAAAATTGACCAATATCATGAACCTCAGTCGTACTCAAAGGCCGTGAATCAGCCCGAATGGATGTCTGCAATGAAGGAGGAAATTTGCGCACTGGAGAAAAACCAAACATGGGACCTAGTCGATCTCCCTCGAGATAAGATACTTGTCGGCTGTCGATGGATATTTAAGATCAAGTACAAGAGTGATGGGTCAATCGAACGACACAAAGCCCAGCTTGTGGCAAAAGGCTACGCTCAAACTTACGGAGAAGATTACATTGAGACCTTTGCTCCCGTAGCAAAACTTCATACGGTACGAATCTTGTCATCTATTGCGGTTAATCTTAACTGGGATCTATGGAAGATGGACGTCAAGAATGCTTTCTTCCAAGGCGATCTTGACGAAGAAATATACATGCAATGTCCCCCGGGATATACCAAGGGTGCAGGACAAGTATGTAAACTAAAAAAGGCTATATACGGGCTCAAACAATCCTCAAGAGCTTGGTACCAAAAGCTCCATGATGCCCTCACCAAACATGGCTTTACCAAAAGCGAAGCGGATCACTTCTTGTTTTCAATTCAGGGGAAATCAGGTACAATTGTTCTTTTAGTGTATGTTGATGATATCATAATTTCTGGAAATGATCGAATAGGAATTGAAAACTCAAAAGAGTATCTAAAACAAACACCAGTATCAACAACTCTTGGGTAAATTAATCTACCTCACAATCACTCGTCCCGACATCTGTTTTGCTGTAGGTCAAGTCAGTCAGCATATGCATGCCCCAAGAAAACAACACTGGCATCTAGTGGAGAGAATTCTCAGGTATCTCAAGGGATCGTCGGGAAAAGGAGTATGGATGGAAAGCAATGGTCATACAACAATCGTGGGATACTGTGACGCAGATTGGGCCAGGGACCAAACCAATCGAAAATCAACAACAGGATACTGCACCTTTGTGAGAGGAAATCTTGTCACTTGGAGAAGCAAGAAGCATAACGTAGTTGCTCGTTCAAGTGCAGAAGCAGAGTACAGGAGTTCTCCGTGATCTTGGAAGCAACTCAGAGGAACCAACCACCCTACACTGTGATAATCAAGCAACAATTCATATAGCGAAAAACTCGGTATTCCACGAAAGGACAAAGCACATAGAAGTGGACTGCCACTTTATCCGTGAGAAAATCAAGAAAGGAATCATCTCAACAGCCTACACAAGAAGCTCCGATCAACTCGCGGACCTATTCACCAAGGCCCTCCTTGAGAAGGTTAGCTCTAATCTTCAAAGGAGAATGGGTTTAATGGACATTCCCAAACCTTGTAAAAGTTCAAGTTCGAATGATACCATCATAAGGACTACCTAGTGTTTGTACTCTTTTTCCTTCACCGAGTTTTGTCCCATTGGGTTTTCTCGGTAAGGTTTTAATGAGGCAACACTACTTAGTCTAGATCATTACGAACTCGAGGGGGAATGTTGTCATAATTGGCAAAAGGAAATATATCTTGTATTTTGGTAACAAGATAATTCTATAAGGAAACATATCTTGTGTTTTGGCAACAAGATCATTCTACAAGGAAACATATCTTGAGTTTTGAGAACAAGATCATTCTACCACGATCATCTCCAAATCATTCCTTTTTCCACAATTTCCTTTTGTGTAAATGTATATTACATTTCTTTTTCTATACACATTGTAACGCCTATATAAACCTGTACAAACTATCTATAAAATACAGAACAAAAAAAATTATTCTATTATTCTTCACAAGTTCTTATCATTCTCTCAAATTCTATTATCATTCTCTCAAAATCTACAGTCAATGCTTTTATATGTGGTATTTGTAACAACATAGATACATAGGTTTTAAAGAAATACCCGAAAATTCTTGAATTATTTGTATTTTAATATAAAATCTTTCTAGATTTTCAAACAACATGTAAACTTAAATTTATCATAAAATAAAAAAAATTTAGAATTTTATTATAATACTTCCATTTACCCTAAAAAATAATTTGACATTTTTCTACACCATCTTAATTTATACATAATTTTAATTGATACAAAAGAATCGTAAAATAATTTTTAAACATCTATTCTCTTCTTCTATTCATTATTCGTCTTCAATCTCATTTATTACAATATACGGTCTCCATGTTTAGCAAGTATATTTGTTTATAATATAACATGAACATTTTCATATTATATTCGTTTACAATATAACATGAACAAACAAGTATATTTGTTTACAAACAACATTCTCAAAATAATTGAATGAAAATAAACATTCTCAATATAACATGATGTCTAATCATTGTTGATGTGGTATTTTTTCACATTGAAACTCATTTGGAATTTCAGAATGGTTTTTATATATATTTATTATCTAAAAGCAAAAAGTTATTCATCAAAAACTTATATCATAACAATAAAAAATACAAAGAAGTTATAAAAATACATTACATGGTAAATTTAAAAATAAATCAGATTTTGATGTAGTGTTTGACTATATAACAAAATTTAAAATAATTTAAAAAACAAAGTTATAGTAATGAGTTCGTATTTAAATTGTAGTTCTTTTATAGATAAAGATGTTTCATATTTTTTTCTTAAATCATATGCAATTGAGGTCAAATTGTAGATGTATTGTCAGAATGTAAACTATGAATCAAGTCTTGGATTAACCCCAGTTGATGTGAATCTTCTCATTCTTAAGTCGAATAAATTGTTTAAAACAAATTTGCAAAAAAACAGATCAATTAATGTTAAAATGAAAGTCTCACACAAGAGATAACAAATTCAGATTAAACGTTGTGTTCAATCTTACATCTAAAAAATTCTAGAACTTTATTCACCACATTTGATATTAAATTCACCATTTCATATCCTATGTTTTATAATGTTGAGCTCAACTAATACAATAACCAACTTTCTTTGCTCTCTCTCTTAATCGTTGAATAACAGAAACCAGCCCAAAAAACACTATTCATTCTTGATCCTTGAATTGCAGACATCGCAATCTATATTCTCCACCTTGTACGCAATTCGGATTTCTGTGAATAGACATATCTTTTATAATTTCTAGTGCTGACCAAATCTTAACTACTAATCAATATCAGCACTTTAAGTGTTGAACTCACTTTGTTTACAAATAATGTTTTGTTAGGATATCTATGGCATTCTATGAAGTGTGAATCTTCCAAATCTTAACATTTCTTGTAAAACAACATCTTAAATGAAATATAACATCACATTTACGTGTTGTTTTCTTTCATGGTTGACATGGTGCTTTGATAAATTGAATGCACTTTGTGAATCACACATGATTTCCACTGTCTCAATGTTAACACCTAGCTCTTCAACCTCTACTAATTTTATATATTTGGTGCCACATCATACTGCAAACTTGATTTCCAACTAATAACATTTCCCCCAACAAATAAAACATGTAATTGATATTCTCTGATCTAAATCAGATGCATGGTCAGAATCACAATAACCTTCATTTTTAAGCAAACCCATATTCAAATGAAGTCACATACCATATTGGAATCAAAGATAAAATCACCTTAAACTCTAATTCTCTGACATATGTTAGCTTTAGATTTTTGGTTCTTTGTAGATGTCGCATTATCCATTTTATAACCTCGCAATGGCTGATGTTTGGGTGACTCACATACATGCATACAACTTCTAAAAATAAATAATATCTAGTCTCATTTAAACATGGAACACATCAAACTTTCCACTACACTAGAATAAGGAACCATGTCCATATCTAGATCACCTGCCTTATTTCCTTCCTTAGTTTATTGTAGCTTGAAATTTGCACCTAGAGGTATTGCAATTGCCTTTGACTGATCCATTTTGAATGTGTGAAGTATCTTATGCAAATCATCTTTTTGAGACAAAGACAATTTACCCTCAATTTTGTCTATATGGATTGTCATTCCTAGGGTTTTCTTTGTTGTTCTTCACTCCAAATTCTACACTTAACATATCCTTCAACTTGTTGAGCTCCACCTTATTCTTTACTACCACAAGCATGTCATCAATGTATATTAAGAGATAGATGTAATTTTTATCCTCTAAAATTTTCAAATATACACACGAGTCATGCTTGCTCCTCTGGTATGAATGTTTAACCAACACTACTAGAAATTAACGATTTAGGAACTAATTAGGGATGAAAAATAATAGTTTGCAAATGAGCATTTCCAAATAAATATTGTCCACAATCTGTCCGCAAATACGGATGAAAATCTCAGTCCGTAAACCATTCGTAATTTTGGACCACATGGCTGTCTGCAAATCGATGGGGAAGGTGACCAATATGCGGACGAAAAAAGTCTTCGAGAAAACGTCACAAAGTTTAAGGACTGACATGACCCGTCTGCAAATTTACGGACGAGTCACGATCTTCATTAAACTTTGGGGACGGGTCGCGATCCGTCCGTAAATTTGCGGACAGACAGATGTCATCTGTAATCTATTTTTTAAATACAAAATACAAATTAATAATTACAATTAATTATTTTAAAATATAATAATAATTAATTAATGTTTACACATAATTAACGTATATTATAAATTTTCGGTGGTATTTCGAATTGTCGTCCTCAAAATCATCGTTCTCGCACGCATCCCAATCGATGGAAGACATTTTTGCCTCAACATACTAATCAATCGTTGATGTTGTCTTTCTGATCGTTGCTGACTTCTTTCGGATTCTTGTTCCGACTCGAGCAATTGAGATACGATATTTCGCATCTCGTGCTTTGTTGCTTTTGCCTTACCTTTGGAGGAACTTGAATGTTGTGATGTCATTTCTGCAAGACCAAAAATTTGACCTTTATACTGTGTAACTTGATGTGAAACAAATATCAAAATTTAATTACAATTATATGTAACAAAATTATATTAAATGTAATAAATTTACCTCAAGATACAACTCATTGTCATATTGTTCGTTTTCAAATATTTATAAATAGAATATTTATATTGAATAATATTAACTTGTCATATTGTTTGTGTTCAAATATTTTTATGTTATAAAATTTCAACACCGAATAAACTAATTTAACAAACCAATAAGAAATAGAAATAATTCTTTTATTGTTTTGAACATCCTATAACAAGATTAACATGAATCATCTTCAGGGTCACATAATTCTTCCGTCGATTCTTGTGTTTCGGAATTTGATTTAAATTCTTCTTCTTCTTCTTTTCTTTTATCCTTTCATAAAGATCATCTTCATTTGTTTCAATTTATTCGATTTCACCATGCACCAGCGCTTCAACAGTAACATCATTAATAGCAACAATCTCGGTGGTTTTTTGTTGCATTTGCCAATTGTTGCTCTTCTGTGTTGTCGATAAATTTACCCTTTGGAAGTATCTTCATTGCGACACACCAACCTGAAGATAGTCTAATATTTGTATAGGAAACGTAACAAACTTGATCGACTTGTGACACAAGAATAAAAAGCTCGTATTTTGTATATCTTCGTGTCGAGTTAACTTATACAATGCCTAATTTGTTTGTTCTTTTTCTGCGACAAATTATTGGGTCGAACCAATCATATCGAAATAACATCACTCTTAAACCAATATAACCTATAAAAAATTGTCAAATATAAGTCAATATAATCCAAACTATCATACGTGGTATGGATAACGTTGTTTTAGAGTAGGATCAAAACTTGAATATTCCAAATGCAAAAGTTCTTTCAAAATCCCATAAAAACTCTTGTTCGTTGGTCGATTCACAATGGTTTTCACATTTCATACATACACCATTGTTCATAGTTAACTTCAATTTCCCATGTTCATAAGTGTGAAAGTTGTAATCACATGTAAACACATTGGCCAACTCGTAACTTTCACGATCGAGTCCTTTAACAAGATCTCGTAGCCACAATGGGTGATTTTCATCTCAATCTGCATTACGGAGGAAAAAATCGTTGACAAAGCTTCAGAATATTATATAAAATTAATTTATTTATATTTAAATATCATTTACTTACATATTGTCTGATCCATGTGGAGAGATATCTTTCTTTAAGTTCCAGAATTTGAGATTCATCAATGTTCACATATGTATTCTTCAATATATCATCAAATATCCTTTAAAATATTACAAAATTCTGTAAATATTAAAAATAGAATATGTATATGCAATTGAATCCATATTTTATAATATTTTACCTTTCAAAAGGCCATATATATTCACAGTTGAGTAAAACATACATATGTGCTATGTGGAGTCTCGTTTTGATAGCCTTAGATCTTTCGGCTTACCAGTAGTTCGACCAATTCCACAAAATATATCTGGAACATCTGGTACTGGAGATGAAAATGTGACACCTCCATCAAAACATCTATGTGTATTTCTACTTTGCTTGAACATGTGGCTCGAAGTAGTAAGAAGTGAAGAACGATATTTCCTCATTAACGTATTGTTCTACAATTGAACCCTCTAGACGAGCTTTTTATTTGTTTTTTTTCTTCAGATGAAATATAAATCTCTCAAATGGATACATCCAACGAAATTGAACTGGACCTTCTAATGCACTTTTATGCTGTAGATGAATTGCCAGATGCTCCATAACATCGAAGAATGATGGTGGAAAAATCTTCTCCAAATTACATTGTATAGTAACTATATTACTTTCCAGTCTACGAACCACATCGACACTCAAATTTCTCGTACATAAATCTTAAAAATATGCCAATACCTGAAATATGAAAATATTAGTCTATTTAATAATTAATATATTTAATTATTAATCATTATACTATTAACAATATCAACTATACCTCCAATTGCTTCGTGTGCATGTTTGTCCATCAATTCAGAACAACATATGGAAAGTACTCTTTGCATGAATACATTACAATCGTGACTTTTCATCCATAATAACTTTCCTCCATGAATATCGATGCACCTTCCGATGTTAGACACATAACCATCAGGATTTTTCGTGTCTTCCTTCAACCATTTCAACAATTTATATTTCTCATCATTCCAAAATCTAAATATCGGAACTGAAACTTTACCGTCATCACTTATACGTAACTCCTTCCATGAGCAATACATGCACGATTTAATGTAAATCCTCCCGTGAGCTTTACCGTCATTACTTATATCTTCTAGATCCTTGTGTGGTTTAATGTTATCTTTCATTTTTCTTGTGAAATTCAGTACCGCGTTGATGATATTATCGAAATTCTATGTGCATGACATCAAGATTGTGTCGAAGCTTCAAATTTTTTCAATACGGTATATCCCAAAATATGCTATTCTTGTACCAATTATGAGTAATTCCATATGATTTTCCCACCACAATCTAACTCTTAGGAACATCCAAAGCAAGAAGTCTTTCATACAAAATCTCTTCGCCGATCAAAACTGGAGGAGGAGATTTTCGCACAACTATATTTCTTTTAAAATTTCATAATGACAATCAAACAACTCATCTTTAGTCCATATTTCAACTGAAAAGCATATGTTTATTGTCCATATAGGAAGAAAACAACCATGCATTTTCCATCCAGATAACATACCATAAGCTGGAAAATCATTTATTGACCACATAAGAGCACCTCGTAATGGCACGTCACTCGGCTCCTTGGCTCACTTTGTATAAAATTCTATTGCCTCGAGATGTCGTACGCTGGAACTCCCTTACAAAATTCTTTCAGTTCTTCAATCAATGGCTAAATAAATATATCCTAACTTCTTTTCGGATGATTAGACTCGGGAATCAGTATTGTTAAGAACAAAAACTCCCTTTTCATGCACATATCAGTTGGTAAATTGTATGGTCTCATAATAACCAGCCACAATGAATAATTCCTCCCAATCACCCCAAATGGATTAAAACCATCAGTACAAAGGCCTAAATAAACATTTAGACTCTCAGCTGCAAAATCAAGATATACGCTCTTAAAGTTTTTTCACGCCACACCAACTGAGGGATGACACATTTCTCCCTCATGACTTGAATGTTCAACATGTCATCTCATGTCGTTTGCGGTCTTCTAAGATTGATACAATCTTTTTATTGTGTCTGTAATTGGTAGATAACATATATGACAACACGAAACCGATTTTTCGTTCATTGTCAGATAAAACTCATCTTTTCCACAAAATCGAAAATTACATAAATCTGATGTCTCTTTCCAAAAAAAAATTATGCAATTGTATTGATAAAAATTGATATTTTGATATGGTAATAATCACAATAATCTCACCATCTTCTTTATCTCGTAATATGACTCAACTACATTATTATCTTCAGGCAAATAATCTTTTATTAATTGCAATATAGAATCCATGCAATTCTCAGAAAGATTATTTTCAGTCTTCAGATTTATCAAACATGCAGATAGAGACAACTGTGAAAGACCCATTCTACAACCATCATAAAATGGATGCCTAGCACTTTCTAACATTTCAAAAAAACTTTTTGCTTCTTCATTCAGATCTTCTTCAATACTTTCTTCGTTTATTTCACCGAACACATTTCGTACCATTTCCACATAAGGGTTCATTTCTACATCTTGAGAAGTCTCAAATACTTCATGATGTATAATATCCCTACTAAAATCTTCCACGACATTACTAGGTCGTGGTGTAAAACTCTCTTTATGAGATAACCACATGAAATAATTCGGAGTAAAACTTTTTAAATAAAGATAATTCTAAACGGTTCTCTAATTACAAATTTTTCATTTTTCATTTGATGCATGGACAAACCAACTTACCGGTTTCTTATAAACTTGTTGATTTGTTGCCATCGTCATAAACTATATAACACATTCTATAAATTACTTCGATACACATGAATTCTTCTGTACATTCATTATCTAGAAATGAAAATATTCAATCTCGACGATGATGCCATTATAATCAGAAACAATAAGAAGATATGTAGTGAAATATATGAGAATTGTGTGTGAGAAAAAGATGAAAGTAGGAGGTGGTTAAATAGATAATTTCTGATATGATTAAGGACGGATCACAGACTAAGACAAATATTTGCCGACGAGCCATCCTGAAAACGTCCCTAAATCCAAACGCTATCCCCGTACCCATCCGTAAATTTGCGAATGGTCAATGGTTCCGTCCCTATTCCACGATGACCCTCGATTCCTTCTATAATCCGTCAAAAAATACTGACGACTTGTGGATTATTTTTCCGTTTGGAAATTTACGGACGAATTATGGAAAAAATTTTCTTGGCATCCGTATTTCATAAAAAAATCGGACTGATTATTCTGTCCGCAAATTTCGTTTCGAATTTTTAAATTTCTAGTAGTGGTAGTGTCTTAAACCATAAACTTTTTGATTTTTCGTCATCGTCATAAACTTTGTAACGCCTTCTATAAACTACTTCGATACACCTTGAGTTGTTGGATCAATTCTTTTGTACATCCATTGTCTAGAAATGAAAATATTCGATCTCGACGATGATGCCATTATAATCAGAAACAATAAGAAGATATGTAGTGAAATATATGAGAATTATGTGTGAGAAACAAATGAAAGTATGAGGGGGTTAAATAGATAATTTATGGTCTGATTAAGGACTTATTGCAGACTAAGACAAATATTTGTCGACGAGCCATCCCAGAAACGTCTCTAAATCCAAATGCTATCCCCGTACCCATCCGTAAATTTGCGGATGGTCAATGTTTCCATCCCTAATCCACGACGACCCTCGATTCCTTCTCTAATCCATCAAAAAATACGGACGACTTATGGATTATTGTTCCGTTCAGAAATTTACGGACGAATTATGGATGAAAACCGGACTGATTATTCCGTCCGCATATTTCGTTTGAAATTTTTAAATTTCTAGTAGTGGTAGTGTCTTAAACCATACAAAGATTTTGTCACTAGCAAACCTTTTCCCTTTTGTTCAAAACTTTCTTATTGACAAATCAATATTTCCTCATCTAAGTTCCCATGTAAGAACGATGTCTTAACATCCAACTATTCTAGCTCCAAAATTCTGATGAACTACAAGTGAAAATAGTAATCTTATGAAACATGTTTCCTTTGGCTACTAACCTAGCCTTGAATCTTGGTTTCTCTATTCCAAGTGTTCTTGGCTTGGAACTTATTGGTGTGCTGGAAACACGAGTTATAAATATTCCTAGACCACTTCACCGCAAGTACACGGATCGTGTAGTACCAGGGTCGATCTCTAGGGACTAAAGCAGCTAAACTAAGAATAAAACTAAACTAAGACGTAAAAGAGATAGAAAGGGATGTGATCCTAAATTCCTAAAACTAACCTAAATGGTGACAACGAAACTAGGTTGGGGATAAAGTCGGATATGGCAAACACTACGAGTGTGCGGGATACCGGGAATTGCATAGATGAAACAACTAAGAATCATAGATCTATCAACTATTCTTGACAACGGGAAATTCATGCCCTAAGGTGAGGAGTGATTCTTCCGAGCCTAAACCTCCTAACAATGGATACGTGCAACCCTACCTTCCAGCAGTGATTAACCCGTACCATGGCAGCATTACGAACGCAATCATTATCCCTAAGATGACTAACCGACCGGTCAGATTCTCATTAGCCAATCTTAATCTACAACTTAACAGGTCCGGATTCATCCTTTAACCTTCCAGCAAAGTCTGAAATCCTATATCGCTGAGCGGTCAGCACTAGCGTAGGAATGATAATGCTAAGCGTAGAACCGTAAATCAAGAATAAATCGATAGAACTAAGCATTAACGCAAGTCATTGTTCATACAATACAAATCCGATATCCCTATTCGCAGTAGGGACTCTACTCACTCATGGAGAAAATAAAAGACGAAGATAACATAACCCTATACATGATAGACTCTAAGGAATTCGATGCCTCGACCTTCCCTATCGTGTTACCGGTGCAAGGATTGATGCTTCTCTTCTTCTCTAATGCCTCCCGAGCCTTCCCTGATGTTTTTCCAGCCTTTCCTTGCCCTCTCCGTCGCCCCTTTTGCTCTAGATCTATTCTGTTCCTTAAATTCACTCGTTTGAATGTTAGATCTAGGTTGTTGCGAATTACACGGCCCGCTCGGGCACCACTGTTGCCCGGTCATGCAGAGGCTCGCCCGGTCGTGTTGCTTCATAGTGCCCGATCGGGTAGACATCACCCGATCGCGTGGTTGAGCGGCCCGAGTCGTGCAGGCTACCCGATCTTGTTGCCTTTGTGCCCGGGTCGTGCAAGGTGTGCGGATAAAACCCCGTAGGTTTTACCCGAGCGGGTGTACGTATGGTGCCCGACCGGGCACCCTTGTCTCCTTGAAATTTCTCTTTTCCGCTCGTTCCTCGGGTGTTCCTTTGGGTTCTGAAGCTCGATCTTGGCTCTGAGTAGATATATCTTCAATTCGTGTGGTTTTGATCAGGAATCCATCATTTTAAGCTCTATTAGGCATTGTCGCCTAAAAACCTGAAAACCAACAAAACGGGTGTGTGAACCGCATAATCATATCGGATATGTAAATCTCTATATATGATATATGCGAAAATGGTGCTAAAATCTATCCTAATATTGATACACTTTCAGTGTTATCAAACCCCCCAGACCTGCTGGCTGCAAGTCCGGTTGTAGGTTTTTCAACGCCACTGATTTCTAAAACACGATGTTTAGTAGGTAATAGACTTACTTTACATTCTCATTATTCTCATGAGAATGGGAAACCCGGTTATTCGAGGGAACAAGCTATTGTTCGTCCATTCCAGCCTAAGCGTACCGAGTATAGCCTTATGTCTACCGAATGTGCTGAGCCATGAAATCCTACCAAAAATCTGAGTCTACTTCACAACCCTAGATAACGTCCAAGCGATCTCCATACCGATTTCTCTAAGCTTTTGATATCATTTGAATCTTTTCTTTTCGTTCTTATGCATTTTTTTTCTTTTCGGTACTTAGATCCACGCTTTGTTCCTAGGCCGTCGAAGTCGAAGAGGGTTGGCTTTCTACTTAGACCCAGGCTGCCTATGGCACACTCATAAGGTTGCGCGACCTTAGAGGAGTGAAGAGGTGCGTTATTGAATTTTATTCTTTTCTCTCTTTTTTTGCGGTTTTTCTTGATTACGCAACACTCTAACCCTTATGACGTAGAATAGCGCCTCTACCCACCACTTAGACCCGAACCATCGAATATCGATGTACTCATGTCAATCTTAACTAAGAATAGCAAAAAACTTATCCTAGATGACAGCGGAGTATAAGCGTGTGGAGTCTAATTCTTGAACGCTAAACATATCAACAAAGCTAAGCTAGACGGTATATACGGAGATATGTCTACTTGGTATCGAGATCTAAGGAGTGAATTCAACTAGATATGGGTTTCAAACACAGCTACTCGACTAATCGGTATCAAAAAGGCTTCTAAGCAAACCTAGACCATTATCCACGATTCAACAAAGTCGTAAAATATGACTAAATTCGAAAAAATTTTCACTAGATCCATCTTATTCCTAAACCTAATCCTAAGTCTAAACATGTCGCTCTAAATGTACATCCGTATCGTATTACAAAATGTAAGAATACCCCCCCCCCCAGATCCATCTTGGGAATGCATGTTCCCGAGGCAACGGATGGCTAAATGGCGGCTTGTCTCCCGTCGCAACAGACATCCGTTGAAATTTCCAACGGATGACCGTTGGAAAAATCTGCAGACTAGGGTAGGCATCAGTACCTAGTCCAACGAGCATCCGTTGCAAATTACCAACAGTCGCCTTTTGGAATATTGCTAACGGGCATCCGTTACAAGTTACCAATGAAAGCCTGTTGGAATATTGCTAACGGGCATCCGTTACAACTTACCAATGGATGCCCGTTGGAATATTGCTAACGGGCATCCGTTACAAATTACCAACGGATGCCCGTTGGAAATATGGAAAACTTAGAAAATTTTACTAAGTGTCGGGGGCGAAATCGTGTATCAACGGGCATCCGTTACCAATTTTCAACGGATGCCTGTTGGTATTAGATAATTCTAAGTTTTAATACATCTAACATCGTTTACATAACCTATTCGATTGTATTACCATTTCTATTGTTCGATTACACATCATTTACATTACTACAAATCATGAACAAATGTAGATGAAGTGTAATGTAAATGAATTGTAACGTTCATGATTTGCAGTAATGTAAATGATGTGTAATCGAACAATAGAAATGGTAATACAATCGAATAGGTTATGTAAACGATGTTAGATGTATTAAAACTTAGAATTATCTAATACCAACAGGCATCCGTTGAAAATTGGTCGGGATATTCCAGTTGTATGATTTGGTGCAAAATGCCGTAGAAGTTATCACCTTCTACATCACTATTAACGCAAACGCCATAGTTGTATGTGCTTCTATGTTTTTCGTGTTCGTATGTGTGGAATGTGTAGCCGTGAGTAAACAAGATTGGCTAACACATGACATTTTGTGCGGGACCATTAGCCAAATCTTTTAACCACGTAGGAAGTCTTTCATCAGAACATTTCACCTGTACGTATAATAAAAACAAATTAATATTTTTATATGCAATTAATTTAAATAGATGTGTACACGAGTACTTACGTAGTCTCTAACCCACGAGCCATAATGTTAAACTTTCATGTCTGTGAGTTCATTTGCATTTAGATGAGGATATGTACCAAACACTTCTTCGTCAAATACCCTGAATAATGAAAATACGTTACATTTTAATATATACATATATAAAGATTGAAATTAATATGTACCATGTACGTACCTTTCGAACGGTAATAACTCTTGACAATTAAGTAGTATATATGTGTGGACGTGATTATACTCCTCTGGTGTTATCCAATATTCATCAGATTTACCTCTTGTACGTCCAATCGGTGTAAACATTTCATGAATTGTGTCAAACTGCGGATTATATTGATACAAATAGTTTGTGTGATCATCCGTTGCATGACGTTCTTTCGTTTGAATATGCGACTCGAAATAAAATATGCTGAAATATGTGNGCTCTTTCGTTTGAATACGCTTACTCGAAATAAAATTTGCTGAAATATGTGATTTCTTCCAGAAAGTATTGTTTGACAATAGATCCTTCAATAATGTCTATTATGTGTAATAAATGTAGATGAAGTATAAATGTACGTCTCGGTCTCATTGTTTCTAAGGATTTCGAAGTGTTTGTGGGTGAAATGTGAATTTGATAGGAGTTTTTTGTTTGTGATTTGTATTGAAATAAGAATTGTTCAACGGGTTTATGTATATCGAAATTTCCAACGGGCATCCGTTGGAATTTCCAACGGATGTCCGTTGGAAACCACGTCATCTCAACGGATGGAGTAAATTGACGTGACGTACTGTATTCCCAACGGTCATCTGTTGGAATTTCCAACGGATGCCCGTTGGGAATGCGTGTTCCCGAGGCAACGGATGGCTAAATGGCGGCTTGTCTCCCGTCGCAACAGACATCCGTTGGAATTTGGTGCAAAATGCCGTAGAAGTTATCACCCTCTACATCACTATTAACGCAAACGCCATAGTTGTATGTGCTTCTATGTTTTCCAGTTGTTTAAATACAATAATGTCTATTATGTGTAATAGTTGTATGGCTAAATGGCGGCTTGATTATACTCCTCTGGTGTTATCCAATATTCATCGGATTTACCTCCTGTACGTCCAATTAGTGTAAACATTTAAGGAATTGTGCCAAATTGCGGATTATATTGATACATATAGTTTGTGTGATCATCCGTTGCACGACGTTCTTTCGTTGAATATGCTTACTCGAAATAAAATGTGCTGAAATATGTGATTTCTTCCAGAAAGTATTGTTTGACAATAGATCCTTCGACCGCTGCTTTGTTTTTTTCTTTTTTTTAAATGAAAGAAAAACCTTTCGAAAGGATACATCCATCTGAATTGAACTGGCTCATCGAGTATTGCCTCATCTGATAAATGTATTGGCAAATGCTCCATGACATCTAAGAATGAAGGCGGAAACAATTTTTCCAATGCACATAATACTTCAGAGATATTGTTTTCCATTACTTCCAAATCATCACCTTTTAAATTCCTCGAACATATATCTCTGAAAAATATGTTGATTCCGCATAACACATCGTGAACATTCCGTGGTAAGAGCTCAGCAAATGCAATTGGAATGAGCCGCTGCATGAAAACGTGACAATCGTGACTTTTCAATCCGATCAGCCTCCAACCAACAATATCCATACACCGAGCAATGTTCGATGCATATCCATCGGACTTAACGTCCTCTTTTAACCACTTTAATAATGCCGTTTTCGCCGGACCAGACAATCTGAATACCGGGACAGATGACCTTTCATCTCCAAATCTTTTCTAGATTGTATGTTGTCCTTGGTTTTCCCCGCCACATTCAAAACAGTATTTATGATGTTATCGAAAAAGTTCTTCTCGATATGCATAACATCTAAATTATGACGTAATATCAATGATTTCCAGTATGGTAGTTCCCAAAAGATACTACGTTTATACCAGTTATGCCATTCACCTTGACCTTTTGGTTTACGATGCCCACGATCTCCACCGCATTCAACCGATTCTTGTAAGTCATCCATTTTATTCAATCTTTTGTAAGGATTTGTGTTCCGGTTTGCATGCACGGTGCCTCTTCTTTTTGTACCACGTTCTTCCGAAAATATTTTTTATCTTTCCGGAAAGCATGGCCACGAGGAAGAAATCTTCTTTGATAATCAAACCAACATGGTTTCTTACCATGTACTTGTCACATGCCATTCTTCCGTGCGTGCTCCATCCAGATAACATTCCATAGGAAGGAAAATCGCTAATTGTCCATAACAAGACCGCTTTCAATGTGAAATTTTGCTTAGTACTGACGTCATAAGCAAGGATTCCTTCGTTCCACAACTGTCGTAATTCATGAATTAATGGCTGCAAAAAGACATCGAAACTTTTCTTCGGATGTTCTGGTCCTGGAATCAATAACGTCAGAAACATTACCTCTCTTTTCAAACACATCTCGGGAGGCAAATTATACGGGGACAAAATCACCGACCACAGAGAATATTGACTTCCAGATTGTCCATAGGGACTAAAACCATTCGTGCATAAGCAAAGATAGACGTTTCTCGTTTCATATTTGAACTCGGGAAATATTTCATTGAAATCTTTCTAAGCCTTACCATCCGATGGATGTTACATTATAACTTCGACCGTTGAGTGTTCTGCGTTCCATCTCATTCCCGCAGCGGTATTTTTTTATTCATATAACCTTCTCAACCTGTTTCCTACAGGCATATAGAACATTTTCTTGTATGGTACATATTTACGTGAAGATGGTTTTTTAGGCTGAAATCTGCTTGCACCGCAAAACTTGCATTCCAACAAGTCTTTATCATTTCCCCAAAACAACATACAACTGTTTCTACAAACATCAATTTTCTGATGTGGCATTCCCAAATCTTTCAACACATTCTTTGTTTCGTAGTATGTCTCAGGAGCTTGATTATTTTCCGGCAAATATTCTCGCATTGTTTTGCAAAATGAATCCATGCAATTTTCAGCCACATTGTAGTTTGTTTTAATACTCATCAATCTTGAAGATAAAGATAAAAGAGACAGACCTTCACGAAAACCTTCATATATAGGTTGTTTCGCCGAATCCAATAGGTTGAAGAATCAACGTGCATCGATATTCGGCATCTCTTCATGCGTTTGTTCATTAACAGCTCTAGGAAAAGCATCTGACACCATTTCCACATATGGATTGCTCGTTGATGTTTCATAACTAACTTCTTCATTTCGTTCTACTTATGCATCTTGCACAATATCTCTAACACCACAATTTTCACCGTGAAAAAACTAAATTTCGTAATTTTCAACGAAACTCACCTTATAAAGATGTTTGCAAACAATTTCTTGACTTCGATACTTCATGTTTTTGCATCTTTTTTATGGACATAACATTGTCCCGCGTTCTTGACACAAAGGCTACATCGATGCAAAACTCACGAATTGCTCCAATCCGTGTAAGAATTCTTGTGTAATCTCTTCGGTTACAGGATTTTTTCTTCTATACATCCAGTCTCTTAATCTATATATATTTCGATTTGAAGACGATAACATTTTTTCGAAAATGTTTTTGTTATTGATGGTTTGATGCACTCTTTGGTATGATCTAAATAGTGAACATTCCAACGGGCATCCGTTGGAATTTGCAACGGATGCCCGTTGGAGTAGGTTCATGTGAATTAGTTTAAACCAGTGGTCTCGAAATTAACAATTTCAACAGGTATCCGTTGCAAATGTAATGGTCATCCGTTGTAAATTCCAACGGATGCCCATTGAAATCTTATCCAACGGATAAATGGCCGTTAAAAGTGCTTACAAATTCGTTATTTGTTTCATATTACAATAGTTAGATCTTATGAATTACAATTTTGCAATTTAATTCATTTAATTTGGATGTCTAGTAGTGAACAAAAACCGAAATCAGCATCTTTACGTCTATTATCGAATCTAAAAACAACCCTTATATACTGCATCACCGTCGGGAGTCCTTTTCCCGATCCCGGCGGTGAGACAGTTTATGAAGGTCGTTTTAGATTCGACATTTGATATTAAGATACTCGTTATTGATGATTTTAATTAACTCTAGTTTCCGATGTAAATAGTAAATATTCCAACAGACATCCGGCATCTTTACGTCTATTATAGAATTCAAAACAACCTTTATAAACTGTAACACCGTCGGGAATCCTTTTCCCAATCCCGACGGTGAAACAATTCATCAAAGTTGTATTTAGGGATGTCAATTTTTAGCCCGGCCCGAAACCCGGCCCAAAACCCGACCCGAAAATTAAGGGTTTGGGCCGAAAATTTTAAGCCCGTTAAAAATTGGGCCGGGCTCGGGCTTAAAAAAAAATTGGCCCGAAAAATCGGGCCGGGTCGGGCTTGGCCCGCGGGCTGCCCAGGCCCGAAATTAAACCCTAATTTTGTGTTGTGTCTCTCTCCCTCTCCAGCCACCACAGCAGTCGACAGCCACCAACTCACACTCACGCTCGAGCTCTCTCTCTCTCTCCAGCTCCACCGCCGTCGGCCTCCTCACTCGCATCAGTTCTCACGGTCGTCGTCGTCCTCCCTCGCCTGAGTTCTCGCGCCTGTCGTCGTCCTCCCTCGCCTGAGTTCTCGCGCCTGTCGTCGTCCTCCCTCGCCTGAGTTGTCGCGCCCGTCGTCCTCTTTCCTCGCCGCCGTTCACGCGCCTGTCGTCCTCCTCCCTTGCCTGAGTTATCGCGTCTGTCGTCCTCCTCCCTCGCCTCAGTTTTGCGCCCGTCGTCCTCCTCCCTCGCCGCCGTTCACGCGTCCGCCGTTCACGCGTCCGCCGTTCACGCGTCCGCCGTTCAAGCGTCCGCCGTTCACGTGTCCGTCGTTGTTTGAAGATGAAGGATAAAATAGGTCTGTTTGAAGATGAAGTGGATCTGAGTTTTGCTTAGATTTGCTATGTAGTTTTGCAGGTTTTTGTTTCTGTAATTTGTTTTTTAGTTTTGTTTAGGTTTTTGTTTCTGTAATTTTGTTCTTTTAGTTTTACTTAGCTTTTTGTTTTTTAGTTTTGTTTAGCTTTTTGTTTCTCAAAAATACGATTGTAGATCTGAGATTGTATCAAAAATATGTTTGTTCTATATGAATTGTAATTTGATGTATATTTTTCCGTTGAAATTTGTTTGTAGAAATAGAAATGGCATCTGCTGATGAACTTGAGAATGAAATGCAAGAGGAAGAATTTGCTGGTGGTTTATCAGCACCTGAAGATGAAGAGCAATCGTCACAACCGAAAGGTAAAAAACGAAAATCATCTATTGTTTGGCAACATATGACTCGAATTAACAAAGTTTCGGCAAGTTGCAACTATTGTGGGAAAGTGTTAACAGCTGGTAGTACTCAAGGAACATCACATTTGAATCGTCATGTTAAAGATTGTAAATCTAGGCCGAAATCTAAGTCTGGTAATGTGCGAGATATGATTATTGATCATGAGATGAAATTGAGGACAAAAAAGGTTGATCATGCAGTTTGGAGGGAAAAGGTTGCTATGATGATAATTGCACATGAGTTGCCTTTTGCAATTGTCGAGTATAGGTTCTTTAGACATATGCTTCTTGCTCTATGCCCTGATATGAAAATGATATGTAGAAACACAGCGACAGCAGATGTTTTTAAGTTGTATGAGAACGAGAAAGATAAGCTGAAGGTTGCTTTGAGCAAAGTTCGTAGTAGAATATGCATCACTACTGATCTTTGGACTGCTATTAGTCATGAAGGGTATATGTGTGTGACGGGGCATTATGTTGATGAGGAATGGAAATTGAATAGCAAGATTTTATCGTTTACTACATTGCCTCCTCCACATTCGGGAATGGAAATTGCGAAGAAGATAATTAGTTGCTTGAAGGAATGGAACATTGATAAGAAGATTTTTTCCATCACCGTTGACAATGCTTCATCTAATGATGTCATGGTGGAATTTGTGAGGCATCAATTTAAGCATCAAGGGTTGTTGCTTGCAGATGGAGATCATTTCCACATAAGATGTAGTGCACATATTCTTAATCTTATTGTGCAAAAGGGACTAAAAGTCATAGATGATGCTTTGATGAAGATAAGAGAGAGTGTGAAATATGTCAGAGGATCCGAGGCGAGGACAAAATTGTTTCGGGAATGTGCAGAACAAGTTGGTATTACAAATGGAGCTTTTTTGTCTATGGATGTAAGCACTCGGTGGAATTCGACTCATACAATGCTCGTAAATGCCCTTAAGTATCAATATGCTTTTAAAAGTCTTGCGATGGTTGATGGGAGCTATAAGCATTGTCCTACAGAAGAAGAATGGGCTAGGGGAGAAAAGATTCGAGATTTTTTGCAACCATTTGCTGAAATCACCAACTTGATTTCGGGCTCAAAGTATCCGACTTCCAACTTGTACTTCATGAAAATTTGGAAGATCGAAGTCCTTTTAAGAGAGTATCGGGGGAGCAATGATGAACTACTAAGAAGTATGGCAGAGAGCATGCAAGAGAAGTTTGATAAGTATTGGGATACATATAGTTGCATTCTTTCCATGGGAGTTGTGCTTGATCCAAGAATGAAACTCAAAGTACTGAAGCATTGTTATAACATTCTTGATGAGACGACAAGTCAAAAAAAGGTCGATGATGTGAAAAAGGCGATGTTAGCGCTCTTGGAAGAATACAAGAGAAAATTTGGGGAAAAGACTTCTAAAAGTTCAACGCCATGGGAAAAGAGCGGAGTCCAAGATAATGGACAAAGTTCATCATTTTTTGAAGTAAGTTTATAACTTAATAAGTTGTATCTTATTTTTTATGAATATCTCGATTGATTCTTTTTTATTATTGACTTCTTTAGGATGCATACATTTGTGATGGTGATGAGTCTTCGGATGATGGATCGGCATCAGGTTTTGAGAGATACCTGTGTGATCCTAAGATCCGCATGCAAGATCACACCGATATGGATGTGTTGCAGTTCTGGAAGTCTAACACTAAGACATATGGTATTGAGTTAGCGCTTATGGCTTCTGATATCCTAAGTATTCCGATCACCACAGTTGCTTCAGAGTCTTCTTTCAGTGCCGGCTCACGTGTGCTCAACAAATACAGAAGTCGTCTCTTACCGTCAAATGTTCAAGCCTTAATTTGTGCTCGTTCTTGGTTACTTGGTTACGATGAAGAAGGTTAAGTTTATACATTTCAATTCAAATTATCGAGATTATACGATTATGTATGTTGTTCATTTGGTTTCTTTGATTGACCAATGTGTAGATTCTATATTTAGCGGCCCCGATGGATTTCTCGCCACGACCTCATAATGTGAAGCCTTATTATCTCTCTCACATAAACAAGGTAACCTCAAAAGTCAAAACTCATGTATATTATTTACTCATTTAGATTGAAACGTATGTAACAATGAAGAATAAATTGTAGTTTAATGCTAAGGGTATTGATCATGTTTTTTTTTGTTTTGTAGTAATTTCCGAGAGAAATTCAAATGGTGAAATCGGAAAAGCAAGAGCTTCAAGTTAATTTTGTTTTTCATTTATGGACTTATATGGAATATTTTTTAATCTTTGTTGATGTTTGTTTTAAACTAGTTGACTTCTATTGATTTGTTTAGCGTTTTGAACATTGTTGACGTGAAATTTGGAATCATATGAATTAATTTAGCGTTTTAGACTTGTTTAATTTTTTTTGTTTTTTTTATCTCTTTAAGCCCGAAGCCCGGCCCGAGCCCATCCAAAGCCCGTTGGGCCGGGTTTCGGGCCGTATATTCTAGGCCCGACCATATTCGGGCCGGGCCAGCCCGACCCGAAAAAATTAGGGCTTTTTTCGGGCTCGGGCCGGGTTCGGGCCGGGCCGGCCCATATCGCACCCCTAGTTGTATTGGATTCAATAATAGATATTAAGATGGTTTTTATTGATACTTTGGGGTTACCCTAGGTTACGATATATATAGTAAATATTCCAACGGACATCTGTTGGAAATTGCAAAGAATGCCCGTTGCTCCTTCGTGGTAATTTAATTCGACAATTGAACCTCGAAATTTACAATATCAATGGGCATCTGTTGCGATTTCTAACGGTCATCCGTTACAATTTGAAACGGACGCCCGTTGGAATGCTTTTCCCGGTTTCTAACGAATCTTCCAACGGATAAGACCAACGAACATAATCCGTTACACTCCGTTAAAATCGCGACGGATTTCAACGGATATAGCAACGGAAATTATCCGTTATAATTCCGTTGAAATTTGTAACGGATTGCAATGGATTTGTGCCCGTTGAAAATATCAACAAATCCGTTACAATCCGTTGGTAAATGTTTCCAACGGACGGATCCGTTGCCCCGTCCGTTGGAAACTGCGAGTTTTTTTGTAGTGCGTTGATTCGTCCGTTGATAATACTGTGCTTTTTTTTTGTAGAATCCTCATCCACATTCATTTTCAAATTTTGAAAATAAAAAAGAAACTTTTGAAACACATCCAAATTATTCTCTATTGGTTTACTCTCATCCATTATGAATCCAAATATACGCTATAGTAGATACATACGATTTGTTAATGATTGTTCCATAAATAATTACTCTAACAACCTCAGATACTATATGCAATTTTCTAATGAATCACCTTGTGTAGTATATAATATGAGAGGCAAAGAAATATATATTAAATTTCTAAATCTTCTACTTCTCTCTTTAATTGTTCCAATTTCAGAATCATTTTGCACATAATTATGTTTCCACAGTTAGAATAGAAGTGTTGTATAAAAACCTCAAGAGTAGTTGTTATGATTTTCCTTTGTACTAGTGTTTTTGGGTCTTCCATTCTTGGCTCTCGGATCCATGTTTGAGGATCCTCATTGTGAGTCTCTACAAATTCCATTATTTTCAATCCAATCTCAACCTTCTATTTTTAGAGTATAAAATCATTTTTGTTGTTAAACTTTTGAACATCGAGCTTCTAAATTTGAGTTTCCATGGATCTTTATCCTAAGATTCACCTTCTTGGATGTGACCTTACTCTTAAAGAGTTACTTTTCGAACCATTTGGTTATGATAAGCACTAGAAATACCAATTTATCCAGCGAAGAATCTACCTATTCCCAATTGGCGTTCGTTGAGCCCAAAGACCTCGAAACTCGTTCAAGGAGTCAATCCGGTCAAGAGAACTCCTTTATTGGAATCAGGTTCTGATACCATTTTTCACAATGTAAAAAATGAATCGAAATCTTTGATTAACCCCTCAATTGATGTGAATCTTTTGATTCTCGAGTCGAACAAATTCTCAAAACCGATTTGCAAACAAACAAAGTAATGAATGTTAAAATGGAAGTCTGACACAAGATATTACGAGTTCGGATTCGTGTTCAATCTTAAATCTCAAGAAATTCTAGAACTTTATTCACCACGTTGTCTACAAGACTTTGAGCACAATTGAGCATAAATTCAGCAAGAATACAAGAAGACGAAAGATCAAATTCATCTTACGAAACCATTCCATGTCTCTTGTTATATACTATTAAACTCAACTAACAGATCAACCAATTTCCATGCTCTCTCTATTATACTCGTTGATGTACATAATCTAACCCAAAAAAACACTCTCCATTCTTTATCCTTGAATTATTGACATCTCGGTCTACATATATTTTGGAATGATCAAATTTGTTTCTAAATCAATTAAATTGCAGTCGAATAAAATATACGTTTAGAAATTATCTAATTATTTTGAGACAAATTACATTGAAAGGTAAGCTCCATCCAAAATCGTCTTAAACAAAATTTAGAATGATCGGATTTTCCAACTTTTTTTATAATTTTATGATTTCTAATAGGTTTATGATGTTATTAAAAAATATAAAATATTTTTTATATTTAGGTATTACATTTCCTAATATATGTATATATATAATATGAATTGAATCATCTTCTGAATATATTTTCCAAAATAAAAGAATTTCTTAACATAATTCCATGTAAAATCACACACACGTTAGGGTTATCATGACATAAAATAGGATGATATGTGACCACAGTAAACACCCATAATCTAAATGAAACGCTAACTTTCATGTAGAATTTAATATTACACTAAGGGAATGGATGATATTAATTGTTATCCAATCTTTTCTCGTGGTGCTTACCAGAAACATGTCTGATCCTTGATTGTGACAATTTATTTTTATTATATTTTATTATATATTGAGTTACATATATACTTATTACATATCATACATAAAAGTAATTAACTGTAATTCTTTTTTTCTATATGAGAAGCAAACAAAATGAAAAGAAATGAAAGCGTTGGTGTCATTCCATAGATTCAATCATATGCATTACAAGGACAAGTCTTTTCTGATATTTTTGGATCATATGATACGGATAAGATATTACAGATCAAGTGATATACATATACGTCTTATACAAACACACTCACAACAACATATATATATATATGCAAAAAATACAGTGACGCATATTATTAATGTCACATACATTATCTACATTCATATCCATATTGACCCACCAAAAAATCCCAGTTCCTCTAATAATTATATAAATTTCATATTTATTTTTTTAATTCCCCCGCAAAAGCCCGTGACCTTTTCGTGTCCTTTCGCTTGATTCCAGTTTTCTATGTCTCTGTATGCTTATATGCATACATAAACATACATGCATATACGTACACAAAACATCATCCCGCTGTATAAATATATACATACATGCATGCAGAAAAATACGCGCACAGAGAAAGTTTCAAGTAAATGGGTGCAAATGTAGCGAGGGTTATATTTGGCCATCAATATCTACTTGTGTTCTAAAGATTTTATCTTCTTTTTTTTTATTTTTTTTTTCTTATTTCCAACACAACCTTCTTGTATTTTTTATATCTTCTTCCAAAGCTTTAGGACAACTAGCAACATTACCTTTGATATGACCAATATGTTATTTCATCTTATGTGCACCTCCCGACATCACTTTTCCACACAATTGACATTTGATTTTATCGGAATTAAGCAGATCATATAAAAATTCATATTTCCAAGCAATATCTTCCGAATTACATTTTTTTCAATGTAGAAGGTGTCACTTCTGTTGTAGAAAATTTAGTGGCCAATGCTGAAGACGAATTCATGAATCCTTTACAATCAAACCTACGTTAAAAAAGTTTCAAGTTAACATTTTTCTTACCAATCAAATGGATTAACATGCTAATCTATCCACTATTAAAATCAATTAACCATTGTATGGAGGAGAACAAATAACAATTGTATGCTAATCTAATAATTAAAAAAATGTATACTAATTTAACAATTTACCGAGCTCGATACCTGAGGGAAGCGGCGACGAGGGAGATGGGGGCGAGGCGAGGGAGATGAGCGGCGAGGCGACAGAGGAGCGGCGAGGCGATAGAAGAGCGGCGAGGCAACATAGGAGAAGCTGCGAGGCGACAGAGGAGCGGCGAGGAGACAGACACTACAAAAAAACCGGATGTTTCCAATGGACGGGGCAACGGATCCGTCCATTGGAAGCAATTAGCAACGGATTTGTTGATATTTTCAACGGGCCTATATCCATTGCAATCCGTTAAAAATTTCAACGGATTTGTAAAGGATTCTTTCCGTTGGTATTTCCGTTGAAATCCGTCGCGATTTTTAACGGATTGTAACGGCTATAATCCGTTGGAAGACCCGTTAGAAGTCGCGAAAAGAATTGCAACGGACGTCCGTTGGCATTTGCAACGGATGCCCGTTAAAATTGGCAACGGATGCCCGTTGAAATTATTAATTTCGAGGTTCACCGGTTTAAATAAATTCACGTGAACCTCCAACAGACATCCGTTGCAATGTCTGACGGATGTCCGTTGGAATTTTCACTATTTAGATCATACCAAAGAGTGCATCAAACCATCAATAAAAAAAAATATTTTCAAAAACAATGTCGTCTTCTTAAAATCGAAATATATATAGATCGAGAGAGTGGATGTATAGAAGAAAATATCCTATAACCGAAGAGATTACGCAAGAATTCTTACACGGATTGGAGCAATTCATGAGTTTTGCATCGATGCAGCCTTTATGTCAAGAACGCGGGATAATGTTATGTCCATGCAAAAGATGCAAAAATATGAAGTATCGATCAAGAAATTAACATCTGTATAAGGTGGGTTTCGTTGAAAATTACGAAATTTGGTTTTTTCACGGTGAAAATTGCGGTGTTAGAGATATTGTGCAAGATTCACAAATAGAACGAAATGAAGAATTTATTTATGAAGCATCAACGAGCAATCCATATGTGGAAATGGTGTCAGATGCTTTTCCTAGAGCTGTTAATGAACAAACGCATGAAGAGATGCCGAACATCGATGCACGTCGATTCTTCAACCTATTGAATTCGGCGAAACAACCTATATATGAAGGTTGTCGTGAGGTTAGTCTCACCAATCCATATGTGGAAATGGTGTCAGATGCTTTTCCTAGAGCTGTTAATGAACAAACGCATGAAGAGATGCCGAACATCGATGCACGTCGATTCTTCAACCTATTGAATTCGGCGAAACAACCTATATATGAAGGTTGTCGTGAAGGTTAGTCTCATTTATCATTATCTTCAAGATTGATGAGTACTAAAACAGACTACAATGTGGTTGAAAATTGCATGGATTCATTTTGCAAACAATGCGGGAATATTTACCAGAAAATAATCAAGCTTCTGAGACATACTACAAAACAAAAGAATGTGTTAAAAGATTTAGGAATGCCACATGAGAAAATTGATGTTTGTAGAAACAGTTGCATGTTGTTTTGGGGAAATGATAAAGACTTGTTGGAATGCAAGTTTTGCGGTGCAAGTAGATTTCGGCCTAAAAACCATCTTCACGTAAATATGTACCATATAAGAAAATGTTCTATATGTATGTAGCAAACAGATTGAGAAGGTTATATAAATCGAAAAAACCGATGCGGCAATGAGATGGCACGCTGAACACTCAACGGCCGAAGGTATAATGCAACATCAATCGGATGGTAAGACTTGGAAAGATTTCAATGAAATATTTCCCGAGTTCGCGTATGAAACGAGAAACGTTTATCTTTGCTTGTCCGCGGATGGTTTTAGTCCATATGGACAATCTGGAAATCAATATTCTCTATGACCGGTGATTTTGTCTCTGTATAATTTGCCTATCGAGATGTGTTTGAAAGAGAGGTAATGTTTCTGACGTTGCTGATTCTAGGACCAGAACATCCGAAGAAAAGTTTTGATGTCTTTTTGCAGCCCTTAATTCATGAATTAAGACAAATGTGGAACGAAGGAATCCTTGCTTATGACGTCATTACGAAGCAGAATTTCACATTGAAAGCGGTCTTGTTGTGGACAATTAGCGATTTTCCAGCCTATGGAATATTATCTGGATGGACCACGCACGGAAGATTGGCATGTCCATATCGTATGGAGGATACATATTCATTTCGACTAGTACATGGTAAGAAACCATATTGGTATGATTGTCATAGAAGATTTCTTCCTCGTGGCCATGCTTTCCGGAAAGATAAAAAAAACAATTTCGGAAGAACGTGGTACAAAAAGAAGAGGTATTGTGCATGCAAACCGGAACACAAATCCTTTACGAAAGATTGAACACAATGGGTGATTTACAAGAATCGGTTGAATGCGGTGGAGATCATGGCCATCGTAAACCAGAAGGTCAAGGTGAATGGAATAAATGGTATAAACGTAGTATCTTTTGGGAACTACCATCATGGAAATCATTGATATTACGTCATAATTTAGATGTTGTGTATATCGAGAAGAACTTTTTCGATAATATCATAATTACTGTTTTGAATGTGGCGGGTAAAACCAAGGATAATATACAATCAAGAAAAGATTTGAAGTCAATATGCCAACGATCAGAGTTGGAATTAAAAGATGGAAGGTCACCTGTCCCGGTATTCAGATTGTCTGGTCCGGCGAAAACAACATTATTAAAATGGTTAAAAGAGGATGTTAAGTATCCCGATGGATATGCGTCGAACATTGCTCGGTGTGTGGATATTGTTGGTTCGAGGCTGATCGGATTAAAAAGTCACGATTGTCACGTTTTCATGCAGCGACTCATTCCAATTGTATTTCTGAGCTCTTACCACGGAATGTTCACGATGTGTTATGCGAAATACGAAAAAAACCGTGGGAAAGAATTGGCGTCAATCCAGCACGAAAATATGGTAAGTATGATCCATTCATCACAATAGATCAAGAAGATCAAGTATGTTACGTGCAATATCCAACAACATTGAAATGTCGAAGAGATGAGTGGTGGGTCGTAGTAAAGATCAAGCCACGAGGGATCATAAGCTCTGATGATAAAGAAGATCCGTTGCAACCCGATCATCTACAGCCGATTCGTTTAATTGATACAGATCGCGAGGAGATTCCTCGCGAGAAATGACATAGACGGAGAACTCATACGCGATTATGAAGACGTTGAACCGAAAGATGCTGAAGATGAAAACGGTGATGAATTCAATTAACAATCGAATGAAGACTCGCCCATCGATGAATCTACTGAAGAAGAAATGTAAATACAATAATGTGTATTATGTGTAATATATGTAGATGATATGTAATGTAAATGACGTGTAACGTCCATGATGTGTAGTAATGTATATGATTTTTAATCGACAATTGAAATGTTAATACAATCGAACATTTTATATAAACGATGTTTGATGTATTACAAATTAGAATTATCTAATACTAACGAGCATCCGTTGAACATATTAACGGATGACCGTTAACACGAAATCGCCCCCGACACTTAGAAAATATTTCTAAGTTTTCCACATTTCAATGGGCATCCGTTGGAAATTTCTAACGGATACCCGTTACAAACGTTTCAACGGGCATCCGTTGGGAACTTAACAGTCGAAACTATTCTAACGGGCGTCCGTTGGCAATTTGTAACGGATGCCCGTTAGAAAATTTCAACGGACATCCGTTACAATTTCCAACGGATGCCCGTTGGAAAGTGTAATGATGCCTACCCTAGTCTGCAGACCGTTGGAAATTGCAACGGATGACCGTTGCAAACGGAGACGAGCCGCCATTTAGATGACGTATTTTCCAACGAGCATCCATTGGAATTCCCAACGGATGCCTGTTGGAAAATTATATTTATATAAACCCGTTGAACAGTTCTATTTTCAACATAAATCACAATCTTAAAATCCTCTCAAATTTTACATTTTACAGACAAACACTTTTACAAACCGTAGATAAAAATGAGAGGTAGACGGTTTATAGAATCGGGGGAGATGTTGGCTGGTTCCAGGGGAGATATGGTAGATATCGATTCCTCGATCAATGATTTCGATGGGCGTCCAACCCTTCCGATTATCAATCCCCAACATCCTGTTGGGACGTTATGGTAAAAAGGTTATTATTTTCATTAGTATTATTATATGTTATAAATATTATCTAACTTTGTAATGTTGATTTGCAGGTTTGACGTGGATGATATACTCAAACACACAAACAACAAAATTATCCAATGGTCTTTATAGAACCAGTTATATTATTCCTGGCAAGTCACGCCAGAAGTCGTGCGCCAGCGATGGTGGTGCACTTGTATCGTAAGTTTTTAATTACATTAAAATTCAACTTATTAGTTATATATATATATATATTTGTTATAAAACTAACAATTTATAAATTATTTTGCAGCGCTCATACAGATGGCAGCAAAAGGATACATTGTGCATCTACACAGCATGGATGCACGACATGCATGCTCATATACGCCTGATGATGAACAACGCGAAACACAACTACTACGCCAACAATCGCAAACCGACATGGGGAACGGACGCGGTCTTCAATCAAATGATTCAGCATTGGGAGACCGTAGAATTCAAGACCAAGAGCGACAAGGCCAAAAAATATCGGTTAAACGAGAAAGTTCCCAGAGATGGTCCGCATCGCTATACTTCAGGATCAAAATCATTCCCGAAGAGAAAACACGAATTGGTAAAATTTTGTATATTTAAATTTTTTGTTTATTTAAATATTTATATAATTAAGTTTATTTTATATCACATATGCAACAGATAGGAAGAGAACCGACTCTTCTTGAGCTGGTATTAGAAACCCACGCCAAGAAGAAGCCGGTCGTTGGGGAAGAGGTCGACGAACCCGAACTCGCCGATCCTCAAGCGGAGAGAACCGTGAGAGCTGTGATGGAGAAAATCACACAGCAATCACAAGCTTGCAGTTCAACCCCCGACGAGTTCAATCTTTACAAAAGGACAAAATTTATTTAAAGGTAAAAGCTTATTCTTTTATCTTTTGATTATTAATAAAATAATTTGTAAAAATCTAACTCTAATTTTGTTTGTCTTGTAGTCGGTGAGACCGTATAAGGGGCGTCTATACGGTCTCGGAGCGTTTCAAAAGGATATCGTCAAGGACGCACTACGGTACCTCCCGCAGTCTAAGAGAGTTTCACGCAATAACGGCGAATCGAGGAGCTCGAATCACTACTTAGAGAAATTCGAGCCAAAGTTCAGCACTTAGAGAGCGTCATTGAGTTGATATCTGGCCAGAGAAGGGGATAAACGCCGCAACAAGAACCGGGTCCCGATTCGGATGCAACGCCGTCTAGAGGTGGTGGTCATTAAAGAAATTTGTAATGGACGCCCGTTGAAAACTTGCAACGGACGCCCATTGAAAAATGGTAACGAACGTTCGTTACCATTTTTCAATGGGCGTCCGTTGCAAGTTTTCAACGGGCGTCCATTACAAATTTCTTTAATGGACGTCTGCTACAAAATTTCAACGGAATTTTCCGTTGGGCCTTCCGTTACAATTTTGCAACGGATATTATCTGTTGCAACTCCGTTCCAAATTGCAACGGATCCGGATTTCCAACGAGCGTTTTCCAACGGATTTGTCCGTTGGAAAACGCCTATTTTTTGTAATGATAGGAACGACGAGGTGACAGCAGGAGCGGCAAGGCGACAACAGGAGATCGAGAGAGGAGAAGCAGCGTGCGACAATAGGATTTCTTCTATGTTTCATTCTTCCCATGCTCAAAACGGCGTCGTTTTGGGTTTTCCCAAAGCGACATTGTTTTGAGGCAATTTTTTTTTTGAAAAAAAACCGTCTCGGCGGCAATTTTCCCTTAGTCGGCCGCCCAGCGGCGCCTCCTTTAGTCGTCGCACGTCTAATGCCGGCGATTTATGAGTTTTCGGAGCTGTTTCTTGCCGGCGAACGCCTATACGGTCACCCAGGACGAGTTTTACAACACTGACCAATTCATAAGAAGAAACAATTCTTATATAATACTCGCAATTGCAAAGTGAATTATTGGTAATATTCTCGCAATTGCGAAGTGAATTATTATATTTTTGGTAATGTTCTCACCATTGCAAAGTGAATTATTATTTAATTAACAAACAATCATCAAAATATATTTAAATTTTATGTAAAAGTATTTCGGTTTATGAATTCATATTCCGTTAAATATTTTAACCATATTAAAATTAATTTCAAATTTAACGTTATACAAATTCGTGCCTAAATCCCTAAAACTATTTGTCCAATAATTCTAGATTATAAAATAATTCTCCAAATCATTTATTTATAAATTTTCAAATTAACAAATAGTTGTGTAAACCACTTACAAGTTGTTTTTAAAAATATTCGTTAAATTTCAATATTCTTTTCTCTTTTATCTACAATAATACACAATTTGTTGCTTATAGAGAATGCATTTTTATAACCATCAATAGTTCTCCTTTTATACTCTTATAGTTATCTTCTTGATTGAAATTATTGTATTCTTTACATTCTCCGATTTGTTGCATTTGTAATATTATGATGATCAGGTATTTTATTCATTATATTTGTGTAATTTGATATAATTGTTTGATTCCATTCATCATTCAAGGTACATATATATAGTATAAGAATATATTAGAGTTTGACTAATTATATAAGGTAGTTGCTAAGAGGGATATACATATAAGATAGATTCCATATTTGATAAGGTACGTTCCATATTTTGGGTACTAACACTCCCCCTCAGTCGAAGCGTGAGATAGTCAAATGCAAAGGGTGAAGCGAAACTCTGTGAATAATAGTGTCGGTAGATCCTTCATGAAGATATCCTCAAATTGACGAGAAAATGGAACATGAAGGACACTGAGAGATCCCAACACAACCCGTTCACGGACAAAGTGGATATCAATCTCGATGTGCTTCATTCGTTGATGTTGGACTTGGTTTTGAGACATGTAGACTGCTGAAACGTTGTCACAATAAACCATAACCGCTTGTTTGATAGGGTAATGGAGCTCAATAAGGAGGTTGTGGAGTCAACATGTCTCGGCCACGACATTCGCAACCGCTCTGTACTCAACTTCGGCACTAGACCATGAGTCGGTCGGTTGTCGCTTAGACGACCATGAAATGAGGTTGTCGTCGAGGAACACACAATAGCCGATGTAGAATGTCGTAGGTCAACATAACCCGCCCAATCTGCATCGGAGTAAGCAACAAGACTCGTCGTAGTAGAGGGGCATAGTTGTAAACCATAGTGGGTTGTACCTTTTACGTATCGGAGGACTCGTTTCATGGCATCACAATGCGGCTCACGAGGGTCGTAAAGAAAGAGACACAACTGGTGGACTGCATATTGAAGATCCGGTCGTGTAAAAGTAAGGTATTGTAGAGCTCCCACGATGCTACGATACAAGCTCGGATCGGCCGTAGAGGTACCTACAAAAGTAGACAACTTGGGCTTTGTATCAACCGGGATGGGACACGGGTTACAAGATACCATGTCGGCATATGGGAGAATGGATTCCGCGTACAAGGATTAATGGAGAAATAGCTCGTACGTATTGCGTTGAGCCGTGATCCCAAGGAAGTGATGTATAGATCCCATCCCGGATCAGACATGGCAAACCCAGACTTCTAAGATGAGATGATATGGCCGAGAAAAGTGGATGTAGACGCCATTAGGAGGATGTCGTCCACATATAAAAGAAGAATGCCCTGAAGATCACCTCGATGAAGAATGAACAATGAGGTGTCACATCGGCTTTGAATAAAACTGAGAGTCAGCACGTAGGTCGTGAAACGTTAGTTCCAAGCATGTGGGGCTTGTTTGAGTCCGTAAAGGGAGCGTTTGAGACGACATACATGCTACGGATGTGTAGAAGAGCAAAATCTCGAGGACTGAAACATGTATACCGTTTGTTACAGGTCGCCGTGGAGGAATGCGTTCTTGACGTCGAGTTGATGTATTGGCCATCCTCGAGACACCGCAATGCGTAAAACCGTGTGGATTGTTGTGGGCTTCACCACCGGGCTGAATGTATCATCACAATTAACGTCAACTTGTTGCGACTTTCCATTTGCGATGAGTCTCGCCTTGTACCGCGCCATCTGCATGAAACTTATATCGAAACAACCACATAAAGCGAACAATGTTGACATCGGGAGGACGTGGAACCAAGTCCCAAGTCCCACTTTTAATAAGAGCATCAAACTCAGATATCATGGCTTCACGCCATTGAGAATCCTCCATGGCTTTTAAGTGAGAGGTGAGAACGGGTGAGATGGTGATGGTGTTAAGGTTTAGAATCTGTATTGGTTTATAAATCCCAGATTTGCTACGAGTTTGCATGTAGTGATTACTATGATTTTGAGGGGCAAGGGGCGGCGGTTCAGTGGTAGGGAGAGGCGGAGGATTGTTGTAGGTGTTTCGAGGAGATGGTAAAGTTTAGGAGATGGTGTGTCGTCATGCTCAAGGAAATGGTAAGATGAAGCCGATGGTGGTGAGGTGCCGATGGCCAAAGGGAACACGTTCTCATCAAAAGTGACGTACCGTGAGATGATGATATGTCGTGATTGAAGGTCAAGACAGTGGAACCCTTTGTGATTGCTCGGGTAACCAAGGAAGACACAAGGTGTAGAAGGAGGACATAATTTGTGGCTAGAGGTAGCAAGTAGATTCAGGTAGCAAAGGCACCCGAAAAAACGAAGGTGCTCATAGGTGACTAGTTTTTTATGGAGACGAGTAAGCGGTATATCATTGTTAATGGCGACCGAGGGTAAGATGTTAAGGAGGTGGACAGCGGCGTGTAAGGCTTCGACCCAAAAACTAGACGACATGGAGGCTTAAAATAAAAGGGTGCTGATAACACTGAAAGTGTATCAATATTAGGATAGGTTTTTACACCATTTTCGCTATGTATCTTACATCGAGTCATACTTACCGATACGATTTCGAGTTTTACACACCCGTTTTCTTGGTTTTCAGGTTTTTAGGTGACAAGGCCTAAATGAGCTCAATATGAAGGATTCTCTGCCAAAACCACAAGAATTGACGACATATCTACTCAGAGCTCCAGAACCCAAAGGAACACCCGAGCAACGAGCGGAAAAGAGAGATTTCAAGGACACAAGGGTGCCCGGTCGGGCACTATTCCTCCACCCGCTCGGGTAGAACCTACGGGGTTTATCCACGCATTTGACACGATCCGGGCACATGAGCAATGAGATCGGGTAGCCTTACCCGATCGGGCGCACACTGAATACCCGCTCGGGCTATTAGTCATCCAATCTACCCCGAGAGAACACGCGACTCGGGTTCGCTTAGTCCCGCGATCGGGTGATATCCACCCGATCGGGTACCATGAATCAACACGGTCGGGCAGCCTTTACCCGACCGGGTAACACCTGTGCCAGAGCGGACCGCGTAATCCGCAACAACCTAGATCTCAATTTCAAACGAGAGGATAAAAAGAACTGAATAGATCTAGGGCAAAGGGGGCGACGAACAGGGCAAGAAAGGACTGGAAAAACATCTGGGAAGGCTCAGGAGGCATCGGAGAAGAAGAGAAGCACCAATCCGTACACCGGTAACACAATAGGGAAGGTCGAGGCATCGAATTCCTTAGGGTTTATCATGTATAGGACTTTGCTATCTTCTGTTTTCGTTTCTTCCATGAGTGAGTAGAGTCCCTACTGCGGGTAGGGATATCGGA
>CM071871.1:12285754-12296317 GCA_036759665.1 Gynandropsis gynandra
GCTTAGCAATATCAATCATACGTTAGTGCTGACCGCTCAACAACATAGGATCTCGACCCTTGCTGGAAGGTTAAGGAACGAATCCG
This sequence comes from Gynandropsis gynandra, assembly GCA_036759665.1. Taxonomy (NCBI): domain Eukaryota; kingdom Viridiplantae; phylum Streptophyta; class Magnoliopsida; order Brassicales; family Cleomaceae; genus Gynandropsis; species Gynandropsis gynandra. Next base: position 12,285,841 of record CM071871.1, read on the forward strand.
GTCCGCTAAGTTGTAGATTAAGCTTTGGCTAATGAGAATCTGACCGGTCGGTTAGTCATCTTAGGGATAGTGATTGCGGTCATAATGCTGCCATGGTATATGTTAATCGCTGCTGGAAGGTAGGGTTGCATGTATCCATGGTTAGGAGGTTTAGGCTCGGAAGAATCACTCCTCACCGTAGAGCATGAATTTCCCGTTGTCAAGAGTAGGTTATAGATCTATGATCTTTAGTCGTTCATTTATGCAATTCCCGGTATCCCGTACACCCGTAGTGTTCACCATATCTAGTCTCATCCTTAACCTAGTTTCGTTGTCACCATTAGGATAGTTTTAGGAAATTAGGACCATATCTTACTCTACTTTCTTTCGTCTTAGTTTAGTTCCATTCTTAGTTTAGCTCCAATTAGTCCCTAGAGATCGACCCTGGTACTACAAGATCCGTATACTTGCGGTGAAGTGGATTAGGATAATTATAACTCGTGTTTCCACACATCAGGTGCGAATAGGGGTGTAAAATGAGCTGGCTCGGCTCAGCTCGGCTCAGCTCACCAAAAAACGAGTTGGCTCAGCTCGGCTCGTTTTTAAAACGAGCTGGAAAATCCCAGCTCAGCTCGGCTCGCCTCTAGCTCGCCAAAAAATGAGCTGGCTCGCGAGCGAGACTATTTAATTATTTTGAATTAGTTGTAATATCATATATGATAAACATATCAAACGAACCAAATAAAATATCGAAAATATTAAAACATTAATTCAAACATAATGTTATAAAATACCATTGTACTAAATAAAAAAGAACTTTCTCAAATAAAAAGTATAAAATATCATTGTACTAAATTCGACCGCTCGTAACTTTACTAAATTGTTTCTTTATTTTGTTATATCAATTAGAAAAAGGAAAAATACATTATAATATTATACTATGTTTAAACAATATATTATGTTTTATTAAATTCAATATATTATATGATATACAAAAAAGGAAACTATTTTATTTTTGTACTTGTACATGATTTTTTTTCAGCTCGCGAGCCAGCTCGTCTAAGCTCGGACTCGTTTTGGGTTCAGCTCGTGAGCTCGTTTTTTAAATGAGCTGAAAATACCCAACTCGGCTCGCTTAAATATGGTCCGAGCTAGAGCTGGCTCGCGAGCCGGCAGCTCATTTTACACCCCTAGGTGCGAATGAGGTTGTTTATGGTTCGTATCATGCGCTCGACCATTCCATTTTATGATGACGTTTATGGACACGAAAAATGAGTTAAAATTCCATGTATGTCAAAGAAGTCTTTAAAAACTTTGTTGTCAAATTCTCCCGGTGGTCACATTGAAAGCTTTTGATTTTGTGGCAAAATTGTGTTTGAACATAAGAGTGAAAGTGTAGAACCTTGCCAAACACGTCACTTTTACGACGAAGGAGATAAACCCAAACAAATTATGAAAAAGGATCGAGAAATAAAACATAATATTTAATGCCATTGATGCTCGAAATAGGAGAGGTCCAAACATCAGAATGAATGATTTGAAAAGGAGAAGTGGCTTTGGAAGCCGATTTATTGAAAGGAAAACGAGTATGTTTTCCAAGTTGACACGCATGAAAAAGAGAATGAGCAGGGTCGTTATTACAAGTAACAAATCTCAAAGAACGAAGTAAACGAAAAACAGACTCCTCCGGGTGCCCAAGACGTCGATGCCAAGTAGAACTCGAGGTGAGCAAAGCAAGCTTAGAAACGGAAAGCCGAGGGCTTAAATACGTGGGGGTGAGGGAGTATAGGGGACCTGAGCTATCACATCGAAACATAACCACTTGCGTTGTTTTGTCCTTCACAGAGAAACCAAAAGCATCAAACTCAACGAAACAATTGTGATCACGAGTAAATTGACGGAAAAATATAAGATTCATTATAATGGATGGACATACGAGGACATTAGATGAAGGTGAAGGTACGTTTAGGGGTTGATAATGTGGTTTTACCTTTCTGAGTTACGGGAATGGAGGATCCATCGCTTACATAGACAATGGATTTAATACTCGAATTAAAAGTTGTCTTGAGAATACCTGGTTGTGGCGTCAGATGGGTAGTAACTCCAGTGTCCATATACCATGAAGCATCAGTAGGGTTCGTGATATTCATGGTGTTGAACGCCTGAATAAGGTCTTGCGGTATGTCGTTTGCAGTTGGCACGACGGCTGGAGATACAGCCAGATGATGAGGGGAGGCGTTTTGAACCAAAAAGGTTGTGTTCGGAGGCATTTATCCAAAGCTGAAGCGGGTTGGGATGGTCCGGGAGATGCCATAGTAGATCCGCTATGCATCGAGTACGATGGAGAATGATGCACAGGGTATTGTTGGGACGAGGGCTGCGACGTCAGGAACCAGAGCTCATAAAATGGCCATCCATACCCTGAAGACGGTTAGGTCTGGTGCGGCGGATAGGGGCTTGGCCAAGTCGACATCGGGGAACCTTGAAATTGGTGTGGTGCCGAGGTATGGTTCCAGCCATATGAGTGTTGATGTTGTCCCCGATGTTCTTGATTTCTACGGTTACCCGAGCATCCACGATGTTGTTGATGGTACGAGGACTACGATGGGAATTGTGGTTGGTCTTGTGGTTACGACGGGTCGACAAGCAGTGTAGTAGGGACTGATCGGAGTGCACGAGGTCTGGTCGACGGTGTCTTGCGAGGCGTTTTTCCTTAAGGAGAAGCATGGAGCGTGCTTCAGCGAACTTCGAGAATGGTTTTTGGTGTTAAATGAGGTTGATGATGTTATCAAACTTCTCATTCAAACCATTCAAGGTGTGCATTACCAACACACGTTCATGAATCTGAGCATCCAGGTTAGTAAGGAGATCAGAGATCGTGTGATCTTTTGACAACATGCATGGATTGTCATGTCATCGATGGTGATGGTGCAGCTGGTTGTCTAGTTGGATAGACCGAGCATCCTTGTTGTCACGAAACAGGTTTTCCAAACGCAGCCATGTATCACGAGCCGTCGACTTGGTTTGAGGACATTGTGAAGAAGGGATTTGGAAATCGTTCCATAATCCAAATCTTAATAAGACCGTCAAGACGCCTCCATTCAACGGATGGAGTCGCGGTCGGAGGGGCGGAGCCGTCAATATGGCTCAAAACACCAAAACTGTCACAATGGATCTTGAAGACATCACGCCACGAGTCATAGTTCAACTCTTCCATGTTTGTAATCCCGAAGGGTTTCTCGGTGGAGAGATATGCAGGTGGAGGGGCAACCATGTTAAAATCGACGGCGATGGAGACGGTAAAGAGATTGCCGTGGAAAGAGAAAAAATAAAAAGGAAAATAAGTTTAGGTTAATATTTGCTCTGATACCATGTAATTTGATATAATTTCTTGATTTCATACATCATTAGAGGTACATATATAATAAAAGAATAAATTAGGGTTTGACTAATTACATAAAGTAGTTGTTAAATAAGATGGATATACATATAAGGTAGATTCCCAATTTGATTTGGTAGATTCCATATTTAACAAGGTAGGTTCTATATTTGTGGTACTAACAATTTGTACTGACTTATTTATAAAAAGAAATTTAATCAAATAATTATGACATTATTATCAAAATAACTATACCAATCCCATTGGAAACTGTGATCTTGAATTCAGTGAGAATGCGTTCCTTATAAATGAAGATACTCGAATGACATTCTCCTTTTGGGTCAAAATTATTTTACGTTAATTAATTATATTATATATATAACGAATTATTTCATTTATGATTAAGTTCTAACAAAAATTTCAGTTTGATCCTCTTTGGTAAGGTTGTGCAAAATATTCAAAGTATTTGTATTCTATTCGTATTTGAACCATATTCGATCTGAAAATGCAAATATTCGAAGAAACAAATACAAATATAAATAAAAAAATTAGATATTCGAGAAATACAAATACAAATAGTATATTCAATTATTCGTAGTTATTCATATCCGTAAGTATGAAATAGATAATTTATTTAATATATAGATATACTTATAATAAAATTAATTTTAAAGATCACATTATAAATAAAAACATTATTAATTTTATTTTAAAACCAAATATTAAATTATTTGTCAGAGGAATGTGAAGAAGATGTTGGGAAGTTAAATATTTTGTATTGGTGGAAGACTACGGGTTCTAAGTATAAAACTCTTTCTTTTATGACAAGATATCTTTTGGCTATTCCAGCATCTACAGTTGCTTCTGAGTCGGTTTTTAGTACGGGAGATCGTGTGTTTAGTCCGTATCGTAGTTGTCTGACTGTTAATATGGTTAAAGCTTTAATTTGCACTCAAGATTGGATTCATAATCCAGGTGAGATGGATAATGTTATGAACACATTGCAAGATATCAAAAAATAAAACTTCGTAAATATATAATTTTTATTCTAATTTTATTTTAATGTATTTGATATTTAATATGATAATCTAATATTTGTTATGTTGTTTTAGATGGATTGGCGACACTGGTTGAGTCATTGACAAAGTTAAATTTAGATGATTGAGAGATTGATGTGATTGGTGTTTCGTTTATTTATATTATTTTTTTGTGTATTAGTGCAACTTAAAGACTACTTATGGATTATATTTTGATAATTATCAATTTTTTATAAGAATTTTCTTATTATTATTTGGATACGAATACGGATATACGAAGAATATCCGAATATTTACGGATATCTGAATTTACGAATATGAATACGAATTATAAAATCGAATATTCAACGAATACGAATACAGATAATCGAATATTTACGGATATTTGGCATTTGCCTATCCGTACTCCTTGACATTTAATTGCTTGAAGGCATGTTAAACATACAAACCCAAAATTGCTTTGTTTTATTTCTTCCGAAATTGTTTTTCAATATTTTTATGGTAAATTTGTTTTGAATTTTGTTGTTATTTTTTTTCATCAGTTGAATTTTGCTATAAAGTAACTTTTCGCCTCCCACCTTTCGCTCGCCTTCACTTTTTATTCTACAAATTTTTTGGAAAAATATCCTATAGATATACAAATTAATCAATAAATATATATTATCTATATCAAAATAATTAATAAACGTTTATAAATATAATATAGAATTTACAATTAAAACAAATTTTCAATACTTATATTATTACATTTTAAAATTTCATGAATGGATTCAATCTTATTGTAATATTTTGTTTAAAATGTATTCCGATGTTGAACGAATGCTATAATACAAAAATAAATATGTTTTAGATTTATTTAAAAATATTTGAACACAATTCACAAAGAATTCAATATAATTCCTCCTTACTTTTGACATCCAAAAAAAACTCCCAAATTCATGACTTTTTTTAAAATTTCAAAGGTACAATACAGAATAAAAGCTAAAAAGGTACAAGAACTATAAATATTGGTCCAAATTAAATAATCAATTTTGATTGTCTGAAGTATATATATGTGTATGTGTATATTTATTGTAGGTACATATTTCAAGTGTCATAATTCATGTACACCATGTGAGCCCGTACACCCTCCTTGTTCATCATAAACAAACAAGCCTATAGCACGTTACACAACAGTCAGAATATTTCATTTATTGATAATTTTATAAAACAGGATCAATAACGTTAATTAAGATTGTATGATAAAATGAAATCATTTAATTGGTTAATGAAGGATATACAATATATCTTTAAATTTTAATTGGTTAAGAGGGATCATGATACAAGACTTAAAGTATATCAAAATGGGTTTGGTTGAGAGAAGTTCAAATTAACCACATGAGGATTGTAGACAATCGAAAAGCAATTCTGAGTAATCCAAAGTTCAGTGGAAATTTCAATCAGATACAGCAATAGCCAAATTGAACAAGGAAAATGAAAAAAAAAACAAAATAGGCTCTAAAATGGTATGATTATTAGAGAAATATAAATCAGGAACAACATTTGGGTTAATCTACATCCAATATGAAGCGAAAGGGATTTGGAGGGGGAGACAATGGGAACAAGTTTGTACAAGATGGATGGTTGTCCAAAAAATACTTAAAAAAAATGATAGTTATCAGTTGAAATGGTCAAGGATTAAGGAATTGAAATTACTATGTCTAATATGTAATATTGGATAGTTGAGGGTATAGTTGCAATTATTAATAAGTTTAAATAATTATTTAAAGAACGAAAACGAGTTTTCGTAATTTAGATTATCAAAAAATAATAATCTAAATCCTAATAGCCGTCGGAAAGAAAAAAACCTGAAGAACGAAAAACAATTTTCGTTCTTCCCAATTCCGTATCAAAGCAGATCTGATCTCGGCGTGGATACACGTAGAGGACTTGCAATATCAAGTCTCACATCCGATCATCGGTTTCAACGCAACAGGTATCACTGAAACTGTTTCAATATTTGTTCGCTGTTGAAATCTGTAAAACTAATGTTAAACATAACTAGATCTATAATCGGGTTGATAAAAATACGTTTCCGCAATTAAAATAAACCCTACACTGGTATCAGAGCGTCTAGATGCATGTTTAGGATTAGTTTTTCGATTTTTTTGTGAAAAATTAGATCGGAAAAACGTAAAAATCGCGCGCGCTATGCGCGCACAAGAAAAACAGATCGCGAACATGGCACCTGGGCAACCGCCGAATCCCTAGCCGGCCGCACGTTCGACGCCGGCGACAAGCGACGGGCGGCTAGCTACCCTGGACCATCGCAGGCGACCGCAAGCGTGAGACGACGGGCGGCGAATCGCGCGTCCTGTGCACGAGAAATCGATGCGTTTCGCCTGTGCGCGTGGGGGGTGGCGGTAAAGGGGGGGCGGCGACTAAGGGGCGGCGGTAAAGGGGGGCGGCGACTAAGGGGCGGCGGTAAAGGGGGGCGGCGACTAAGGGGCGGCGGCTAGGGTTACCCTAACCTTAACCCCCTTACCCTAACCCCTAACCCTAACCCTAACAAAAAAAATTAATTAAAAAAAAGAAAAATATTTTAAGATTAAAATTAAATGAATTTTAATTTTAAAATATTAATAATTGAGTTCTTAGACGATAAATTGTTTATCGTTAAGTTTTTTCCTTCACCGTAGACGTTTTGAATAAATTCTCGTTTATATGGTACAGCCTAACTACGAGGAGGCATGTAGTTCGAGAATTCGATTCATACGTCTATGAAATCAGATGTTTAGTGGGAGGAATCAATTAGTTTTTGTAAACGCCTGGATTACCCGGGAACATAAACTTAATAGATATCCGACCATGAGTTGAAGGATGAACTCGACTATATCGATAGGAGCGACCTGATTACCAGGTGACTATGTGATATAGAGCCATATTAAAATTAAGAATTTTAATTAATAATTGAGTTCTTAAATGATAAATTGTTCATCGTTAGGCTTTTCCCTCGTCGTAGGTGTTTTGAATAGGTTCTCGTTTACATGGTACGCCCTGACTACCAGGAGGCATGTAGTTCAAGAATTCGATTCATACATCTATGACATCAGATGTCTAGTGGGAGGGATCAATTAGTTTTTGTAAACGCCTGGACTACCCGGGGGACATAAACTTATTTGATATCCGACCATGAGTTGAAGGATGAATTCGACTATATCGATAGGAGCGACCTGAATACCAGGTGACTATGTGATATAGAGCCATATTAAAATTAAGATTTTTAATTAATAATTGAGTTCTTAAACGATAAATTGTTCATCGTTAGACTTTTCCCTCATCGTAGGTGTTTTGAATAGGTTATCGTTTACATGGTATGACCTGACTATCAGGAGGCATGTAGTTCAAGAATTCGATTCATACATCTATGACATCAGATGTCTAGTGGGAGGGATCAATTAGTTTTTGTAAACGCCTGGACTACCCGGGGGACATAAACTTAATTGATATCCGACCATGAGCTGAAGGATGAACTCGACTATATCGATAGGAACGACCTGACTACCAGATGACTATGTGATATAGAGCCATATTAAAATAACCTTGTTAATATGCTTAAGAAACGACCTGACTACCAGGGGGCTTATGCATGATTCGTTCAGGAAATATTACTGAAAGAAATATGATTTCTGAATACTATTGTAGTATTAATCAGTAAAATAATCATTTAGATGAAAAGTCCATATATATTTGATTAAATAGTGTTCAAATAAATGCTGTAATTTTTCCTTCTAGATTTCCCGAAGAATGTCTTCAATTTCCCTACGTGCCATTCTCGATGTCCACAAACTTGTTGGGAAAAATTTCGATGATTGGTACCACAACCTTAAAATTATCCTCAAGCAGGAGAAGCTACTCGATGCGATCGAGAATCCTATCAAGGAATCTCCTGCTGATGACGATGAGAATGGCTTGCTCGCTTGGATAAAGCAAAAGGATGACCTTGACACTGCAAAGTGTATCATCCTAGCCTAAATGAGTTCAGAACTCCAGCACCAGCATGAGGATATGGATCCTAGCTCTATCATTGCACATCTTGAGAAGATGTAAGGTGCACAGAGCAGAACGACAAGATGTCAATTGTCGAAGGCCCTGTTGAAGTCTAGACTGACTGTGAACTCTCCGGTGGAACCCCATATTCGAAAGATGATCGGTCTTATCGAACAACTTGTGAAGCTTGGGTGCACACTGGGCAAAGAGTTGTCTCAAGATTTGATCTTGCAGTCGTTACCTGAGACGTTCTCACTATTTATTGTTAACTTTAACATGAACAAGATGGACATGGATCTGCATGAGATGCTTAACTAACTTATTGACTATGAAAGTCAGTCAATGTCTGAGATGTCTAAGGGATCTAGAGCCGTAATAATGGTCGACTCTTCTTCCAAGAAGGGCAAGGGCAACAAAAGCCTAAGAAGAAGCCCCATGCCTGATCATCTCGTTTTTATACGTATTTCTTACACGATTTAGGAGACGTTTTTGATACATATGTGATGTTCTACGTATGATTCCGTATCCGTTTTACTTGCTTTCGTGCTTTTCATGTTCTTACAGGTTTTTACGTGTATTTGGACTATTTTGGAGCTAAAGGAACATGCACAGAGCTAAGGAGCAACTTCGGGGATCATCACGGGACAAACGGGACGAGATTGAGCATGGAAAAGCCTCACCCGGTCGGGCACAACCCTTGCACGATCGGGAAAAACCTACGGCCAATTGTGTGGACCATTTAGCACGACTCGGGCAAGCATGCCCGACCATTTTGCCTTGTGCCCGAGCGGGCACACATGCCATGCCCGATCGAGCATCATTCCAGCCACACAGTACGCACGACTTGCCCTAGACGCACCTGAGCGGGCACACTCACTACCCGAGCGGGTCGCGGCCCTCGGGCATCATTCCAGCCCATACAATCTGCACGAACTGCCCTAGCCGCACCCGAGCGGGTACACTCACTACCCGAGCGGGTCGCGGCCCGTAACTGCTCAAAACTTAAGTAAATTTAACTTAAAACATAAGGGAACTCGTGGGGCAATTTAGGCAACAATTGGACCGACTTAGGAGGCTTAAAAGGAGGCAAAAAGATGTCATTACAGCAAGCTTACAGAGGAGATAAGCGAGGAGCATTGGAGATCAAGCACCACCACTTCGGTTTTGTTTGGTTTTTATGTTCCATAGACTTTTTACTATGTTTATGTTTCTTTACAGACGTATAAGCGAGTAGTTTGTTTGTTCTAGGAGAAGGGATTAGCCCTTGGCTATCCCGAGACCGCTTTTGATCTATTTTGAATGCATCTTCCCGTTTTAGTTTATCTATTCTCTATCTGAGTGCTTAAATTTACTTGTGTTTGCGCTGATCACGTAGATACATGTGTTAAGGGTTAGGAGAAGGACCGAAAGGAGAATTCTAATCCTAGAAAGTCAGGTTTAGGACAACCGAGGTTAGGCCACGAAAGTAGGGTAGCAACGGTTGAGGGTGAACGGGCGAATCATAGAGCTTATGGGTTTAGTTCATGGTGTCAGCCATAAAAGTAGGGGGCAACTTGTCTAGATCACATGTCTATGCCTTGAGAGAGGGTAGAAATCATGTTAGGATCGTCCGCCTTAGATAGCTTTAATCGGGATTGCATGATAGATAGGTTGATCGCCGGTTTTGGTAGTCTTGTGGTGAAACCGGATTCCTAGGACGTTTGTCTTATCGTTAGAACTCAAGTAGTTTATTTACATTTAGTATTTCATTCCTCATCACCATTCTTTCGTAGCAAGTTTGGATTCGTAGTTCGGGTTTGGGTAGTGTTGCGTAGTCTCTGTGGGATCGACACCTAAAATACTACACACGTGCCGTGCACTTGCGGGTAGATTAGGTTATTTAACTCTGATACGCATCAAGTTTTTGGCGCCGTTGCCGGGGACTATTGTCAACGCGTCTTATATTCGAACCTAGAGTCCTTCTTGCTTTGTTTTTTTGTTTTTATTTTTGTTTTTCTTTCGTTCCTTCTACGTAAATTGTTCTTTGTTTGTCCTTTGCAGAACTTTCAGGTCG
>CM071871.1:12302494-12328013 GCA_036759665.1 Gynandropsis gynandra
TTCCTATACTAGTGGATTTCACTTGGAAAAGAAATTGTTTCATACGAATGGATTATCAACAAAATGCGAAGAATATGAAAGATTGTAGATCTATCAACAAATGACACATATCACATAATATCATGATGGTCCAGGAGATATCTCATGCATTACGAATGAGAGAAGTATGCAAAAAGAATTTTATGTCCCTAAAACTGGATATACGTATGTTATATGATTGAGTAAAATGAAGCTTTCTTCATAGAACAATGGAAGTTATGGTTTTTGAGAAGAAATAAATCGTTTGGATGATAATATGTGTCACAACAGTATCATATTAGAATTGTCGTTTTGCACCTATAATTTTTTCAATCCATCATTTGTTATAAAAAATATCACAATGGAAAGTAACAATCCTACGACGTGGTGCAAATCGATTCATGACTATAATTGCGAAAAAAATAACATTTACTATTTAATGATAGTACAAAATGTTTTTTACATTATTCTAATTTGGTTAAATGAATAATTACATGACTATATGCATGAATTAAATATTGATTAATTGAGAGAATATTGTAAAAAAATATTTTATATTTGAATTATTTTAAGATATTTATATTAGTTATAATTTTAAATCAGAATCTAAAATGTACTATAGATGAATATAGAATTTATAAATTTTTTTCGGAAAAACAGCCTATTCCCCTTTGAAAACACATTTTAGTCTTATTCCCTCTTCAATTTTGACCATTATCTTATTTTTCCCTTGATTTTCAGTTTTCATCATATTCTCCCCTTGAAAATCATGTTTTAATCTTACTCCCTCCTCGATTTTGACATCATCCTATTCCCCCCTCAATTATCAATAATCTGCCTAAAACCCCCTCCTATTTTGACCCAATTTTGATTTTAATTTTGACACAATTTTAATTTTAATTTTGATTTTGATTTTTATTTTAATTTTGATTTTTATTTTAATTTTGATTTTAATTTTAATTTTAATTTTAATTTTAATTTTAATTTTGATTTTGATTTTGATCTTGATTTTAATTTTGACTTTAATTTTGATTTTAATTTTGACCCAATTTTGACCCAATTTTTATTTTAATTTTGATCCGAATATGACTCAATTTTGACTTAATTTTTACTCGATTTAATCCTAATTTATACTTAATTTTGACAAAAAAGTACTTAATCTTAACTTGAATTTTAATAATAAATCAAGTTAATTATTCAATTTAATTGACTTACTTGATTTGATTTCGAATAAAATTAAGTACGGTTTTTACTTGAAACGAATTTTAACCCAAAATCGAACTCAATTTTGACTCAATTTTAACTCAAAACTGATCCAATTTTGACCCAAATTATGATATCAATTTTGACCCGATTTAATCCGAATTTTTACTTAATTTTGACCCGATAAAATTAAATACGGTTTTTACTTAATCCGTAATTTTAACCCAAAATCGACCCCAATTTTACTTAATTTTAATCCAATTTGTACTTAATTTTAACCCAAAATTTTACTTAAAACCCAAAATCGACCCCAATTTTGACTCAATTTTAGTCCAAAACCAATCCAATTTTAACCCAAATTATGATCTCAATTTTGATTCGATTTAATCCGAAACCAATTTTAACCCAAAATCAATTCGGATTAAATCGAGTCAAAATTGAGATCATAATTTGGGTTAAAATTGGATCGTTTTTGGGTTAAAATTGAGTCGGTTTTGGGTTAAAATTGAGTCAAAATTGGGGTCGATTTTGGGTTGTAAGTAAAATTTTGGGTTAAAATTAAGTACATATTGGATTAAAATTAAGTAAAATTGAGTCAAAATTGGGGTCGATTTTGGGTTAAAATTACGGATTAAGTAAAAATCGTACTTAATTTTATCGGGTCAAAATTAAGTAAAAATTTGGATTAAATCGAGTCAAAATTGATATCATAATTTGGGTCAAAATTGGTTCGGTTTTGGATTAAAATTGGTTCGGTTTTGGGTTAAAATTGATTAAAATTGGGTTCGATTTTGGGTTAAAATTGGTTTCAAGTAAAAAACCGTACTTAATTTTATTTGAAATCAAATCAAGTAAGTCGATTAAATTGAATAATTAACTTGATTTATTGTTAAAATTAAGTAAAAGTTTTGGTCAAATTAAGTTAAAATCAAAATTAAAATTAAAATTAAAATTAAAATCAAAATTAAAATCAAAATTAAAATCAAAATCAAAATTAAAATTAAATTTAAAATCAAAATTAAAATCAAAATTAGGTCAAAATTGGATCAAAATCGGAGAGATTTTAGACAGATTTTTTATAATTGAGGTGAGAATAGGATGATGTCAAAATCGATGGGGGAATAGGAGTAAAACATGATTTTCAAGAGGGAAATATGATGAAAACTGAAAATCGAGAAAGAATAGGATGAGGATCAAAATCGAGGGAAAATAGGATTAAAGCATGATTTTTAACGGGAAATAGGCTATTTTTTTATTTTTTTCTTAAAAAACAAATTATGCGAGAGACTGTGATTCAATTATTGTTATAGAAATGCGGGATTAGTTGCTTTATTCGCCAAAATCAGTCTTTAATTTCCTTGCTTCTTTAGTTAGGCATCTTCACGTGAACCAGTTCTTTATTTGTGTTTCTAAAACAGTCAACAGATATTCAATAGATCTATTTTAACATTTCCTTTTCTTGATTTTAACTTTTTTTTCTCCTTGTAACATTTTTGGCACCAAAAAAACTCGTGTTATAAAACCACATTTTTCATTACGTAAGACAGAGAAATAAATGTATGTATTTAAGATATATATGTATGTGAATGTCTGTAATTATCACAGTTCCGTAAGCAACAATATTGAATCACACAAAACCATTGCTTGGACATTTAATAATATAAAAAAGATAAGAAACAAAAAATAGTTAAGACGAAATTTTTATTCTAAGACAACCTTTGTTTCTTGTGTATATAGAAAAAATAAGATCGAAAAATCAATCTCACGTTGGAATAATCCTTCTTCGGTAACAATATAACATGATAAATAATGAACTATAAATAGAAACAAATAAATATAAATACCGACGCTCGATTGAGACCTGCAAGTAGAGTCCTAAAACAAAATTTGTTTCCACCTAAAGGATTCAACGATCACAGAATAACTTTCTGTCGGATCTACTTTGTATGTGTTGTTTGATTGATTCGGTTAACCTTAAACACTCATGGCTGTTTATAAGGTTTTGACGGTTGGTGGAATGGTTGTGTCTTTTCGGTTCAAACTCAAAATTTATCTCTTTGGAAAATTATATCTCTTTATAATCCAAAAAAAATTAAATTCAAAATTAATAAAAATATTTTTGAATTTAATCAAAGACTCCAAGATCTTATCTTTGACATTTAATATATTTTAAATATCCACAAACCCATTCACATATCCAATCCAAAATTCATCTTCAAACTCTTATCATTACTCAAATATGTAAAAAGTGAAAACATTAATATATCATATTAATTACTTTCTATATTTCCAACATAAGATTATATTCTTTCACATTTCTCTTCATATTTTCTATCACCTCAAACTCGTCTTAACAATCGATGAAAATAATGGATTATGTCTTTTTCGGTAATGGTAGGATTTGGATTTGTAAAAGACAAACAGAATGGAGAGCCACAGAAACCATAATTCGTATATATTTAAATTAGAAAAATTGTAAAAATAGACAAGATGGAATTGCAAAATAATAATCAGAAGCAAAGAGTAGAAAGAGTGAAAAAGAAAATTAAAATAAAATGGGGCCAGTGACATGACAGAAGGAGAGAGAGTATACAAAAGAAGTCACTCGTTCTTGCATCCGACCAATAGTATAGATGAAGATGACATCCACTTCGTTGTATAATCGCCCAATTGTTTTTATAAATATTAGTTATATATATTATATATAAAGCACTGTAATATGAAACCCAAGGTTGAATTATAGACTTATATATTTGATGAAAAAAGGAAAACTTTTATGTGAGACAATCAATTTATTTATTGAGTTCTGTTTTTAAATTTTGTTGTAATATTATTAGACAAGGTTTATTTTTACAGATATATATTTGAGAATAAACTCATCAATTAAATTTTTTTGTTTCTTTAATTTTGATTTATATAATTTTTTTTAAATGAGAATTCGAATCTAAACATTAAAAATTTTATTTTTTAACAAATGATAAAAATTCATTAAAATTTACAAATTTATCCAATTTTGAACCCTTAATTTTAAGACGAAAAAAAAAATAAATCTGTTACAAAAAGTTGACATTTTCGAAAATAATTAACAGTCAAAACTTATTAATAATTTTAATTATTTTTAACCATTTCAACCAATTTCTCGACTTTCATCCATTAATAATTTCAATCCAATTTTCAAATGTCAACATTTCATAATTTTTAAACTATTGATTTCAACTAATCTTATAATAAAGTTTAACTTAAATATTAAATTTTATATAACTTATTATTTAAATTTCAATAGTTATTTTAATTTAGTTATTGAAAAAAAATTTAATATTAGAAATAAAATATTTATTAATATATGAAAAACTAAAAAGTACTTTTAAAATAAAAAATATAAAATTAAAATTTTAGAAAAGATATAACAATATTAAATCAATCAAACGAATGATGTTCTACGGATTTATAAATTCTGTATAGAATATGATTATATATAAAAATATAATATTGAGATAAAACTAAAAATTACTTTATTAAAATCTCTAAAAATTAGATAAAATGATCGGATATTTCCGAAAAAATGTGTAATCAATCTTAAAAAGTATTATTTTTTTCTTGAATAATATTAAATAAGTTTCATGAAGCTTATTTGTTATTAATAAGAGACTATGATATTATTTTTAGTGAATTTTTATGTAATTGAAAAAAATGTTTTTTGTATTGATTCTTGAGATTTAGTTACATAATTATTGGAGAGATTCTAACTATTTATCGATTTATCATTACTATATCACAAGTGTTGTGTTTGATCGATGAATTTGATATTTTCTAGGCAAATTGTAGTTAGAAATTTAAATATTATCTTTAGAGAAAATAAATTTTAGAATCTATAATTGGTTTACTAGAACATTTCAAACTTTATTCTATTCGTTAAATGATAGACTATTCAAACAATCTAACTAAGTTGAACTTCAATATCCGATAACTTTTTATTTTATTTTTAAAATGTTTTTTAATGATCATATTTATGCATAAATAAATGAACTATCCTTATGATTTTTTAGGGGATAAGGGAATATTGACGAAGGAAGAAAAAGTCAAGGAGAAGAAGTTAAGGAGAGAGGTGGGTAAAGATTTTTATTCTACAATTCCACCAAAAATATTAACAAATATATAAAATATTCATCACACTATATATTTACACGAATATCGATTTGACGAATTACATTAATCTATATTTAGTAACAATATGGAATCTACATAGCCATGATAGCTTTGTATGGAGACCAAAATCATGTGTGCTAAAAAAACCTACACGAAACGTCTATCGACTATAAAAAACTTGAATGGAAGAAGATATATATTAACAAAAAAATATCGATATATCCTTTTAGGACTTTCTCATTTCATATATACCTTCGAAAATTTTAAAAAAATAAATTAGAGAAAAGATAAATGTTTTTTGAATTTTTTTATGTAAAAACACACATGATTTGACATTTTTTTTAAATGAAATTTATTTCAAAGTTGAAAGCAATAAGCGAGAGACGGTTTCGAAGTTGAGAGCAATGAGCGATAGGATATTTCGAAATAGATAGCAAGGAACAAGGAACGAGAGATGATTTCGAGCGAGAGGTGATTTCGAGCGAGAGACGATTTCAAAGTTATGTTGGAGAAGGTCAGGAGTCTCAAGGGTCAGGAGTTTCAGTGATTCGCTTGATACTCATGATCCTTTTCAACACAAGAGACTCATTGGATCGCAAGGTTTGCTTGAGTTGCAAGGATCGCTTGAGACTCATTACCCTCTTTGACTCAAGAGACTCATTGGGTCGCAAGGGTCGTTTGAGTCGCAAGGGTCGCTTGAGTCACAAGGATCGCTTAAGTTGCAAGGGTTGCTTGAGACTCATGACCCTCTTCGACTCAAGAGACTCATTGGATCACAAGGGTCTCTTGAGTCAAAAAGGTCGCAAAGATCACATGGATCGCAAGGGTCGTTTGAATCGCAAATGTCACAAATGTAATATGAGGCTATCAATATTATAAAGATATAATTGAAATTGAAATTATAATTTTTTAGAGAATAGTAGGATTGAAACTCTAATAACATATCAAATGTATTTTTTATTTTAGCTCATATTAATACTTATCACTCTTGACCATTTTAAAATAAATAATAATTAAACATTTGTTTGTATCGGTTAGTTACGATATTTTGGATATTTTAAAAAAAATATCTCTAATATATAGAATATATATTGAAAATTATTTTGATTTTTATATAGAAAAGATTTTTAGATTTTCATTTCGAACAATTCATTATATTATTATTTTTTATTCTTTACAAGCTGCTATCTTCAAATTTATCTATTTTTACAAAAAAATATTTGATTAATTTGAGATTATATTTCAGTAACTTATAAATATATTGCAATGAAGAGTGTTCTAAAATTCAATTTATTTGGTTATTAAATGTTTCCATTTTTAAAAATATTTGTTCTATGTATCTAGGGGTTATTAAATGATCTAAACGTTCATTTAAACAGTCTAGCATTCATCTGAATGATTAGACATTCATTTGGACGGCTTAAATAGTTTTATGGGACACAGATCTATTCTCCCTAAACTATTATATTTTTAATTTTATTTTTTCTATAACTTTTCTACTCATCCTATTCTCTTAAATTATATATATAAAAGTTGTTGCAGGAGGAGGCTTCTCAGCCCTCCACGTCAGCAACAACTTTTAATTTCTTTTCACATTAGCATTACAAAAATATTAAAAAAATAATTTAATTTTCTCTTGATATCAGATTCATTAGTCTCTTCCTCTTCCCTTTCTCTTCCTCTTCCCCTTACTTAATGGCTTCTATATTCACATTAAAAACGCTTTAAATTCGTGAAACTCTTCGCTAACCTACCCATATCATCTCTTTAAATTGACCTAAAAAGAGAAGGATTTTGACATCTGGTGTTTCAGCAATTGACCCATGTGTATTGCTTCACATGAGGGAGATAGCGGTCTTCGGTACGGCGGCCACGCCGAGCAATACAACGGACAACACAACAGACAAACGGCTATTGGCGTGGAAGCCGCGGCGAACGACCATCGAGGAAGTAATGGCCAGCGAGGAGTAGCGGCCAACGAGGAGCAATGAAAACTCTGGAAGAAGAACAGACCGACAACGGTCAAGGCAAGGACAGATGCCAGATTCGAGAAAACGAGCTCGGCCGTAGTCAGCACGAAGGAAACAAGCTCTTCGACGGCGAGCATAGAGGCGTGCGCAGTGGAGGAGAGCCTGACGGCGGCAGGCCAGCTCGGCGGCGGGCAACTCAGAGAAGAAGGATGTGGCGTGAAGATAGGAGAAGTGGCGACGTGTAGAGAGGCGGTCAAATCGGTGGATAGCTCGGCGACGGTCAGCTCGACGGACGCAGAAAGAAGAAGCAGATCGACGGTCGCTGAGGCAAGAAGAAGGCAACAAACGTAAAGGAGGTGGTCGGTTTGAAAAAGTAGCAGGCATGTGGAAAGATGTCTCTGTAGAAGAAGAAGGTGGTGGCTGTGCACAAGAAAGAGGAGGTGCAGAAGGCAAAATTAGGGTTTGTAAATTAGGTTTTTTAGAATTAAAATTTGTGTTGGGCCAAAAAATAAAATAAAAAAGCCCACATAGTTAAAATAAAATAAAAGGATTTTCAGAAATTTTTTTTGTTATATCTTATATTGTTTAATATATTTTTTATTTAATGTGAAATTATAATTTATTTTGGATATATATTTAGTATTGACAAATATTATTATCAGTAAAATTGATTCAGATAATTATAAATAATAATAATAGTATTGAATAATTTTAGTAGATAATTATTAAATAATTTAAATTTTTTTCTATTTTTAATATTAGGAAGTGTTACCAAAAAAAACTATATGAATTGACATTTCAAAGATGTAATTTTTATGGATTGCATATAAATTTTTATAATATTCTATTTATAAAAATTATTTATTATTATTCGATTTTATGCAAGATGATATTCAGATTGTATTTTTTTGATAAAAATTATTTATTATTATTCGATTTTATGCAAGATGATATTCAGATTGTATTTTTTTGATAAATATTATTATCAATATAATCATCCGCGCATCGCGCGGGCTTTCAACCTAGTTATCACTAATAATTATATTTCTCCTTAAACTATCAAAATTCATCATATTTTTTTTCTTTTAAAAATATGTTAACTTATTACCTCCGACCTATATGACCTTTAGCCTATTTCTTCTAAAGATTGTACATTCAGTTTATTCTCCCCTAATTTTATTAAATAATTTTATATCCCTTTAACGTTTGAAAATTTATTATATAACTCCTCAAATTTATTAAGTCATCTTATATCCTTCTAAAGTTTAGAAATTAATCTTGTTTCTCTCTAAAATGTGTAAATAAATTATAAACTTAACATATTACATTTTAAAATTTTTATTATTTTTCTTTAAAGTTTATAAACACAACATATTACATTTAAACTTTGAAACGCAATGCATTACATTTAAAAATTTATAAATGCAACATATTACTTTTAATAGTAATATATTTCTAAATTTTGGTTAATATATCCACATTTTCATGATTGATAAAAAATATTAAATAAAAAATTTTAAATTATAAAAGATACTAAACTATCTTCAACATGAACGAAAACACCAAATTCTAACGATTACAAAACGATAAAAAAATATAAAATGATGTCCAACTACATAACAGATTCCTGATTACAAAACGATCATTCGTCTAAATTTGTCCAATCCGAACATAAGTTTAGAAAGGATCCAAACGAATCTCCACAGAAGAAAAGATCCAAGTTAAGCAAACACAAAACCAAAATTCATTGTGGATGATGTAGTGCATCCGGATATAATGTTAAATCGTGTAAGCAATCACAAAACTGTTCTTGTATATTTGAATTTTTTTTATTAGAGGTTGTAGGTATGTATTTGATCTTTGTACAGTGATTTGAAATCCGATAACATCTATAATTTATTAAAATAAATAATATACTTAAGGGTAAAAAATTAATAATAAAATTTATTAAAACAACTAATTACAAGAAAAAAATTCTTCGCAGTCAGCCAACCCAATCAATGGTCTATATGAATGTTTCTTTAATCTATATTTTAAAATTATTTATGTTTTATATATGTAATGTAATGAATCATGTAATGAATCAGATTCATCATGAATAAGTTTTAAGGTTTTTATATATATAAATATATCATTATTATACCAATATATATTAATAATATTAAGATTAAGAATATTTTAACTATTATTTTAGAAATATATATTATTAGAAAAAAAATTAATACGAAAAAATTATAATTACTGAAAATAAAAAATGTCATATAGACATGGATAATAAAAAATAAATATAATATATTGCGTTTATATTTTATTTACACATTTTAGGGGGAGATATGATTAATTTATAAATTTAGGGGAATATAAGATGATTTAATACACTTGAGAGAGTTATATATTAAATTTAAATTTTAAGGGGATATATGATGACTTAATAAACTTAGGAGGAAATATATTGAATGTAAAATCTTTAGAGGAGAATATGCTAAAAGTCATACAGTTCGGAGGGAATAGATCGTTATAAAAAACTTGACAAAAAAGGTAACATATTTTTAACATATGAGAAAATATGATGAGTTTTAATAGTTTATGAGAAAATATGATTATTAGTGATAATTTAGGGAGAATTGATGAATGAAAAAATTGAAGTTAGAATAGAATCAAAGTGCAATAGTTTAAAAGGAATATGTATTTGTCTTTGTTTTTATCCATACATTTGAATTTAATATTATTTTAATAAATGAGACAAATTTTATATTTTTTTAAAATGCAATTCTAAATTTATATAATTTTATTAATTATTTTGAATAAAATAACATAATATGATAATTTAAAAATGATAATACTTGTTATTGTTTATAATATATATATATATATATAATGCCTATATCAACTAGATATCGTTTAGACAGATGATATTTTAAACGATAGATATTTTGGATTAATATTTGACTAATGTCTAATGCTTTTTAAGAATACTAGAAAATGAAATATCAATATTTAAAAAATAAAACTCTTATTTTCTCCTCATATTTATTTACTTTGTCTATTCTCACCTCATATTTCGTACTCATCTTATCCCTCATTTTTTGACTTTGATCCTATTTCCTCCTTATCTTTTACAATTCTGTCTATAACCCCCTTTCGTTTAAACACAATTAAATCTTTCAATTTTGATCCGATTTAGGTTCAATTTTGATCTGGTTTAGACCTAATTTTAACTCAGTTTAGAGCTAATTTTGATTAGAATTTGGTCCAAATTTGACCCGGTTTAGGTTCAGTTTTAACCCGTTTTAGACTCAAATTTGACCATAATTTGGGTCTAATTTTGATTTTCATCTAATAAAAACCCGAATCAATATAAAATTCAACAAAATTAAATTGAGATTTAAATAAAACTCGATTTTTATCGGTTTGTTCGATTTTAATCCGAATGGGTACAATTTTGACCCAATTGGGTACAATTGGTGTGTTTTGACTCTAGTTGGGTACAATTTTGATCCAATTTTGATTTTCATCCAATTAAAATCCGAATCAATATAAAATTTAACAAAACTAAACCGAAATTTAAATAAATCTGGACTCTTATCAGTTTGTTCGATTTTTAATCTCAAATTGGTATAATTTTGATTCGAATTGGGTACAATTTCGACCCAATTTTGAGTTTCATCCAATTAAACCAAATTTTATACAAACCCCGGTTCTTATTGGGTTGTTCGATTTTTAACCCAAAATTCGTATATTTTTTACTCGAATTGAGTTCAATTTTGATGCAACTTTGAGTGATTCGGATTTTAATCGGTTGAAAATAAAAATCGGATTAAGATTGTGTGCAAATTTGATCCGAATTGGTATAAATTTGATTCGATTTTGATTTTCACTCGATTAAAAATTGAATCACTCAAAATTACACCGAAATTCGAGTAATAATTGGGTCAAATTTAGGTCTAATTCGAATAAAAGGAAAATATTTTTTGTTTAAATTTTGGTTTTGTTTGGATCAAATTTCATATTGATTTGGGTTTTAATAGGGTGAAAATCAAAATTAGATGCAATTTTGATGTAATTTTGATTTTCACTCGATTAAAATCAGAATCACTCGAAATTGCATTGAAATTATCTCAAAATTGCATCCAATCCGAGTCAAAATTAGACTAAATTTAGGTCAAAATTGGAAAACCGAAAAGAATCGGTTTTTGTTTAAAATAAAGTTTAGTTCGGTTGATTTTCATATTGATTTTGATTTTAATGGGTAAAAGTTAAAATTGGATCCAAATTTTGGTTAAAATTGAACCTAAACGGGGTCAAAATTGATTTCAAATTCTAGTTAAAATTAAGCCTAAATCGGTCAAGACTCGGTCTAAACCGAGTCAAAATTATACCTAAATGGGATAAAAATGAGTATAAATCGGGTCAAAATTAATTCTGGATCGAATCAAATCGAAATTTGATCGAAAATCGGATTATAGTTGATGAGTTTTTAAGGTTTTGAAGTTAAATTGGAAAGATTTAACAGAATTTTAAACAAAGAGATTATAGATAGAATTTTTAAACATGAAGAAAAATAGGATATTGACTAAAATATAAGGGACAATGAAATGAATGCGAAAAATGGGAGGGAACAAGCATAATAGGTAAAGACGAAGGGTAAGCATATTTAAACGAATAACAAATGTAATTTAATAGAAATTGTTGGGATTACAATACTATCGATTAATTTGACATATGTTTTTATATATACATAGGCATAGAAATGTGTGTAGGATTACAGATATACATAGGCATATGTGTGTGTGCATGCAAGTTAGAAAAGTGTGGGACGTTGGAAGTGCTAAAACAAGACAGTGGTAACAAATAAGACACGTTTGACTTTTGTTTGTATGCAATGTTTAGTGTCTTAAAATCTGAGTGCGCTTTGGGAACACTTCTACCATTTTCCCTTCTTGTCTTCCACTTTCATTTCCTCCATTATCTCTCAATCTTTTGCATAGTAATCTTACAATTTTGTTATGTAAATTCAAATTTAACTAAACTTTAAAATTAACTCAAATTATATATAAATTTATAATTTCTAATATAAATGATATATAATAATATATTGTAATATTTCAGATTTGGTTTTAGACAGGTCATGTTATTACGATCACTTGTACAATATCAGAATATTTAATCCATAGTTAATCTGTTATATCTAATTTAGAAATTAATTTCAAAATATTAAAAATATATATTTGAATTCTTGATTAATGTTTTAACATATTAATAATTATGAATTTAAAACACGAAAAAAGGGATGATGAGCTACTCCACTGTAGGATTAATTTTTCAGGGTTTCATGGGTACGGATGGATGGCTCTTCCAATCTTTTCCCTTAATCCGTAATTATGAAGCTTTGAAGTTTAAAACGTGCACTTTTAATAATGGCCTTTTTATTTTTTACTATTTTTAATTTTAATAAGAATGTCACATTACAATTATGACAATTAACGGCGTTAACCAACCTCACGTCATCTCTCACATGTTGTCCTCGCGGTTCCGTAACCCGGCGCAATGAAGCAGAACGCGTGGGTCCCACGCGTTTCCTCGACAGTCGAGCACGATTTCCGGTCAGCTGGGCTCCGATTTAGACGGCTGAGATTCATTCTTAGGATGCTTAGTAATGCAGCTGATTATCTCTCAATATGACATGGCAGCACGTGATTGGACAGCCAGTGTAACGGTTCTCTTGCATTTTTATTCAATTAGTCGGAATAATTTTTCAATTAATAACATTGATTGAACAAAAGGAAAATTAAATTTTATGTGGATTATTTATTAATTCATTTAACTACGAGTAGTTGTTTAAAGAAATAGTGTGTGAAGAACTGGATTAATTGTATATTCTTTAGTAGGACAATTTTTCCAAGTATACAAGTAGATGGACAATCTCAAATACAAAAGAAATGAAAATAAATAGGTAATAAAGAAAACCATGGGGCCCAAAAAAGGAAGAGGCGAAAAAGATGGGTCAGTTTTGTCATACCCGAAGATTTGTTTGGCAATGTGTTTTTACGGGAAAAATTATCTGAGGATAGCTGCAACCAAACAAGGGATGAAAATGTGTCGCTCTCTCTCCGCTCATTAATCTCATCAACACAGGTCTTATAGTCCGATGAATACAAATATAGTACAAAATATTATTTAAAAATAATTAAAGTAAAAATAAATCTCAACAACGAACTAAATATTTTTATATACACTCAATTTTTCATTAAACTTCAATTTTTATGATATTTTCTGAAAATTAAAACAAAAGAAATATTACTGGGCAATGTTTCTTTTCCTGACATGTTACCTAAAAAATATCACTCCTCCGTTAACTCTCTCCATCAACACGAGTGCTAGAAAATGATTTTTTTTTTTTGAAGAAGTCATTTTCTACCTTGAAATTATGTTTTGCTATTTTCTGAATATATGTATATATATATCAGCAAAAAAAATGGTACGAAATTAGGGAAAATGAGGTGATCTAAAACCGGAATCTATATGTAAGAAACAGAATCTAGAAGAATCCAAAGCCTTTTTTGGTATTTTCTGGGTAATGTAATATTGTAAAAAATGCAAAATTAAAGAGAACAAAAAAGAACGTAAAGCATAAAAAACGTCTGAGTAAGTCTGTGACTCACATACTGTGACGCTAATATTTCCCGGCCTTCGTTAAATCCTCCCTACTATCCCTCCTCCAAAAAAAAGGGCCCCACCACCCAAATATGACGATCATTCATCATCATGCACGTCATGATATTATGGATGATGAAGACGATGCACATATTTTGGTATTATTCTCACTCCTCGTTTTATTTTCCAAATTCGGAAGGTAAACTACGATTATGGTTGAATTTTATATTACAATTAATTTTTTTAATGTAAAATATATGAAGAATTATTATAAAATCGTTCTGTTTAGATTATGCTCCTTTTCGTCTACCAAACACAATGGTAATCTAATTCCAAGCTAAAGATCTAAAAATACACATATTAATGGTAACGTACAAAAGCTAATTGAGAACCTAAAACGAGTTGATGTTCACGTTTTCGGTTTATAGAGTAAATATCTCTATTTTTGTATATTTTATCATTCGTTATATTTTGCTTTAATTAATATAGGTATCTTACGCAAAATAAAGTTCGAGTATAAAAATAAGAAAACTATTTTGTTTATGCAATGAAATTTAATAATGAAAAGTTTGAAATGAAAGCAAACTAGATGAAGTGGACAAATGGACGCATGATTTTTGCTGACTTTGGAAAAGATAAAAATGTCAGAAGATTAATCATGTGTCAATATCTAAAGCATAAACGTGACAAATTTGACCCCATATGTGTTTTAACCCTTTATTTTTTTTTTCAGATTATCTGTGTTTGGTATATACCAAACTTGTTAATGTAAATTTTTGAATATAATGTTAATTTTTATAATGATTAAGTAAGGGAAATAAATAAACAACCGTCATCAAATGAAATATTATATAGGAAACATTCTCAGATGGACCTTATTTTTGCCTTCTTAATGGAAAATATAAACACACGATTAACATTATTATATCACTACTGACCCAAAACAAAAAAAAGAATATTTTTTAAAACCCGCCACTTACAAAAAATTTAAATATAAGTTCTACCACTTTTATCGAGGAAAATACTCTTTCGATTTCATATATTATATATGATCTACAAATTACCGAAACTATCAAATTAAAACCCTAATATAACTTAGGATTTGATTATAAAAAGAAAAAGATTCTACGAAAACAAAACCCCATTTCGATGTATAACCAAAGAGACAAGGATACAAACTGTAAGAAGCAATTCTTTTTTTACCTTCTGATCGTAATATTTAATTCAATTACTTTTTGGTTGGATCACATTACACTGCAGCTTGAAGTGTTCTCATCACTGAAGAAATGTGAGTACTGATCTCCACCGTGAGCTGGATACGGGTAGGGATGCGGCTGCGGATATGGATACGGATATTGGTGAGGATGTGGTGGCATGTAGTTCACTGCAGGCGGTGGCCGAGCGTACATCATCGGCTGAAATCTCTCATTCCCCATCGCTCGTTGCTGGTTCATTATGGCTGCTAAATACTGTTGTTGCTGCTGATTTGGTTGCGGATGCGTTTGTGATGGTGGTTGATGGTACGGGTTTCCCGGCATTGGATCTGTGCCGGCACCCTGAAAATATCCAGGGCCGCCGAGACCTGGACCCGAGGCCGGGAGACCTTGAACTGCCTGAATAGTTCCCATTGGACCGCCCATTTGACCACCTCCCATGGGCATGCTCATGTTCGGCAGTCCTCCCATTGGGTTAAACCCCGGTGGCATACCACCACCACCACTGCCCCCGTTACCCTTCTTACCACAATTAGGACCGCCATTGTTACCGTTACCACCACCACCGCCGCCGCCACCACCGCATTTATTGTTATTCTGGCCACCTCCGCCACCAGGGTTGCCATGTTGCTGGCCGACACCACCATTGCCATGCGGTTGGCCGCCACTGCCGTTTCCGTTACCCTTTTTGCCACCGTTCTTGCCAATGCCCTGGTTCAGATTTCCTCCGTTACCGCCTCCCCCACCACCACCACCAGGACCGCCCTTTTTACCCGAATTTCCGTTTTTGTCACCGCCTCCAACGTTGTGAACTGGAACAGGGACAGGGTTACCACCGTTCTTACTGCCGCCTTTTCCATTACCGCCACCGTTGTTATTGGCGTTCTTCTGAGCGTTCATGAGTTGTTGAGCGTTAGGCATCATCATGTTTGGCATCATGTTTCCCATTATAGGTTTCATTTTGTTCTGCGGAGGAGGGAGATCGTCGAAGTCATCATCCAAATCATCATCAAATTCATCGTCATCATCATCAAACTCATCATCGAATTCATCATCACTGAAGTCATCATCCTCAGGAACATCAAACTTAGCAGCTTTCTGGTTAGGAGGAGGAGGCTGGTTCTTGTTCATAGGAATAGGCCCTTTGAAGTCCTTGAGCTGTGGCAGCTTCAGATCTTGAAACCCTTTCATCTGCTGCAGCTGCTGCAATTGTTGAATCTGTTGCGGGTTCAGCGCCTGACCCATCTTGGGCTGGTTACCGCCGCCACCCCCACCACCGCCGCCTCCACCGTTCTTCTGGCCTTTGTTGTTGTTGCCTCCGCCGCCGCCGCCACCACCACCGCCTTTACCGTGGTCAATCTGCATGTTCTTGAACTGATTGGCCAAGTGATTGTGGTTCTGATTGTTGTTGTTGGTGTTGTTAGCCTTTGGAGGTCCCCAGAGTTCGGCATGTTTGCCAGATTTAGCGAGCTTCTTGATGAGAAGGGAAGGGTCAACATTACCGGAGACAGTCACTTTCCCTTGGTCGGCATCTATCTTGGTCGTGAACACCCCTGTTTTCAGACAGTCAAAGGAAAATCTTTACAAAAAACTATTCCTCGTTATATATATATAAAGTGATTTTGGCACGCAAGTAGAAACAAGAACTGTGTCAAAGTGGAATAAATTTTCTGGAGGAAAAAATGAGAGATTTAAGTCAAAAGGGTTTTACCTTCAATTTTCTGCAAGATTTTCTTGACTTTATGCTTACAACCATCGCAGTGAATGTTCACTTTAAGAACACAAGTCTACATGCACAAGCAAAACCCATTAGAAGACAGAAATATTCTTTAAGATTAACGAACAAGTAAAAATACAAACCCAGAAAAACCAAACCATAACTTCTCCAAGAAATAACACAAGAGATTACGTATGAACTTTACAAACAAACCTGGATTTTCATAAACTCTTCTTTACTCATTTTTTTTTCTGAACAGATAAAAAATGTCTCTGCAACTGGATCTGAAACACCTCTGCTCCTCCCCAAGTTTCAATCTAAAAAATCAAAAGACCCAGAATGCACTGATGAATTCATATACGTATACATTATGTGAGGAAAACAGAAGCAACAGCTACAGAGACCGAGCTATATTTTCTTCTGGATCTTAACCAATCCACACATACATATACACGGAGAGAAGCAAAAGAGAGACTTACTTGAAAGAAGCAACGAAGAATGAAGAAAAAGTTTCAGACTTTACAGTAAGTTGGTGGACATTAACTCTTCCACTTCATATATTTCAGGATCTGAGGGAAAGAAAGAGAGAGAGAAGATAAGAGAAGAGACGGTGAAGGAAAGTAGCGACCTTCGTTTTCTTTTTCTAAGAGAGGCTTTAATATATCAGCAAAGCAAGTACTAGTGCTCTCATTTTCGCCTTAATATTAAACAAACGTAATATTTATAAACTGTAAACTTGTCAAAATGTTATATATTTTTATTCGATTTTTCTTAAAAAGCTTTTAAAATATTAAACAAATTTTTAAATAGAATTAGCATAAAGACGTGACCTTGAGATCAGCAATAAAAACGCACCATATGAATTCTTCTTATTTACATATAATAATATTCAAAAGCCACGTTTGAGTGGCTCGGCT
This sequence comes from Gynandropsis gynandra, assembly GCA_036759665.1. Taxonomy (NCBI): domain Eukaryota; kingdom Viridiplantae; phylum Streptophyta; class Magnoliopsida; order Brassicales; family Cleomaceae; genus Gynandropsis; species Gynandropsis gynandra. The sequence goes on from CM071871.1 coordinate 12,320,334, forward strand.
TATATGGCTCGTTTTAGCCACCTTGCGGACCTTCTTGATTTTTGTTTAATCTTGATTAGAAGGACAAATCGGTTAATTAAATGTGAAGCTAACTCTATTTAAAGCGTGATTCCGTTTTTCAGAGATATCTTATGTTAGTTTTGGAGATCTTAATAACCCAATAAATTAACTACTAAGCCAATCTTTAAATATAACTCTATATGATTTTATAATATTTAGTTTAATGACGATGGTTGGTAAATATAATCTATCCTAACTAATTTGGAGAGTGAGGATATTAGGTACTGCTCATTTAATGACTGGAACCATTATATTTATATATATATATATATACATTTAAATTCAGAACTATACGATTCTATAAAGAAATGTATTATTGTATCTATTTATATTTACAGAATTAAATTTTCAATTATTGTATCTATTTATATTTATAGTTGTTTTATATTCATTTAAAACATTGATATGTGTTTTATTTGTTTATATTCACTAATAAAAATTACTTGTAAGAAATGTTAAATCGTTTAAAAAATTATCGTAAGTTTGGACAAATTCAATATAATGTATCTTAACTTATATATTTTTCATTTGCAATATAAAAATTTAATATAACGTATCTTAAATATTTATCATTCTTGTGATTAGATTGGACTGGGGTGGTAGGAAGAAAATTATCATGAAACAGTTAACAAGGGATTTTTTTAACAACAATATATATTTATAACAAATACAATACCAAATCTATATTAAAATACTGCAAAAATTAACAAATTAAAATAAAAACCACATAAATTTTCAGCAAGGGCTCAAAACATGGAGTGTTCTCTGGAAAAGCTAAAAGAGAAGAAAATGATGAGAACACAAAAAAATGGCAATCTTTATTTTTTTATTTGATTTGTGGTTGTAGACTCAATCATGATTTATTTAATTTTACGAATAAAAGAACGATCGCCCATACCAATATATATTATTTATTTATTTATAGTAATATACATGTAATAATAATTCGTGACATAATTATAGCTCAGCACGCATGACCTTTTTTTTTAAATCATTAAGAAGAATGGAAATATATGTATTTCACATGGAAATTCACTGTGGATTAATAAGGACAAATTACTGAGTTAGTTATCTTAATCACCTCCATTATTGGAGGGCTAGTTCGATGCTTATCAATATAAACCTCTTTTTTCTTTCATATAAACTTATACGCTAAGTTTAAGAAATTTCTAAAACTTCTCTATATATATATATTTTAATTGGTATGATTATTAAATGATTTGAAATACCAACATATACAATAAAAAAATCTAAACTACTTGAGGGTTTTCTTTTGTATTGAGATAAAATATGTGTGACCAAAATTGGTTAAATCAAACCTAACTTAAAGACTAGTGATTTTGGTAATTTTATGATATTAAGTTATTTAGTAGTACCATAGAGATGAAAAGAAGAAGAGAAAATTCGTTAAAAAGAGAGACGTATTAGGAGAAGAAAGGGCCGAAAACAGGGATCAAATATTGATGTGATTATTATTATTTTATCCTATCGCCAAATAATATAATTTATTTAATAAAAAAGTTATAATTTAAAAAACTGATAATAAAAAAAGTTGGGGTTGGGCAAATGATGAAACCCTCTCACCATAAAAGTGAACATAATCACGTTTTCGGCCATAGCCTTACTCATCTTTCTCTTTCCCACTCTAATTTCTCATATATATATATATATATGTTTGGAATCTTTTCTTCTACGCATATATCATTATTACTCTGTCTTAAAAGCCTAAAACTGGCATATAACTCCCTCTTGTTTGTTTTGTTTACTTGTATTTTGGCCTATTTTGGCATTTTAATAAATATTTTTAATTTCAGATTTCACTGTTGTTTTATTTATTCCATATAATGATGTACACATAATTACTATTTATATATATAGTTAGTCACATAATAAAATTTGAAAGTTTCTTAAACAAAATTATTCAAACCTAAATTACATTAACTGGCATCATCATATCAAGTATCTCGAATTTTTTAATAATTTACCATTAATCGGAGTTTTAGATTAGAATAAAATATAATACATGGTAAGCTTTATTAATTTCTTCTAAAATTAATTTGAAAATATTTTATAACAAGGAATTAGACAAAGCAGAATAATATACGAATTCAAACCCTCCTTTATATATTTAATTTTGATACTATATATAAATATATATATATATAAATTTATGTTATTTATAAAAGTTATATGTAGAGTTGATTTAGATACGGAAACATGTTTTATAACCCGATTACATATAGAGTTGATTTAGATGCGAAAAAACTGTTTTTCGTTCTTCGTTCTTTTCTTCTGACGGCTATTAGGGTTTAGGTTTTGTGTTTCTAAGTAATATCGTTAACGAAAATTTGTTTTCGTTTATTTATAATTATTAACTTTTGATAATTACGACTTAAACCCAAACCATTGAAAATATTACATAAATGGCATAATACTTTCAATCTCCCACTTGCCTTTACGTAATATCTCATATAGTCGAAGTATATGTATCTCCATACACATACTTGCTCGTACATCTTATGTACTAACCCTAACATAAAAACAAATACAATTATATTCTTCGGTACTAGCGGATGAATATAACTGCATTCCACACTGATTGTCTAACAATCATAAACAGATGACGAGACACTCGTATGCGTGTGACCTCGTAGGTTCATCACTAAACTGGTAGTCAATTAGGCTTATTAATTAACTAATCAAGGTTGACGTCTAGCAACACTCCTCAACGACCAGATAGTGTGAAGTAACATCCTTACTCTGTAAAACCATGATAAAAGGACAATATTATTATTTCCTTCCGTCTTTACAGCTCCGGATAATCCTAGGACATGGTCTAACTGTCAAGTCCTAATAGATTATCAACTATGTTTCAGCCTAACATAGGACATGGTCTAACTGTCATGTCCTAATAGATTATCAACTATGTTTCATGTCTAACATAACTGACTGGTGAATGATCGCAAGAAACTCTTTTCTTCTCTCATTCTAATGCCCTGGCCAAGGTTTTTTCAGTCATTATGTTGCTGACAATATAGATCTCCAACTCTTTACCTAGAGTTGATGGATTACATCTTGATCAATCACTAACTGCACAAGCATCTAATCATTCCCAATATCCTTTCAACTTATATCCCAAGACATAAGGTGTCCAGAATCAAAGAATGGTAGATAACTTGCCAGTTACCATGTTGATCTCAGTTCTAAGGAAATCATAATATTCTAATCCTTTTAGAGAAATTCCTATTGACAGTTCAATGGTAATGTAACCATTAGGAATTCTCCCTTAGGGTCAGTTCAATTATCACATCTCTATGTGCATCATCCATACATGTGATTTAGTAAAAGAGATCTAATAATTTATATAAAATAGAAACCATCACATCCATGTTGATCTATCTAGATTACTAATGTCCAATTAGTTATCCTATGATCAAGAACGATTTAGATTAAGTTTTACCAAAACTTGACTCTCTTTATCATGATCTCTATCATGATGACAAGTTTCTAAACTTAATCATGGACTCTATCATACTAGCTATGAAAATATATACACATATATACTATGCTAATATCATCAAAATGATAAAATAATGCCATTTTATTTATTCATAAGTGTTCAAAATACATGACATAAAAATAGCTCTTAAATAGCTACAACAATTGTACTATTCCTAGAACTAATTCCAACATGTCATGTTCTTCAATCCAACCTTCAACTTGTGCTTGTCAAACTCTTTTGATCCAAGCGCCTTTGTGAGTGGACCTACTGCATTTTCTTTTCCTTCTACCTTCTGGATTTGAACGTCTCCACGCTCAACGATTTCTCTTATCTTTTATGAGATCTTGATTCCTTCGTCTGAGCTATTGTCCTGGTGTTATCACATAATAAAGGAATTGGTTCCTTTATTGAAGGTACCACACCAAGTTCAGTTATGAACTTTCTCATCCAGACCGCTTCTTTAGCAGCTTCACAAGCCACTATGTATTCTGCTTCAGTAACCGAATCAGCTACAGTAACTTGTTTGGAACTTTTCCAACACACTACACCCCCATTGAGGCAAAAGACATACCCAGATGTCGATCTGCTATCATCCTTATCGGACATAAAGCTGGCATCCGTGAACTCTTCTAACTCCAAGTTAGAATCTCCATAAATGAGGAATTGGTCTCTAGTCATTCTCAAGTACTTGAGAATGTTTTTTACCAATTTCCAATGTTTTTCACCGGGATCTGTCTGATACCGACTCGCTACACTTAGCACGAAGGCTACATCAGGCCTCGTACATGTCATGTAATACATGATGGCTCCCACTGCGCTAGCGTATGGGATCCTACTCATGTGTTCTCTCTATTCTTGTGTCTGAGAACAATCCTCTTTGGAGAGAGTAATTCCAATGCCAATCGGTAGATAACCTCTCTTGGAATTTTCCATGTTATACCTCTTCATGATGGTATCAATTTACTAGGACTGTGATAGTCCAAGCAACCTCATTGATCTATCTTTATAGATCTTTATTCCCAAAATATAGGTTGCTTCTCTCAGATCTTTCATGGAGAACTGTTCGGATAATTAACCAAAACTTCGTCTCTTATAACGCCGGAATGTCATTCCCCATGAGCAATATGTCATCCACATAAAGCACAAGGAAGACAACCGCGCTCCCACTAAACTTTTTGTACACACAAGGCTCTTCTTTGCATCTAACAAAGTTGAACTTTTCAACTGCCTTGTTAAAGCGAATGTTTCAGGTTCGAGAAGCTTGCTTGATTCCATAAATGGACCTCTGAAGCTTGTATACCATATGACTTTGAGTTGGCGACGTGAAACCCTCAGGTTGAGTCATGAAAACTTCTTCCTGGAGCTCTTCGTTAAGGAAAGCTATTTTCACGTCCATATGCCAAATCTCATAGTCATGGAATGCCGCTATCGCAAGCAGAATCCGAATAGATTTGAGCATTGCCACAGGGGAGAATGTTTCTTCATAGTCAATCCCTTCTCGTTGACTATACCCCTTGGTAACGAGTTTTATAGGTCTCTACCTGCCTGTCTGCTCCAATCTTCCTCTTGTAAACTCATTTACAGCCTATCGGTCTGGAAGCCTGTGAAGATTCAACCAAAGTCCAAACTTTGTTGATCCTCATAGATTTCCTTTTCGGATTCTATGGCTTTCCACCATTTCTCAGAATCTGGACCTTGTATAGCCTCTTGGAAAGTCAACGGGTCGTCATCTATATGACCGACCACGTCCTCTTGCACCATCAGATTAAGTCTGTCAGGTGCACGTCGAGAACGTGTTGACCTTCTCAAGAAATCCTGTGTAGCAGGTTCAACCTGCACTGGGATATCTTATTAGGCTTGTTCTTGAACAGGTTCCTGAACTTGTTCCTGAACGGGCTTTATCACTTCAACATTTGAAGATGAGGCGCCAGAGCCTAACAACATATCTCCCAGCCAAGATTGCTCATTTGACATCTCATGTCTATGAGCTTGTGTTGGTTCAGACGGGTGGTAGAAATAATATCCCGTAGTTTCTTTGGGATAACCTATGAACCTACACCTGTCAGACCTAGCATCAAGCTTGTCTGGCTGAAGTCTCTTAACGAAGGCCGGACACCCCCAAACCTTGATGTGTCTCAGGTTTGGCTTACGTCCTTTCCATATCTCATATGGTGTCTTCGAGACTGCTTTTGTGGGAACTTTGTTTAGCAGATAGGCAGCTGTTTCTAAAGCATAGCCCCATAAGTTCATTGGAAGATCAGTGAACCCCATCATGGATCTCACCATATCTAAAAAAGTTCGATTTCTTCATTCGGATACACCATTATGTTGTGGTGTTCCGGGAGAAGTCCACTGAGATAAAATCCCATTTTACCTTAGATAATCAAGAAAATCATGACTCAGATATTCTCCACCTCGATGGTCTTTCCACTGAGATAAAATCCCATTTTACCTTAGATAATCAACATCATGATGGTCTTTCCAGTTTGTTTCTCAACTTCATGCGAAATCTCTTGAACATTTCAAAAGATTCAGACTTGTGTTTCATAAGATACACATATCTATATCTAGACATATCGTCAGTGAAAGTTATGAAATAAGAATATCCTCATCTGGCTTGAACTTTCATAGGTCCACATACATGTATGAGTCCCTTTCATAGGTCCACATACATCTGTATGTATGAGTCCTAGAAGTTCAGTAGCTCTATCTCCGATTCCAGTAAACGGAGATTTGGTCATTTTTCCAGTGAGACAAGACTCACAAGTTGCATATGATTCCTAATCATATTGACCAAGAAGACCTTCTTGATGCACCTTGTTTATCCTTTTCTCGCCTATATGACCAAGTCTACAATGCCAAAGGAAAGTCTGATTCATTGAATCATCTTTCTTTCTCTTATGGGCCGAAACGTGCATGTTAATTTGTTCTACATTAACATCAGGTAAGATATATAGTCCTTATTGCAAATAACAATTCACACACAAATCATCATTATGATAAATAGAGCAAATCTTATTACTAAAAACTGTTCGAAATCCACGTCTATCAAGCATAGAAATAGACATTATGTTCGAAACAAATTTAGGAACATAATATCAATCGTCTAACAACAAGGTCTTGCCCGCATGCATAACAAGGGAAATTGATCCTACGGCTAGAGCGGCAACACTTGCACCATTTCCAACCTTCAGACTGAACTCTCCCTTCCTGAACCGCCTACTGATCCTCAGCCCCTGCAACATATTGCAGACGTTAAAACTGCTACCAGTATCCAATACCCATATAGACGAATCAATAGTAGTTAAGGAAATCATGAAAACATTTTCCATGAGAATCTTACATGGCTTCTTGCTCTTTAGAGACTGCAGGTATTCTTTGCAGTTCCTCTTCCAATGCCCTTTGCAGAAGAAGCACTCAACATCAGCTTGGTCAGATTTGCCCCTTTTGCCCTTAGGTATGGTCACACCACCCTTGGGCCCATGGAGCTTCTTCTTGGGCTTTTTGTTGCCCTTGTCCTTCTTGGAAGAAGAGCCGATCATCATTACAGCACTAAGTCCCTTAGACGTCTCGGACATTGACTGACTTTCATAGTCAATCAATTGGTTCAGCATCTCATGCAGATCCATGTCCATCTTGTTCATGTTAAAGTTAACAATGAACGGAGAGAACGTCTCAGACAATGACTACAAGATCAGATCTTGAGATAACTCTTTGCCCAATGTGCACCCTAGCTTCACAAGCTGTTCAATAAGACTGATCATCTTGCGAACATGGGGCCCCACAGGTGAGTTCACAGACAATCTGCACTTGAACAGAGCCTTCGAAAACTGATATCTTGCCGTTCTACTCTGTGCACCGTACATCTTCTTAAGATGCGCAATGATAGCAGCAGGATCCATATCCTAATGCTCGCGCTGGAGTTCTGATCTCATTGAGGCTAGGATGATACACTTTGCAGTGTCAAGGTCATCATTTTGCTTTGTCCAAGCTAGCAAGCCATCCGCATCGTCATCAGCAGGTTCCTTAATAGGGTTCTCGATTGAATCGAGTATCTTCTCCTGCTTGAGGACGATCTTAAGGTTGCGGTACCAATCATCGAAATTTTCCCCAACAAG
>CM071871.1:12328940-12344523 GCA_036759665.1 Gynandropsis gynandra
GCTCGGGGCTGGAAGAACCGCTGGCGAAGGGCGTCTCGGACTGGCCGTTACTCTCCGGCGTCGGTGACTGCGAAAGGCTGCTCGGGCGAAGGCGATTTGGGTTTCTGAAAACCCTAACCGCACCGTTCGCCCTTTCCCGCTCGACCGCCGCCGTCCGTCGTCGACTCGTGCCCGGCCGACCCATCGCCTGCATCGTGCGCCGCTGCCTCGCCTGCAGAAGCTCGCTCTCGCTGAGACTCCTCATTCTCGTGCCCGGCTCTTATCCTCGCGCATGACGCCTGCAACGTCCGCGATGGGCGCTCGAAAAGAAAAACGCCGCCTCGTTGCCTCCTCTGAGCCGCGCCGGTCCTAGACACGCCGGCCGGGCTGTGCCGCATCGCCCCTACGCCTCGCCGCCCCGTCGAACCCGCGGCCGGGCTATGCCGCACCGCCCCTACGCCTCGCCGCCCCGTCGAACGCGCGACCAGCTAGGGATTCGAACGTTGCCATCGTTCACGGTTCGCGATCTTTCATTGTGCGCGCACGATTTTTTCATTTTTCGATCCAATTTTTCACAAAAAATTCGAGAAACTAATCCTAAACATGTATCCAGACGCTCTGATACCACTGTAGAGTTGATTTAGATGCGGAAACGTGTTTTATCAATCCGATTATAGATCTAGTCATGTTTAACGAGTAGTTTTTCGGGGTTTCAACATCGAACAAAAACTAGAAACGATTTCGTAGTACCTTTCGTGTTGAACGTGTGATAGTCGGATGCAATGCTTGATAATGCAAGCCCTCTACGCGTATCCACGCCGAGATCGAATCTGCCTTTCTGCGGAATTCGAGAAGAACGAAAAAATTGTTTTTCGTTCTTCGTTCTTTTCATCTGACGGTTATTAGGGTTTATATTTTGTATTTCTGAGTAATATCGTTAACGAAAACTCGTTTTCATTTATTTATAATTATTAAATTTTAATAATTACGACTTAAACCCAAACCATTGAAAATATTATATAAATAGCATAATACTTTCATTATACTTATACATTATCAATTTCAAGATTTACACATAAATCTAAACAATAATAGTTGGCAGGTCTAACATGACATTTACTATAAGCTTTTTATTGACGAAGGGAAATAATGTAAGCGTAACGTATGGAAATAATTGAATTTTTTTCGAGTGAAAGGAACCGTAGCACCGAAACAATATAAACATATGGGTAAAAATAAAATAGGGATTTTTATTCAAAATTTAACCACAAAGGTAAATTATGCAAGTCGTTGCACTTACCCTTGTCGTTGAGATTTGCCTAAATTGCTATGTTTATCACATGATTCTTCACATGGGTCCAATCTTTTATTATATTTTTGACAAATGACATTAATATGGTATTTGTCCGATTCTCTTTTCTAGTTCACAATTTTTTTCCCATATTCATTTTACTTCTCTATATATTATAGTGTTAAGATCAATATATTAAATTTGAATAATTTAATGATTTTTTTATACATTCTTTGATTTTTTCACCACATTAACAAATTTTTAATACTGTACATATTATAATTTAATAAAATCTCTTATAATACACCACTTTTCTATAAAAAATAAATTACTCTTTGATTTCTACCAATAAAAAATATAATTCAAATATAAAAAGAAAAGAAAAAATAAACCTAAAAAAAATTTCCAAACTATTAATCCAAAAATAATATTATACACTATTATCATTCGAACAAAGCATAAAATTTAAAATTATTAGTCAAAAAATAATATTATAATCCAAGAATTGAAAAATCAAATTTATAAATGTTAATAATAATTATATTTAAGAACAAAATTAATATCTCATGTAGCACTCTTCCACATTCTTACTTATTATTGTCATATGTCTTTTATACTGAATGTTTCTAAATAAGTGATGACTTTTTATATTTTTATGAGCTCTTTATGATCCTACTTTCCACCATTTATCTTATACTTTTTGTTTCTATCGAAGATTATGAGAATGACGATTATCTCTCTCAGATAGAACATGACGGAGACGTAAACATGTTCATTATCTTAAAAAATTTTAGAAATATACTACGATAATAAATAAATTAATTACATTAGATTATAATGATTTATTAGTTTAAAATAAAAATAATTATATAAAATAAAAATAAAATCATTACGTTATATAAAATCCGCCCATGCATTCTCTCTTCTTAGCTTTCCACGTCATCAATATAATTTTTTTAGTTTTTTATTCATATATTAATTATCATTCATAAATTACTTTAAAGAATTATATATTAGTAATTTTATTATTTTAAATAAACATAAAATATATAGATTAAATTTGGATGATTTTAGTAATTGTAAATATAAATAAATAAAAAATTAGTAAATTAATCAATAATTTTAAAAAAATGTTTTATATATTTATTTAAAATAAAATTCAATAAAATATTAAATTTATAAAAAAATAATTATTAAAAATATTTATTGTAGTTATATATATGATTTAAAATTAGTTGTCTTGAAAAACTATTTTTAATTTTAACTTATTTCAGTAAATTTGAATTTAAAAAAAAAATTATAATTACAAGATAACTAAAATTAGATATACTATTGGAAAAATTATAAATGTTAATAATAATTATATTTAAAAACAAAATTAATATCTCATTTACCACTCTTCCACATTCTTATTTATTATTGTCATATATCTTTTATACTGAATGTTTCTAAATAAGTGATGACTTTTTATATTCTTATAAGTTTTATATGGTCCTACTCTCCACCATTTGTCTCATTTTTTTGTATCCGTCGAAGATTGTAAGAATGTCGACTATCTCTTTCAGACAAAACATGACGAAGACGTAAACATGTTCATTATCTTAAAATTTTGTAGAAATATACTACGATAACAAATCAATTAATTGCATTATATTATAATGATTTATTAGTTTAAAATAAACAAATAATTATATAAAAATAAAAATAAAATCATTACAGTTACGTTATTGTGGTGGGGATGGTGTCGTATCTTGGTAAATTTAAAAAATGACATTTAGTGGATTTTTGGTTACGTGGTTAATAATAAATTCAAAATTAACACATTAAATATTAAACATTATATTCTAATATTGATATATAAATATAAATATTTGATAATTGTTTTTGAGGTACACAAAGTGATGATCAATATTGTAATGAAAAGACAAATATAGGATGAAAATCCCTCATACTAATAGAAAATCATCGTTTAAAGACGATAATATCCATTCCTATCCAACCCTAAACTTGTTTAGAGACGGACTAAGGGTGGACAAAGATGGTCTGCAACCGTGCGTCTGGAAATGAAATCCTTCTGTAATCCGTAAATACGAACGACATCAACAGTCAACAATTCGTCTGTAGACCGTCCAAAAATCCACAGGAAAGACGACCAAAATACGGACGAAAAAACGTCGAAAAAGTTGCGGACCACAACCATCCGTCCGTAAATTTGCGGACGGCTTGTGGACGGGCACGTCCGTCAGCAATTTTTTCCCTGATTTTTTTTAATTATATTTTTACAAAGAATAAACATACATTACAAAAAAATATTAATTAACTAATGTTTTTACAAATATTAAACATATATTACAAATTTGTCGGCGATATTTCAGAATTTTCATCATCGGTATCATCGTTTTCGCATGCATCCCAATCAATTGTAGGCATTTTTCCTTCAACATACGCATCAACCGTTGATGTCGTCGTTCTGATTTGTGTTACGCTTGAGAAATTGCGTTATAATATTTCCAATTTCGTGATATGTCGCTTTTGATTCATCCTTAGAAGAACTTGAATATTGTGATGTCATTCCTCAAAGACAAAAAGTATGACCTTTATATAGCGTAACTTGCTGTAAAAAAATCGAAATTCAATATTAAAACTATAAATTAAAAAATTATAATAAATTTATCTCGAGATACAACTCATTGTATTCTTTTTTACTAAGAGAAGGTTGTGTTCCGTCTTCTCTCGGCAGAATCCTGGACATTCGTTCCAATGCCACGTTCTAAACATCATCATGAACACGTTTTGCTCTGGCATCTACCCGTAAACCATCAGACTTTTTAATATGTATACGTTCCAACAATTCCACGGAGGATCCCTTCTCTTTCGTCTAAGAAAAATTACAAAAATATATTTTAAAATATTATTTAAATGTCAATTTTAGAAGTTAGTGATACCACTGTACACTGTTTTCACGACTCGGATCTAAACGAGGAAGTTTATGCCTTTCCTCATCCTAATATTTCTTCCACTGTTGGTTCGTGATACATCGTTGGCTTGACTGTTGGTGGCATCGGTTGATAGTATGGAAACGACATATATTATGTCGATCCGACATTCGAAGGGGATGAACCATTAGCACTTTCTTCCAAATTAGAACGAGTTCTCGAGCTACTGCCTCATCCAACGCGACGAAACATATTAAACTTTAAAATTTAAATTAGAATATTGAATCGTTGTGAATTTAAGTTTTTGGTTCACTAAATCTTTTTATATAAAAAAAAGTCTTATAATAACAAATATTCGAATATAATTTTGATACAAAATTTACAAACACATATAATCACAAGGCACCAATCTTGAACTACATCGAACTCATTAGACATAAATGACTTCATCAATAACACACATAACTTTGAGTTTAATCACTACATCTAAATAATCTAATTTCCCGATAACTTGATAAATGCGATAATTTGGAAACCATTACATGATTCATGACTAGCGCAAGCAACATAAGCAATAAACAATGAACAACGCCTAATTTTTTGTGAAACAGAGGCAAACAATTAACATCACCAACTCTCTAAACCTTAATTTATGACATCAACCATTGCATTGTTAAGGATAGCAGTGAAGAACACAACCAAATGGCATACATGCGCAGAAATCTCTACACGAACCTAAACTTATACTCAACTATAGAGCAAGACAAGACAAATCTCCATCAACACAATCTTATTAAACTCTTAGATGTTGTCTATCTGAATCAAGAAACCCCAACAGCCATAAAATTTGAACCAACATGAAAAAATTGCTTACAGCGTGCACAAAATCAAAACTGAAATCAACCTTGCAAATGATGGAATGACGAACGTCGGAAGGACGTATGGTAGACAGACATACAACAGACTGATGAACAACGATGGACACACGATGAACTAACGAACAACGGATGGACGTACAACAAACTGACGAACGACGGACTTTCGGCAGACGAATACACTGCGGACTTTTCAAGATTCGATAATAAAGTTAACATGAATCATCTTCAGAGTCACATAATTCTTCCATCGATCCTTGTGTTTCTGAATTTGATTCAAATTCTTCTTGTTCTTATTTTTCTTCTATCCCTTCATAAATATCATCTCCATTTGTTTCTCAATTTCTTCGATTTCACCATGCACAAGTTCTTCAATAATAACCTCATCAATAGAAACAATCTCGGTGGTTTGTTGTTTCATGTCCAATTGTTACTCTTCTGTATCATCGATAAATTTACATCTTGGAAGTATCTTCACTGCGACACGTCAACTAGAAGATCGTTTAGTCTATAGATATGAAACGTAACAAACTTGACTGGGTTGTGATGTAAGAATAAAAGGCTCGTATTTTGCATATTTTCATGTTGAGTTGACTTCTACAACATTTAACTTATTTGTTTTTGTTCCGTGACCAATTATTGGATCAAACCAATAACATCGAACCAATCACGCCTAATTTTTTTGTTCTTGTTCTGCGACCGATTATCCACGCCTCACCATCTAGAGAAGATGACACATTTCTCCTTCGCGAGTTGAATGCTCAACATGTCATCTCATATCACTTGTGGTCTTCCTAGATTGATACAAGCTTTTGATTCTATGTGCAATTGGTAAATACCACATACGATGACATATAACCGATTTTCCATTCCTTGTCAAATAAAACCGACATTTTCCACAAAATCGACAGTTACTTAAATTAGATGTCCTTTTAAAAAAAATTATGCAATTGTCTTGACAAACATCAGTATTTTGATATGGAAATAAACTCAATGTTCTCATCATCTTCTTTGTCTCGTAATATGACTCTATTGTATTATTATCTTCAGGCAAATAAACTCTTACTAATTGAGATATAGAATCCATGTAATTTTCAGAAACATTATTTTGTGTCTTTAAATTCATCAAACGTGCAGATAGAGACAACTATGAAAAACCCATTCTACAATCATCATATAGTGGATGTCTAGCCCTTTCTAACATTTCAAAAAACCTTTTCGCATCTTCATTCGTATCTTCTTCAATATTTTCCTCATTTCTTTCACCTAATACTTTTTGCACTATTTCCACATAAGGGTTCATTTCTACATCTTGAGATGTCTCAAACACTTCATGATGTACAATATCCTACTAAAATTTTCCATAATATTACTAGATTATGGTGCAAAATTCTCTCCGTGAGATAAACACATGAAATAATTTGGAGTAAAATCTCTTAAATAAAGATGATTCCAAACGGTTCTCTCGTAATTTTTTTCATTTTTGCATTTGACATATGAAAAACCAACTTACCGATTTCTTTATAAACTTATTGATTTTTTCCATTGTCATAAACTATGTAACACCTTTTATAAACTCTTTCGATACACCTTTAGTTTCTGCTCAACCCTATACATCCATTATGTAGAAACAACAATATTTGATATCGACGATGACATCATTCTAATAAGAAATGATAAGATGGTATGGAGTAAAATGTATGATAATTTTGTGTGAGAAATAGATGAAGTTAGGAGGGGTTTTAATAGGTAATTTCTTGACCGATTAACGATGGATTACGAACCAAGACTAATATTTACCGATGGGTCGTCCCTAAAACATCCCGAAATCCAAATAGGTTCTCATCGAAATGGGCCGGTCTGCATATTTACGAGATTTTCAAATTACGAGCATCCTTTCTGTCCATAAAATTTCGGACGAATGCTTCTATCATCTGCATATTTGCGGATAGATAATGTTGCCATATGTAATTGAAGGACGAGTATACAATCCATCCACAATCCACGACAACCCGCGTATCTATCTTGGGTCCTTCCGTAAATACAGATGACTTGCATACCACCTAACAATTCGTAAATTTGCGGATGAATTATGAACAAATATATTTGGTGGCGTTGGTAATCAGTCCTCAATCCGTCCAGAAATTCCGTTTTGAATTATAAAATTTCTAGTATTGTCTATATCAATCCATAATTATAAAATCAAATTATATTTTTGTGATTAATTACAAATTAAGGTTTTATTATAATTAATAAAAAACTAACGGGTATATATAAATAGACATATCTTTTAGGAGATGTCTTTAATTATTTTAAATATGTTATTATCTTTAAAATGATTATTATAATTACGACAATATTCACAAAACAAAATGAAAGTAATTTTCTATTATATCATCAAAGAAAAAAAATGAAGGAGATTGATATGGTTAATCTCAAGTAATAATATACCTAGACTAACGCTAAGGAATAGATGTAGCGATAAAGCTAGTTAACTAATGAGTAGGACGTGCAAAATTCAGTAAGTGGTTGGAATGCAAAGTAAAAGATAAAATAACTAATTAATGGGATAAACTCAATAAACTAAACACTATAGGTTTCGAGAGATGCACGATGATACAATGAAGTGCTAACAAGATCATGGTTATAGATATCATTACGTATTAAGGGAATTCAAGCTCTTTCTAGGGAATGACTCTCCCGATGCCTAAACCCACTATCTAGCATGCGTACTACCAATCACCCAATTGCGTAATCTCATTTACTAGATGCATTAAGACCGTTATCCTAAAACCTAAGTTTAATTAATCGATCGACCAAGGTTCTAAATCAATTGAGACCTCTAATCATGGCTATGTCCCAAAATCTAATTCATCTCCCAATGCAATCAGAATTTTATGATCATTCATTCAAGCTACCAACAAGAATAAAAACATTAAGCACAACCAATCAATCCGAAAATGATCAAATATTATAACCAAGCATTAAACATACAACTTCATTACATATCAGCAAAACTCTAACCCGTGGCTATGGATCTACTCAGACATGGAATTAGAAAACAACAACTCCTCCGCGTTTGAGCTAGTCGCCCCCGTCTCTATCCTCATATGCGTTCTGCTTTCCAATTCTCTATCTCGTGTGTTGCTGTGAGTATCTCTGTTATGTCCGAAAATAATCTTTTTTCTCTTGACCCCTTCGTCTTTCTTCCTCTTCTATTCTTTTCCTTTTCTCATTCTTTCCTCTTTGGACGTGTACTTTCATTCTTGTCCAGCGGCTGTAGTTTACATTTTCTTGTGTAGGCAACATGATTTCCTTTTTGTTACAGTGGCTTGATTTCCTTTTTGCTTGTTGCGGCTGAATTTCCTTCCTGTTGCAGCGGCTGTATTTCCTTTTTGCTTGCTCACCATGCTGCCACTTCTGCTCCAACAAGTTTCATTTAAGGTGAGCCGTGTCCCTCCAAGCATTGCTCCAGCCAAAGCTTTCCATTTTACTCCAGCGACCAACATGTTTCCTTTTTACTCCAGCCGTGTCCATGTGTGTTCCAGTTGAATAGCTTCCATTTCTCTTCCTTGATTTATGATTTTTTGATGCTGACTGTGAATAATTAATAATTTTCCTTAGTTTTGTGACATTTGCTCGTGTTATTATCTGATATCTTCATTTCCTACAAATACACGATAAAATGCTAAAAGAGGGCTAAATGATGCTTAATGCTCGGTAAATTCTAAAGGAATGATGAATCTAAATATAAAAATGGATGAAAATACTATAACAAAATAGAAGTTGTCAAACTCTCCCAGACTTGAACCTTTGCTCGTCCTCGAGCAAGACTAGAACTGAGCACGAGAAGAGTTAGACAACAACCGGATACTAGTACAAGCATTTCGAAAAATCAGCCATCATGCACAACAACGCGTTACACTAACATAGATCTAAGCGTGCCTAGTTCTCACCTCTATCCACCAAAAACCACTAGCCGTGCAATCCTATGCATATCCTAAATTCGTTTTACTAACCCCTAGACGACATCCAAACGATCTCCATATCAATTCTAATATGCTCTCGTGAGATACCATTCTTAAGACAATCATTTTACTTTTTCGATTCATTTTGTTTTCTTTTCGGTTTCCACACATTTTTTAAATCCACGCTCAGTTTCTAGGACATCAGAGTTGAAGAGGACAACCTTCTACTTAGACCCAGGTTGCCGATTGGCACATTCATAAGGTCTTGTAACCTTAGCTGAGTGAAGACATTGTGTCATTGCAGATTTTTTTCTTTTGATTAAACTATTTTGATTACGCGTCGACTCTAACCCTTAGGACGTAGAAAAACAGTCTCGACCCACCACCTAGGATTAAACCATCAAAATCAATGCACTCATGTCAATGTAAGGCTGAAATAGTTAAAGAACTTATTATGTTGACAACAGAGTGTAAGCTCGTGGAAATATAATGATTGTACTAATCAAAGAATGAACGGTATACTTGGATATATAAGTACTTGGATTGAAACCTAGGGGGAGAAATACAAATATAGGCTATGGATTCACGCACAACTACTAGGATAATCAATATGTAAAGGTATTTTTCAGCAAGCCCAGACTTTTGTTCCCGATTCGACAAAATTACACAAAATGGCTAATAGTTCAAAAGTTCGTTTTAGATATCTGTCCGTCTAATCCTAACGAAACTAACGTAAATGTTACAATAAAACGAAGAACTCAGCAGCTAATCCTAATCACAATCATGACACTTCGAAGAGTTCCCCCAGACTTGAACAGAACACCGTCCAGTTTTCAACACCTAAGAGAAGACTCACATGCCAAAACTAGGGGGAAAATAAAGAAGATAGGAACGTGTGCACTTGGTGTGTTCTTGCTGTCCCGAGTTGATACAGCTGGATATATGTGTCTCTACTTTTTTGTGGATGATGTTGAAATGGAAAACCTGTAACACAAAGTCACACAATTCGAAAGAGAGAATATGATACATCGAGGTTGCTAGTAGAGTGCGTGCATGTGAAAAGAATAAGAGTTGAATTCTGAAAAATAAAACGAATTAAATAAAAGGATATGGAGCTCAGGTTGCCTCCCGAGAAGCACTTGTTTAAGGTCACGAGCCTGACCAAGACGCACTACTAAAAAACATGTCAATATCAACGGAATGGATTGATCCATCCGTTGAAATATTTATCAATGGATTCCAACGGATTCGTCCGTTGAAATATATACCAACAGATTCCAACGGATCCATCCCTTGAAATTTTTACCAACGGATTCCAACGGATATATCAGTTGAAAATATTTACTAATGGATTCCACGGTGAACCGTTGAAAATCCTTAGGTTTATCAACGGATGCCCTTAGCAATTTTTCAAATTTTCAACGGATGCCCCTTGGAAAAAATCATACCTACAAAATTCTGCACGTAACCATCTTATTTTTTTCAATGGGCATCCGTTGGAATTTTTGACGGACATCCGTTGGAATTTTCAACGGGCATCCCTTGGAATTTCCAACGGATGCCCCTTGGAAAAAAATCATAATTACAAAATTCTGCACCTAACCACATTTTCAACGGGCATCCGTTGGAATTTCAACGAATGTCCGTTGAAATAGATGTCTAATAAAAAAAATATCACATCGCAACCTTTCGGTTTTTTCAAGGGGCATCCGTCGTTGAAATTTCCAACGGATGCCCGTTGAAATTTCGGGTATTTAAGATTTTGAAACAACTCATTTTTTTACATATTCAAAAAACCTCCCAAATCCTATAAAAATCTCTCCCAAAAACGATTCACCGGAACTCCGTCATCATCCGATTATAAAAGATAGTTGCTTAGTTTTGATGAAACTCCGCCATCATTTATTTTTGTAATACCGGATAAAAGAAGAAGAATACAAAGTTTTAGATGATATAGTATTTTATTTGTAATGTTTGCTTAAATATTAAATTAAAATTTTTGATAGACTTTGAACTAATATATTAAATTTAATATTTATTATATTTTTAAATTCGTAATAAAATCATCGGATGTTCTTTGATTATACAACCTTAACATAAACGGGCATCCATTGCTATATTTAAAATTTATGCTCAAAACTACCAACGAACATCCGTTGGAAATTTCCAATTTTCCCGCTAAATCTTTAAATGTTCCAACGGATATCCGTTGAAATATTCAACGGACATTCGTTAAAATTTCCAACGGATGCCTGTTGGAAATATCCGTTGAAAAATTTCCAACGGATTTTGGCCGTTGAAACTCCGTTGAAAATTGCAACGGATGCATGTTTCCAACGATCGATTACCAACGGTCAAAAAATCCGTTGAAATCCATTGGAAATGGCTTATTTGAACTGAAAAACTGCCATTTCCAACGGATTTGTCCGTTGAAAATGGCATATTTTTTTTGTAATGACGCTTCACGTATTAGGTGGGCGTCCTCGTCGTCGTCGTGTGCCTAGCGTCTCGCATGCATAGGATGCTCGATTTGGTATAGCACACGGATCAGTTGGGCTCCTTGCACAATCGCTCATGTCCTCCCTAAGCTCGATCGTGTTGTTCCTTAAGTTGGAGGCCCGTTCGTGCTGTCCAAATAGCTTGGTCGTGCTGCTCATAAATCCGGTTGTGCACTCCATGAAACCGGTTGGACGTTCATCTCTCGTTTCTTTCAAAGTTTCCAGAATTTTTTGGTACGTGAGCCCTTGTGGTGAAGGCTTCATCTTCACCTTGGATGCTTTTTCGATGCTCCAATCGGGTGTGGTATCTTGGTGTCTCAGGAGTGTTTTTGTACTGCCGCACTGCTTGCAACTCGGATCGCACTAGAATCTGTTCGAGTCACGATGGAGTTCAAGGACTGTTCTACACCGTTTTCTTGGTCCAATTTAAAGTCCATTTGAACCATACCATGTGTGTATGATCTGAACACTGCTCTTGGAGTAAGTGGTCCTCCATTAGTTTGAATTTCGGGACGCGATCTACTGCGCTCGGACCACGTGGAATTTTGCCCGCATCTTGTTTAACTCGTCATCTGTGACTTCCTCCTCCTTCACTTCATCCAGTAGCTTTGTATAGTATGTTATGTCGTTTGGGTCTTTGTATACTTCTTTTTCAACTGCTAAGAGAGCCATCTCAAGGGAATCCATATTCCCGAACTCTTCAAAAACTTCCTCGGCTAGTTTCTCTAGGTCGTCGATGTAAAATACCGAATCCACCATATAAGACTGATTGAGTGTGTCGTTCAGATTGAACTCCACTTCTTTGTCGCCAAAGTTCAATGTTAGTCGTCCTTCTGCACAATCTATGATTGTTTTTACGGTGTGAAGAATGATCTTTCGAGGATGATGGGGATTTTCTCATTTTCCTCCATTTCTAAGACGACGCAATCAATCGGAACGAAGAACTTTCCAACTTGTAATGGCACGTCTTCCAGCATGCCCTTGTATGTTGTTGTGTGTGTCTCTGTTCTGTCCGAAATTCATCTTGTCCTCTTGACCCCTCTGTCTTTCTTTACTCTTCTCTTCTTTTCCTTTTCTCCTTCTTTCCTCTTTGGCCGTGCACTTCCATTCTTGTCCACCGGTTGTAGTTTACATTTTCTTGTGTAGGCGGCTGAATTTCCTTTTTTTTGCAGCGGCTGGATTTCCTTTTTTCTTGTTGCGACTAGATTTCCTTTTTGTTGGAGCGACTGGATTTCCTTTTTGCTTGCTCACCGTGCTCCTGTTTCTGCTATAGCAATTTTCCATTTTAGGTGAGCCGTGTCTCTCCAAACATTGCTCTGGCCGAAGGTTTCCATTTTACTCCAGCGACCAGCATGTTTCCTTTTTACTCCAGCCGTGTGTCCATGTGTGTTCCAGCTGAATAGCTTCCATTTCTCTTCCTCGATTTATGATTCTTGGATGCTGACTGTGCATAGCTGAATGAATAATGATTTTGTTTAGTTTTGTGACATTTGCTCGTCTTATTATCCAATATCTTCATTTCCTACAAATACACGAGAAAATGCTAAAATAAGGTTAAATGATGCTTAATGCTCAGTAAAGTCTAAACGAATGATGAATCTAACTATAAAAATGGACGAAAATACTATAACAAAATAGATGTTATCGGATATATTGGTAGATTTGACATTGGAGAATAATTTAAGATCTACCGAATAATTATGAAAAGTTCAAGTTAGAAATTTCATATTGCTTTGGTTGATTTAATCATTCCATTGGACAATTCGTTTACGCATTTAATCGAATTTGTAGAATTGAGAAAATAATTAACATAAAACATTTGAAAAACATTAATAAAGTCAAGATATAATATTTTTAGAAGAATTTTCAGATGTATTTAGAATATTTTTTTCCAAAATAACTTTTTTGTATTTATCCTAGATGATTTTTTTGGTCTTTTATTCCCGACGGAGTGACAGTGATCCATGATTATTGTTGATGCAATAAAATATGATTGCAGAGTAAAATTGTTATTTCAAGTAGTTGAGATATTCAAGGAGCACAAATTCAAATCAGGAGAGACTGAAGGAAGTCAACGAGAAGATCAAGGAGAAGAAGGAGGAGTCAAGTTAGATCTGGCGGATTCAATGCTGAAGAAAAATCAGCAAGACGGCATGGCTGAAGAACCGAGAGGGTTGCTGAGCCGAGTGGAAGACAGATAAGTTAACCTGAAAAGAAAAATAAGGTTAACGAATCTGGGTGATATCGCTGAAGTACACGAAATAGAGAAAAAGAGAGTTCTGGGGTTTTAAGTGTACTTAGATAGATATTGTACTGTGTGAAGAAAAATAGTAGAGGTTGTATTCATGTCTAACTCAGGGGGAGTTATCCGTGGAGATCTTTGGTACATTGTAAAGGCTGGCAAGTATACTTAAAGATTGACAAGTAAATAAACGAATACTGTTTTATATTTTTGGTCTCTTTGAATTATCGATTCACCAAGTTATCTTCTACAAGTTTTCAATTGGTATCAGAGCTAGTAACCAAAATTTAGAGTAAATCTAGAAACGGGTTTGAGATCGAGAAGACAACTAAAATGGAAGGACCAAGAGATATGTATTTGTTTGGAAAACCTATCATGTTAGATGCATCTAACTATGGATATTGGAAAGTTAAGATGAGAGCGAGTATATGAGGAATTGACGAAGATGCCTGGAGTGCAGTTAAGAACAAATGGACACCACCGACTGTCATTGATGAAAATGGAAAAGAAAAGGAGAAGCCATCAGATCAATGGACACCTAGTGAAAAAAGAAGTTCAACCTTTAACGCAAAAGCCCTGACAACTATTTTTTCATGAGTGGATATTAATGAATTTAAACAAATTCAAGGATGTGAGTCTACCAAGGACGCATGGGATACATTGGAAATTATTCATGAAGGCACAACAAATGTCAAAAGAACACGCCTAGATATATTGGAACATCAATTTGAGAAGCTGGAGATGGGGGAATATGAAGGCGTAAAAGAATTTAGCAGTCGAATGAATGCCATCGCAAATGAAGTAAGTGTACTTGGAGAGAATCTAGATGATAAGAAACTGGTTAAAAAGTTACTGAGATGTCTCCCCAAGAAGTTCCATGCACAGAAGGTTGCTATGAACATGTCATTGAATACAGATACTACTAGCTTCAAAGAAATAGTTGGAATTTTGGTGGTATACGAACTTGAACTCCAACTTGAACAAGGGGATATTGCTAAAGAGGGAAGCAAAGGAGTAGTATTACAAGCTACCTCAGAAAGCACCAGATTGGACAATATTGAAGAAAACATTGTATTACTGACCAGGAATTTTGGAAAATTTATGAAGAGAAGGTCAGTGATGAAAAAATCATCAACTGAAGATGTTGGATATAGAAAGGAGAATAAATCTGGATCTCAATGTCACAAATGCAAAGGATTTGTTCATTTGAAATCAGATTGTCCTAGCATCACAAAAAGAGAAAGTATGTCGAAAAACCTCAGAGAGACACAATGCTTCAAATGCAAGGGTTTTGGACATACTAAGAATGAATGTGCTGACAATAATCTGGTAAAAGGAAAATCACTAATCATGTTTAGTGAATCCAGTTCTGAATCCGGTGATGAGTCTGAAGAAGAACAGTCAAGCTTTGTTGCTTTCATTGGCATTATTGATGAAAATGATAAAGAAAGTGAAAAAGATCAACTTGAAGAGGAAGATGAAGTTGATGTAGAGATGATTTACAATGAGTGGATTAGGATGAGCAAATTGAATGTTCAACTAATCAAGGAGAATGAGAATCTGGAAGCTCAGATTCAAGATATGAAGCAAGTAGTAGCGGCTAAGGAAGAAGAAGTGCACTTCGTTAAAAGACAGTTAGAAGAGACAAACAAACAGCTATAGATGCTGTCAAATGGTACTGAAAAATTAGATCACTTGCTCTCTATTGGAAAAAGGAAAGGCGACAACCATGGAATTGGTTATATCGGGAACTCGAACAAGTCGGAAAACAAATTTGTTTCTGGAGGGGATTTG
>CM071871.1:12351474-12376765 GCA_036759665.1 Gynandropsis gynandra
CACTCTTTCTTTCTTTCTTTAATTTATTTTATATAAAAAGAGATTAGGGTTAACTTGAATCGGAAACATTCTTGAGCAGCTTCTTTAGCCAAATGATGCAGGAAAAAGAGACGAAGTTGAGACAAAGTTTCTTCTGTTTATCATCTTAACCTAGAATGTTCTTGCATCACGCTCCTTTGTGTTTGTGTATATAAGCCCTAAGCATCTCTCTCTCCTCTCTCTCTATACATATATATATATATATATTATACTTTCTTTGAAAAGGGTGCAGAGACATAAAATGATTTGAGTTGCAGAAACTCTCCCGACCATTCGAAAAAGTGTTTTTATTTTTTTTTATTTTTTTGGTAATGGGTATTCTATTAATATTAGATATTAAACTACAAAAAAAACAACGTTTTTACAAAAGGAACGGTAGCCGTTAGTACACAGATTCGTATCGAACCAAGTGCATTTCCCGAAACTAGGAAGAGAAGTCGCGTGAGAACCAACGTTGGAGTAGTGAGCTTGCTAACTCATTGTTGTCTCCTCTTAGAGCAGCCGCTTTGTTCCGAATCGTCCTGTCAATACGGATAAGAATGGACGCCTCACTCATAAAGTTTTAGGAGTGGATACGAGAGTTTCGTTCCCTCCATACCTCGTATAAGGTAGTCTGCCATACTAGTAAGACCAGGGTGAGGAGATGCTTTTCATGCCAAGTCCCAGTAAGCCAGCTGATAGTAGGGAGTCCTTGCAGTGACGGAGTAGTAAGGCCGATCTTAGTCATGCAGGAGAGCCAAATGTGTCTGCTGAATCGGCAATCGAAGAAGAGATGATCCCTTGACTCAGGGGTATAATTGCATAAAACACAGTTCGGGTTCACATTGATACCCCATGTGATCATCCGGTCCTTGGTCGGGTTCCGATTTAGAATAAAGAGCCATGCCAAAAAGGCATGCTTCGGGATTCTGGCGGAGAACCAGATAATTCTATTGCAATATACCTGAAGTGACGGGGTGGAGAGAGATCGCCAGATTTGCTTGGCGGAGAATCTGGTCTGCAGTTTGTCATTGACATGCCATTCTGTTGAGTCCGGACCGTTGTGTGGTACCAACGATGTAAGGTTTGGCTTAGCTGTAGTTGCTTGTCAGTACGTGCAGCGGGTAAAAGCCAGTCATAGTTGTTTCGTGCATCGCTAACCTTTGCCTTCAGTGGGATTCCAAGCTGTGTTGGTCCGTTGTTCCCCAGAAAAGCAAGAAGATTTCCAAATTGTGTCCAATTGTCAAACCAGAAAAAAGTTGAAGAGCCGTCACCAATTTTTACTTTTATGAAGTTTGCAGCCCATGTCCGGATCTTTAGTAGCTTCCGGAATGTCCATGAATGCCTCGGTGAAGCCTTTAGCCTCCAGAAACTCGACCGTTGAAGATAGTTTTGTCGAACCCAAGCAACCCATACCGACCCTGCTCGGAAAAATAGCATCCATATTAGCTTTAAAGTCAAATATTGTTCCAGGTAACCAGATCCCTGTTTACTAATCCTCCCCCAGTTTTCGGTTTTGTTACCGAGTTCCAGGCAACTCTGACTCCCTTGGTCTGGTTTGGCGAGCCTTTCCAAAGGAATGAACTACAAAGGCTGTTGAGTTCCTTAATGCACTTCTTCGGAAGGACAAATGCATTTAGCCAAAACCCAATAATTCCCGAGATCACTGTACTGATGAGTTGTAATCTCCCTGCAAAACTTAGAAGCTTGGAAGTCCAGGATTGGAGGCGGGCTTGAACTTTTTGCAAGAGCGACTGACAATTAGTGTGAGACAGTTTTTTGGTACATAAAGGGATGCCAAGATATCTGATTGGGAGAGGGCTGGCCTTGAGACCCGTGGCTGCTTCTATGTCCGTAATCTCCTCAAGGGTCAAACCCGCCGAGAAGAGGCTTGATTTGTCGAGATTAATTGCTAGCCCGGAAATTTCTTTGAAGTGTTGAAGTACTTGAAGCACTCCTTGAACAGAGGAAAGAGAACCGTCCAAGAATATTAGAAGATCATCCGCAAAGCTTAGGTGCGTTAGCTTTATGCTTTCACATCTCGGATGATAGTGGAAAATCCCGGTTTCAGCCGCTGCATTGAGGAGATAGGAGAGAACATTGACAGCAATAACAAATAAATAGGGTGACAAAGGATCACCTTGCCTTAGCCTCCTCTTCCCCTTGAAGTATCCTGAAGTTCCGCCGTTAATGCTTATGGTGTATGCCGTTCGAGAAATACAAGACTTGATCCAAGATAAAAGTTGTGCTGGGATCTGAATTATCTGCAATGTTTGAAGCACAAAATCCCAGCTAATTGTGTCAAAAGCCTTTGCTATATCAATCTTAATAGTGATCCTTCTTGGCCCTCTTGCTTTGTGATAGTCATGAATCATTTCCGAGGCCAAAAGAATGTTTTCTGTGATCACCCTTCCTTTGACAAATGCTGTTTGATTAGGAAGGATCAGATCCAGAAGAATGATCTTGATGCGGCTGACAATGATTCTTGAGATGATCTTGTATACGGTGTTGCAACATGCTATAGGACGGAAATCAGTAAACTTGTGAGCCCCCGGTTTCTTCGGGACCAGTACAAGAAGTGTTGAATTGACTGGTGTAGGCATGTAACTTGAGTTGAAAAAATTGAGAACCGCTGAGGCAAGCTCTTCTCCTAAGGTAGACCAAGCTGCCCTATAGAACTCTGCCGTAAAACCATCCGGGCTAGGGCTTTTATTGGCTTTTAGGGCAAACAGCTCATGCAAAATTTTGTCGGAGGTGATAGGGGCAGCCATCTCATAAGTTTGGGTAAGAGAAACACGATATGGGATAAGCCTTTGAAGTTCTGAAAGAACACCTTTCGGGGACCTTGGAGGAGGGACTCCGAGGATGTTACCGAAAAAACTGATTGTAGCCTGATTGATTTCCAATAGGGATTCCAGTCTGTTCCCATCTGGTGTGATGATGTATTTGATAAGGTTCTGAGAATGGCGAGCAACCATGGTACGGTGAAAGAAGCGGGAGTTCTGGTCCCCTGTTTCCAACCAATGAATACGAGACTTTTGTTTCAAGAATTCTTCCTCTATTAGACGGAGTCTAGACCAGTTCTCAAAATGAATATGCTCTTCGTGAAAAGTTTCCGTAGTCGGCGATTGCAAAGCCTGAACCTGCACACATTTCAAACGATCGTTAGCCTCTAAATCTCTCTTTTGTAGCTCGCTGAAGTTATCTCTGTTTAGTGTTTTCAATGGTTTTTTAAGCTTTATGCATTTGGCACTAAAACTTGAGAGAGAGTGCGATAGGGGACCCGCCGCTGCCCAAGCTCGCTCAATAGTTTGGTGGAAGTCTGGGTGTTTGGTCAGGTAGTTAAGGAATTTAAAAGGTTTCGGGTTGTTGGGTCTTTGGTTAGTGACCCTCACTATACAAGGAGAGTGGTCAGAGATGAATGGAGGCAGAAAATCAGCATAGCTCTCAGAAAATGTAAGTAGCCAAGCTTCATTGATGAGTGCACGGTCAAGTTTTTTTGCAACGGGTCTGGCAGGTTGCTTATTGAGCCAAGTGTATTGCGGCCCTTGATAAGCAAGATAAAAACTCCTATAGCTTCAACACAACCTCTGAAATTGAGCATGGAAGGATGGATATGGCCGAAAGCTGGATGAGAGTGTTCTTCCGGGGACAAGATTTCATTGAAATCCCCAAGTATAATCCAAGGGATGCTAGGATCAATGGATGAGTGCACCCAAAGTAGGTGGAGCCAGAGATTCTCACGCTCCTCCCGAGTGTTCATTGCGTAAATGGCAGTGCAAACGAACGTGGGGTGCCCAGGGCAAGACACTCGACATGTGATGGATTGGGAATTTCTATCTAAGACCGTAGCCGAGAAAGGATCTCTCCATATGAGCCAGATTCGGCCGTTGTAGTGCTGCTCGTAATTGGTCTCAAAACTCCAATTCTGACAGATTCGGTTTAGCACAAGGTTCGCATTAGACTCTGATATGTGCGTCTCTAAGAGGGCACCAAAAAACAAAAGGTAACTTTGTATCCATGTTTTGATGGATCACTGCTTGTTGGGGTCATTTATACCCCTCACGTTCCAAAAGAAACAATCCATACCAACATTAATGGATGTTTATCGGAGCCTTCCTTGAAGGTTCCTGGTTTGGTACTTCTTTTGAAGAGGGTTTAGAGAAGTCAATAACGAGGGAAACACCCGGTAGGTGAGTGGGAGGGGTCGGATCAGTGGGAGATAAAGGGTTAGAGGATGATTTAGTAGTTGAGATGATGTCTTGGGGTTGGGGAACAATAAATGAAGAAGGGGGAGCTTTAAGGCAAGGGAGGGGAGGCGAAGGAAGGCTATGGTTTTGGGCCCTAGAGGAGGGTTCTGGATGGCGACTCAATGAGGGTGGAAGGGAAACAAGTTGGGGGGGAACAGACTAAAGGCGCGGAGGGGACAGAGGGGATAGAGGGACAAGAATGTAATGGCGGAGAGGTGATAGGGGCTTGCTGAGATAAGGAAGCTTCAGGAACTAAATGAGGAGGGTGAGGGCTAGTAGAAAGGGGATCCTTGCGTCGTCTAGGTCGAGAGCGCAAGGATGAAGAGGGCACTGACGGCTTTGGTTTTGGACCGAAGACCTTGGGGCAGAAGGTGTCTTTGTGGCCGATGATGGAGCAGATAGAGCATGTTGGAAGAATCCAAGGGTAGAAAACTGAGATAATCTGTATCTCACCATTTTCATGCTCTACTTCCAATTCCTCCGGAAGTGGTTTAGTAAGATCCGCCTCAATTTTTACCTCAGTCGAGCTGATACTCGCGATTTCTTTGCTAGCTAGGGGTTCTCCTATCATACCCGCAATGTGGCTCAGACCATCTCGGGTGAGGAGGTCAAAAGGAACGTTCTTTAGTTGTGCCCATATTGGTGCGGTTTTGAGTGATGCAGGATCTAGGGAGAACTCTGAGGACCATTTATGCACAAAGAAGGGGCAATCGCCGACGTACCAGATTTCTTGCTCCAGAGCGGCTTGTCTGATGAAGTCCGAGCGAATTCTGACCAAGACCGATCCTTTCTCGAATTCAAAGACTTCGATTCTCTGCTTTTTTCCCCAGAGAAAGTTCAATACTCCAAAGATTTTCCCCATCGGAGGTCTCTCTCCGTAAAAGACAGCTATGATGAAGTCTTTATGTTGCTGGGCTCCCTCTTCAAGAACCGATTTGGGAACTTTGATTCTTGGTCTTCCGTACTCGGAAATGGTAGGAGTTGATAGTCGCCTTAGAGAGCAGTTGGAGTTCTTCAACCGAGATGCCCACGAGAGTACTGGGCCTTGAGGTGGACTAGGCACTAACGGAGCCAAGCATTTTTCCCCTGACGGAAGAGCCACCAGATTCCCCTCTGTATCGGACTGAGGGGCAGGTAGGTAGGGTGCCTCAAACGGAGAGGATTGGGATGCATCCAGCAAAATTTCAGGCTCAGAGCGCCCAATTTCTGCAACTATGGAGGGGAAGACCGCAATAGGAGGGTCTACGGGGTGAGTAGAGGAATGGGGTGCATCCTGCGAAATTTCAGGTTCGGAGCGCCCAATTTCTGCGACGGTGGAGGGGGAGACCGCAATAGGAGGGTCTATGGGGTGGGAAGAGGGTGAGGATGAAGGGATTTGGATAGGAGTGGAGGTCTGAGAATCGGGAGGTGGAGAAGGGTCGGATTGAGTATTGGGATTTAGGGATTTTTGCAATCTAGAAAGAGGGGATTTTTTGGAATGGAGAACGGAAGGAAGAGGTGAAGGCTCAGGGGGGTTTGGGTTTAACTCGGGAAGACCGGCGTGAGCCGGCCATGACCGGCGGAACCAGCAGGAACGGACGGCGAGGTTCACTATCGCACTATCGCTCTCTCTCTCACTATCGCTCAGTTTTTCGAAAAAGTGTTGTCGTATGAAGAAGTTTATATTCCAAACAAGCGTCCATCACTTGCTTAGTTATTATGTAACCATGTTAGTAAAGCTAATATCGATAGTAAAAAGATGCTAAGGAAGCTTCATTGACAACACCATCTGTACATTATAATGCTTTCTTTTGAATGCCAGTCCAAAGACCCATGCTTTGTTGTACAACTCCAAGAGAGAGAGAGCGAGAGAGAGAGAGAGATGAGAAACACAGATTCAGAATCGTTGGAGGGTCTTAAAAAGGAAAGAACTTCGAAGTGAAGTGGAGAAAGTCTTCGTTAGGGTTCATTAGAAGTGTCCACTTTGATCTCTAAGAGCTCTTCGATGGAATGTCGACAAATGGGACATTTGTTTGACTGAACTCTCAATTCTTTCGCGCACTCACTGCACATGCACTGCAAATAAAGTCATACCAACATGCTTTTGTTCTTCAGATCCAAGCAAAGCAGATATGCAAATTAAACTTCATTTCTTGAGAAACGACTGAAATTCAATGATCAGTATGAACAACGTGGAGTTTACAGAGAAATCACAAGGAAACTCTGATGATTGATGCAGGACATACTCTAATTCGAAATCCGAGATGATGAAAATTGCTTGAAAAACCAGCAGCTTCTTAGGCAAATTCAAGGATGGAAGTTGTTCAAGAAACCTTATTGGTTTTCAAATCTACTGATCATTCAAACGTTTTAAGAAAAAAGATAGTAAAAATCACGAAGGCAACATGAACATTCGACAGTTTCAGAGGAAGGCAAGTGATAACGAATATGAAGGCGAAAACCAAAGAAACGAAAAAATCTTTTACCAGATGTCTGCACGGAAGCACGGCCGTATCCTTAGGTTCAGTCATGCAGATCACACATTCTTTGCCTGAATCACTTTCCTCTAGGCTCTGTGTACCTTGTGAGTTCGTGCTTCCTATTCCGTACAACTCACGAAGTTCGTACCGAACTCCCTCAATCCACAGAATCTGTTTCACCACTTTCACTCTGAAAGATCCGTCGTTGGTCTTCTCCAGAACTGCTTGAGTGATTTGCTTGTGAACCAATTCGTCTGAATCCGAGATTGATGTCTCCGCAGATATTACAAGAGGGTAGATATCATCTGAAGATGGTTTTGACAGATCGTCAAGGGCAAAGAATCCAAGATCGGCTCCAGTTCCAGAAGGTTGTCGAAACTTCTGCCCAAGACCCTTATAGAAGGGAACTCTGGTCGGGGCGTAAACTTCTGGAAACTGTGGAACTAACTCGCATTTTGCTTCCTCCTTTCCAAAGAAGGTAATACTGAAACTACAAACGAGTCAAAGAACTTATCATCTCACCATGATTATAACAAACCATATATATGCAATATAGACTAACACATATACCATTTATTCGTATCATTTCGAGTTGTAGAAACCGATGAAAAGATAGAACAAAGCCTATGTGGATTATTAGTTACTTGAAGTGTCATGTAAGGACATGAAGGGTGGTTGGCTCAAGATGTCTAGTCTTTCTAAGAACATGACTAGAATGCTTTGTGAATCTAATCAAGACACACAATGGCAGAAAGACCTTATTCGTACTCCCGAGAGATTGATACAGAACCTAGATTGCGGATGTCATCAAATACAGAAGGAATGAACCAACAAAAGAACTCAAAAAACAAGCTTTTGCCGGTAGCTGATATCAATTATCATCCTACGTTGTACCACATCCGTTTGACATGAATCATTGACTTGTTACATAAGTATTGAAAAACTTTGAACTTTTTAATAGTTTTTGAGTCTAGTTAAGTTGGTATTGAACTACCCTAAATTTTGGACACAGCTTTGGTTTAGGTCGAGACACACCCAATTTGGCACCTATGTCAGATTCTTCGAATGAACCAACCAAGCACTGACGCCATTTTACGCAAAAGTTTGCATCAGCAAGCTAACAAAACAAGTTTAACTTGCATTGCTTCTTTCTAGTCAATTTGTTATCATCCCGCAGAGTTACTCCCTTTTAGTCCTAAACCGAAACAGAATCAGTGACAGAAGCAGATCAAAATGCATGTTTTTGTTGTAAATCGTGAATCTTTGAATTATGTTGGTAATGCTATGTATACATTAGAGTATATTAAACTGATTCAAGGACCAGCCAAACGGATATAGTTGTTGTAGTCAAGCACCCTATAATATTCATCAACCAAACCCACAAAGCTCAATTCCAAAAGCTCCAAATTCAGATTTAAGAATCAGAGGATTTTACCTGCCGTCGAAAAGGGCATCGAAGACGAATGACACGAGGAGCTGACCAGGTCTCAGATCATCAACTTCCACCCTCACCGTATCTTTGTGCACATTCACATCGTTCCTCACTTTCTTCGCTCTCTGATGCTCCACGTACGGCGCCGGCGGCGTCGGACCAACCATCGCCTGCGCGTTCAGCATCTGATCCCACCCATTTGTCGGACCGGCGAAGTACGGAGGTTGCTGGGGATAATAATGATAGTGGTAGTTGTAGCGACCCATCGATACCGTGTTCGCGTATCCATACGAATTGTACAAACCATACGAGCAGGACTGCATCGGCGGAGGCGGAGGAGGAGGAGGAGGAAAGGCGGGAGGTGGAGTAGGGAGGTAAGTGGGGTTCGCCATGTAGCTGTACTCATGCTGCGGAGGCGGAGGCGGAGGATCGGGGAGGAAATAGTACGGCGATGGAGGGTAGTGGTGGTGGCGGCGGCGACGGTGGTTGTTTCGACGGCGGTTGCTGAAGGAGATCCCCATTAGAACGAAGGAGACAGAGAAACAGAGCAGACGATGAAACGAAGACGAAGGCAGAGAATTGAGAAAAAGTCAGATTGTGTTGGTGAAGTAGAGTAGACCCGACGGTGAAGCTTTTCACTGATGCTTTTTCTTTTATTGTCCATTTTTTACTTTAACCGCTTGACCGAAGCTTGAACTGAAACATGTCCTGCCAGATTTTTCATTGCTTCCGGATTAAGTTTATATTGCTACATATATGTATTCAAATCTCATCATAAAAAACTTCGAAAAATGTATGCTCTTAATCGACATAATATCAAAGATACCTCGTAGGTCTTAATTATTTCACGTCTATCCTTGTAAAAATAATTATTAAATAGAAAAAAATCTGAAAAAAATAATTTTTTCTTTAATTTTCAGACGTGAAAAAACATAAATTCTTTAGTTTTTCGACATGAAAATCTGTTTCAAAATTTAGAAAGGAAGGAGAAGTGATTTCGAACTTGAGAGAGATCAATTTGAAGTTGGCAAGAAGGAAAATTCAAGTTGAGACCAAGGAAATGACTAGAATCAACAGTGAAAAAGAGAGGACAAGTCAATCTTCAATGGCGTCAATAAGTGTAAGTAGATCGATCTCTAGGATTCTGTAGGCTGTCGAATCGCAAAATTGTATATTGATTTGAAATGGGTGTGAGTTTTAGAGAGTCGGTTGAGTCTCAATGAGTCGGTTGAGTCGCAAGGATCGCAAGAGTTGCATGACCATCTTCGATTCAAGCGACTCATTGGGTCTCAATGGTCGCAATGGTCGCTTGAGTGCCATTGAGTTGTAAGGGTCGTTTGAGTCGCATGGGTTGCTTGTGTCATTGCGACGTAAGGGTCGTTTGAGTCGCATGGGTCGCTTGAGACGCATGGGTCGCTTGAGTCTCGGTGAGTCAGTTGAGTCTTAGTGAGTCGGTTGAGTCGCAAGGGTTGATCGAGTCTCATTGAGTCGCAAGGGTTGCAGGAGTTGAATGACCATCTTCGACTCAAGCGACTCATTGGGTCTCAATGGTCGCTTGAGTGTCATTGAGTCGTAAGGGTTGTTTGAGTCGCATGGGTCGTTTGATTCGTATGGGTCGCTTGAGATGCATGGGTCGCTTGAGTCTCAGTGAGTCGGTTGAGTCTTAGTGATTCGGTTGAGTCGCACGGGTTGATAGAGTCTCATTGAGTCGCAAGGGTTGAGGAGTTGCATGACCATCTTCGACTCAAGCGACTCATTGGGTCTCAATGGTCGCTTGAGTGTCATTGAGTCGAAAGGATCGTTTGAGTCGCATGGGTCGCTCGAGTATCATTGAGTCGCAAGGGTCGCTCGAGTGTCATTAAGTTGCAAGGGTCGGTTGAGTCGCATGGGTCGCTTGAATCGGTAGAAGTCTAATATATTCTTAATTGTTCATTTTGTAGGTGCCGCCAAAACCGACGTTTCTGTATGAATTCAAGCACATGGACAGAATGCCAAAGATCACCACCAAGTGTAATCCTCACGAGACAATAACAAAGCTGAGAGGAATATTAGATGAATATGAGGTGCATTACTTCGAGAAGGAGTCACAATTTTAGACATTTATTCCATTTCCAATGTGAGTCCACATTGATGAAGGTTCAGTTGTCTATCCTACTAAATCACTATGTGATTGTACGGGACAAGAAGGAGTTGTGGTTCGTCTTAAATAATGTTCCCATCCTGTACTCTATAGTGGAGCACACAATAATTTCCGGATTGAAATACAAACCATATCCCATAGGATGGGAGTCCAAAAGGGGTGATACATTCAGACTGAAGAATTTCAGCCGTGGAAAGGTGACCCCTGCAAAAGTTAGTGGAAAGCTTGTGAAGGCGAAGTATTCCGACGACCGGACGAGGTTGGCAACTTTGATGTTGTTGGCAAGTTATGGCTTACAAGCCTTCATCAGACAACTTTATCAGCCATGATCTCATTGACATGGTTGATGACTTGGAATTTTGTGAAGGCTTTCCATAGGGGCTTTACACATTCGAGAAGATTATGGATACTTGCCGCAAGCACGTTAGCGGGGAATCACCGAAACCAAAATGGTATTGTGGTGGTTTCATAATCCCACTAATGGCAAGTTGTATATATTATTCGAATAACTTGAATGTTTTCATACTTTTTGCATTCTTATCATTTTGTTTTAATGTTTCAGTTACTTCCATTCGAAATCATCCTTAGTTTGGGCGGAAAGGGATGATATGTTGATGTTATGGATGTGGATCCATCATGCCCAAGAATGTAAAAGAAGAGGGTTAAATCAGAGATTTTAAGGTAACAATTACACAAAGGTCACAAGGGTAACAAGGGTCACAAAGGGTAATAATGGTTATTTTTTGTTTTTGCAGGATATTCGAAGTATTCTTCATGCTGAACACAAAGAGGAAGCTTTACTTTTTGATCTGGAGGATTACGAGGGATGCTACGATCCCGATGTTTAGATATAGATGGAACATCTTCGTAGAAATCTGAAGGATATTTGTTGGGAGGAAATCCATAAGCAAGAACTGCTGACGCGAAAAGTAGCTCTTGGTGATCAAAAGAAGGGAAAAAAAGGGACAGAGAGGAAGAAGAGCGTGGGTGAAAAAACAATAGAGGTTGAATATGACGAAGACGAAGGATGGGTAGGTGTTGTTGAAGTTGATAAAGAAAGAGAAGGTGATGCTGAAGGTGATGCTGAAGCTGAAGTTGAAAGAGAATGTGATGATGAAGCTGAAGGAGAAGAAGCTGCAGTCCCTCTAACACTGGAACAAAAATTAATAAAGGAAATAAAGAAGTCGGAGAAAAGAATCATCAATGTCGTAAGAGACCTTCTAAGGGATGTCGGATTTTATTTTTCTAATTCAAAATCAAAGGCGACAAATCCCAAAGGTGCTGAAAAGGTAAAATCAAAGTCTACAAAAAAAGATGCAAGCACCGGAATCTTCCGACACTTTTAGAGATGATGTTTTTGAATTCCTTCGACGTCCATATCTAGTTTAAAAAAAGAGCCAAGCGAAGATCCGGATGAGTAAGAGGCTGAAAATGATTCTGGAGATGGCTTAGAAGAGGATTTGGAAAACATTTCGAGATTAGTTGAATATCTCACATCTGCCGCCGACATTCCTCTATTTGAATACATTTCCGGAGAGGATACTGCAGTTGTTGCTCCTGATGAAGTTCCACCAAATAAGTAATATTTAATGAAAAAGGTCATTTGAGTCAATTTCCAGCGAGAGTCAGCATGGGTCACAATGGTCGCATGGGTCGCGAGAGTCGCAGGGTCGCATAAGTCACAGGGTAACAAGAGTTGCATGGGTTGCATGGGTTTCATATGTCCCATGGGTCGCAAGGGTTGTCAAGGGTCGCATCAATGTAACGAATGATGAGTCTAATGAATGAAATAATTTTATACAGATGCTCCAGTGGGTACTGTCGAAGAAGTCACCAACGAGGAGGTTCATGCCGAGGATATTCTAGTGGGTCTTGTCAAAGAGGTCGCCGCTAAGGAGGTTCCTGCCAAGTATACTCGAGTGGATCCTGTGGCAGAGGTCATCGCTGAGGAGGCTCGTGCCGAGGATACTCTAGTGGGTCCTATCAAAGAGGTCGCCGCTAAGGAGGTACCTATGGAGTATACTCTAGTGGGTCTTGTGGCAGAGGTCATCGCTGAGGAGGCTCGTGCCGAGGATACTCTAGTGGGTCCTATCAAAGAGGTCGCCGCTTATGCTGGTACTGAGGGAACTCCAGAAGTTATTGTCATATATGTCAAAGTACCACCAAGTAAGTAGGGTCATTTGAGTCACAAAGGTCGCATTGGTCGCATGGGTCATAAAAGGTCGTATTAGTCGCACAGATGGCATGGGTCACAAAAGGTCGCATTAGTCGCATGGGTCGCTATTTCCCAATGGTCGCATGGGTCGCATGGGTAACACAAGGTCGCATGGGTAACACAAGGTCGCATGGTCGTAGGGTTAGTAGGGTCGTATTGATCGCATGGGTCGCCATATGTTTAATGAAGTAAATTTTATGCAAATGCTGGACCTTTATCGAAGGAGTCTGAGCCATATATTGAACCTCCGTCGGTAACTAAACGAGTTTTAAGACCACGGAAGGCAAGAACGAAGCCATATGTTGAATTTCTCCGATGAAAAGAGCAAAAACAGGGCGAGGGAAAGCTGTTGATGCAGAATCCACAAAAATGTAGTTCAAGAACCTGTTGAATAGGTGGTTCAAGAACCTACAAGGAATTGGCATTTTGTGTGGCAGCCCAAGGGATAAGGAGAGGGTGGGATAACCCGAGAGCCTTCGATCAGTGACGTTAGCGGTGTAACATTGAATGCTCTATATATGTTTCTGTCGAAACCTCGACAAGAGCATTGGTGGAAATCTGATCTAGATTGTCCCCGAGGGCCAAAGTTTTGGGAGCTCATTTTAAAGTCCAATGTATGGCTTGAAGATGATGTAAGTTTTTTTAACCTTTAGTCAAAAAGCTCACAGAGGTCATTTTGTGTCATAATATATTCATGTGTGTTAAATTTTTTTGCAACAATTGGATGAGGCGTTGTTGGAGCCGTTTGATCGCATGAGCACATTCCCATACATATATTGGAATTATTACGTTTGTCTTGTTGCTTTCATGCAGACGCTCATGCTGTGGATGTACGAGGATATGGAAAAATTGCTGCAAATTCTTTGTGAGTTTTTGGATGGCAAGTATCCATTCAGAAGTAAGTACAAACCAGTGAATCATTCGATGACATTGTCTCGATTCTAAACATTCCATTGCTCGAAAGTCGATATATACCTCTTCATTGGGTAGCCATCAAAGCGGATTTCAAAACCCGATGCATCAGGTATACGACTGCCAGAGCAGTCTGAAGGAAATGCATATCAATCCGTTGATTGAGAAGATAAGCAAAGCTATCCCCAAGATGCTAATTCTCGGAGAGTTTCCTTCTTTGGTTTCTGGAGAGGATGAATGGAAGTACGAGTATTATGAAGGTCTGTCACAGAACAAAAGCTCGTATGATTGTGGTGTTTACGTCTTCAAATTCTTAGAAGCCGCTGTAATGAAAAGACATTAGAATTTTCCCTTCGTTTGCGACGAAAATGTTCCTTTCATGCGTGAGAAGATGGTTGCTGATATATTTGGGAATGGAAGATGTATCATTCCACCCTGAGACTAATTTGATATATTATTATTTTTACTGGAAATTGAAGATGTAAATAACTTGGTACATTGTTATTTTTAAAAATTTATTCATATTATTTGTAAAAAGTTTGATTTGAGCCATAAGAAATTATTATTTTTTATAATTAATAAAAGAGTTGCAGGGGTTCGAGGGCCGCAAAGGGTACAAGGGTCATAGAGGGTCCAAGGTCGTAGGGGTCAAAGGGTCGCATGGGTACTAGGGTCGCAAAGAGACTAGGGTAACAGAGGATCCAAGGGCCATGAGGGTCAAGGGGTTGTAGGGGACTAAGGGTCGTAGGGGTCACAGGGTCGTAGGAGGAGAAGGAGGATAGACCAGAACAGAAAGAGGAGAAAGAGCACGGATGAAGAAGGGATTTTGGGAAACCGAAGGATTCGTCTGAGGCCACGCTTGGAGAATAGAGAAGATGAATACTTACAATGTTTGTGTTTGTTTCCCTATGATTTCTGAGTATTTCTCTTTGCCATGGGTCAGGGATGCTATGTAATGGATTGTTTGGTTCTTAATGCTTGATTTCGGCTTTGTTCATTCGTATGGTTTGAAAGGTTGTACGTAGTGCATTCACACTTTCTGAGCACCTATTTGAATGAGATTAGAGATTCTTCTAGGCATCGAGAGAGTCAACTTTGAGTCTCGGAATTAACCCTCGAATGAATTAGATTAATGAGAATCTAGCCGATCGGTTAATCTATTTAGGAACGGTAATAATCGAGGTACAACTCTCATAGTTCTTCATGCGTTTAGAATATAGATTTACTGCATCGAGAGGTGAGAATGTTTATCTCCTAGATAGAGGATTTAGGCATTGGGAAAGTCTTTTGCATTAATAGAGGTATAGTTCCCATTGTTTTCGATACTAGAGGTCGAGTTCCTTATCGTTCTTCATGCATCTAGATGTTCTGTGTTGCATCGAGAGATGAGTAATGTTGATTCCCTAGGTAGTGGATTTAGGCATCGAGAGAGTCATTTTTGATAGTTGAGGTTGAATTCCCCATTCGTTCTTTATGCATCTAGATGTTATGTGGCTACATCGGGAGATGAGTAATGTTGATTCCTTAGGCAGTGGATTTAGATTTGAGTTCCCCATCGATTGATACAACCCGATTTCATGTCTTCACAGAAACATCCATTACATGTCCCGGTATTTCCGAAACCCGTGGTGCTCTATCTTGCTGAATCTAGTTTTGTCATTCTTTTATGCTTTATTTTCTAGCTTGATAATAACATATTGATCGATCTTCTTCTCGTGAAGTCTTAATTCCAACATTCACACTAAGTCCCCAGAGTTCGACTCTAGTACTACACATAACGTATACTTGCTGTAGAGTGGTCTAGCAAATTAAAACCTCTGATTTCCCACCATCAAATTTTTGGCATCGTTGCTGGGACTATTTACGGCATTAGAATTAGGATTTCATTGAGTTGAGATCCAATCCTTTTCCAGTCTTTTGTTTGTTTTTATTTTCTGCATTTTTCTTTTATTTATAGTGTAATACATCTCTTCTGAGCTAAGCCATTGTTTGTTGTTGTCCTACGTGCAGATTATTCAGCGTATGTTTAGGAGTTCGAAAGGCAAAGAACTCCTCTTCGACCCCGAAGTTGAGAGGACCACCTGAGCATTGATAAGACAGCGAAAAACCAGACGTAGTGGTTCCGAGAGTCTTGAGGAAACAACAGTTGAGCAAGAAACAAATTCGTCTAGTGAAGAAGAGATGGCTGAGAAGGAAGCACCGGAAACATATGGGGTGTACACAGCGCCTAAACAGACATAGCTTCTCTCTTGTATCCGAAGGCTTGAGACATACTGAAACAGATTTAAGTTGCAACTGGGCTTCATTCATATGTTTAGTCAATCACCATTCAGGGGACGGTCTACAGAGGATCCGAACTAGCATCTTACTCAGTTCAAGATGTTGTTTCCGAATATGAAAGCATACTCCAGGATAGAAGATGAAGCGATAATGTTGCTTGCCTTCCTGTTCTCAGTTAGGGAGCATGCACTCGAGTGGCTCTACACGTTATTACTGGACTCTATTCACACGTGGAGCCAGTGATAACACGTAATCCGTTGCAGTATTTACGTGATTCTTAGGTCTAGTTTTGAGTAGATTACTTAGATTTCACACATTTATCGAGTTTATTCGAGGACTTCATCTACATTTCGTGTTTTGTATAGGAAACGAAGACATGAGGAGAAACACGAGAGATTACGGCAATTTAACCCCGAAAACGTAGTTGAATGACAAGGTTCAACTTGTGCATGGCCATGGATTGAAGTGAACACTCAAACACCGAGCGAAAGGAGCGGAAACAACAAATCAAGACCTGCACGCTCGGGCATGAAGGGTGTGCCTGCTCGGGCATTGAGGCAAAAGACCCTCGTAGCTTTGCTGATGCGTATCAGAGTTAAATATAACCTAATCTACCCGCAAGTGCACGGCACGTGTGTAGTATTTTAGGTGTCGATCCCACAGAGACTATGCAACGCTACCTAAACCCGAACTATGAACCAAACTTGCTAACGAAAGAATGTGGATAAGGAATGAAATACTGAAATTAACTAAACTACTTGGGTTCTAACGATGAGATAAACGTCCTAGGAAACCGGTTTCACCACAAGACTACCAAAACCGACGACCAACCTATCTATCATGCAATACCAGTTAAAGCTATCTAAGGCGGACGATCCTAACATGATATCTACCCTCTCTCAAGGCATAGACACGCGATCTAGACAAGCTGCCCCCTACTTTCGTGGCTGACAACATGAACTAAACCCATAAACTCTGTGATTCGCCCGTTCACCCTCAACCGTTGCTACCCTACTTTCGTGGCCTAACCTCGGTTGTTCTAAACCTGACTTTCTAGGACTAGAATTCTCCTTTCGGTCCTTCTCCTAACCCCTAACACATGCATCTACGTGGCCAGCGCAAACACAAGTAAATTGAAGTACTCAGATAAAGAATAGATAAACTAAAACGGGAAGATGCATTCAAAATAGATCAAAAGCGGTCTCGGGATAGCCAAAGGCTAATCCCTTCTCCTAGAACAAACAAACTACTCGCTCATGCGTCTGTAAAGAAACATAAACATAGTAGAAAGTCTAAGGAACATAAAAACCAAACAAAACCGAAGTGGCGGTGCTTGATCTCCAATGCTCCTCGCTTATCTCCTCGCAAGAATCTGCTCTAACTTCGCTGAATTGTTCTCCTCTGTATGCTTCCTCTAATCACGTCTTTTTGCCTCCTTTTAAGCCTCCTAAGTCGGTCCAATTGTTGCCCTAATTGCCCCACGAGTTCCCTTATGTTTTAAGTTAAGTTTACTTAAGTTTTGGGAGGGAAGTATGACCATCTGGGTAGAAAGAATAAACGATAAACTAGCCTAGCAACCTCGTCTAAACTTCCCCACAAGTAACACTAGGATTCCCTAGAACTACGACCTATTGTTTTTCAGCCGACTAATAAGCTCTAACGCATAGGACAACCTAGCTCAATCATGCAAAGTCTATCAGAAAAGGTCAACCTCTTAAGCCTTCCTAAGTTCGGGGTTCATCTCAAAACGTGGCACCGGACAAGTGCCTTGGGATGACTCTGACTCAATGAAAACAAAAACAAACTAAAATTCGCAAATATAACCTAAAAACTAAAAAATCAAAGTAAAATGAAACGAAATCACCTGACAACCGTGAGCTGCTCCCCCCAGATTTGAATTGAACGGCGTCCTCGACGTGAAGCTCCGATGGAGGATGAAGGAAGTGAAGCACGTTTGTGGTGTTATTTTTTTTTGTGTTTTTTTTTTTGAAAAATAAATAACCGAGTCTTTAACCTAAATACTAAGAAAATTAAAAGCAAACAGTTGGGTTGCCTCCCAGAAAGCGCTTATTTAACGTCACTAAGCTTTGACGTCTCCATTCCTCATGCATGCGTGACGGTCGGATCGGAAAGGGAAATAGAGTTTCCACTTTCGATCGGTTGAGCGGCTTGGTAGAGCTGAAGCCGCTGTCCATTGGCGTTGAACGTGTCACCCGCATCACTCCATAGTTCCACGTCTCGTACCTGAAAAGGATCAGACCAATAAGACAGTAGGTTGCCCGATAAAGACTTAGGTCGAGAATTAGAAAGTGGAACGAAATCACCTGATTGGAAGTCATGAGGTAGGGTCTTCTTATCGTGCCATCCCTTAGGCACATCATGCACGGGGTTCACTTGCTCGCTGTCCAAGGTTGGATAAGGGGTATCTGCGTTGAAAAGTTTAATGACATCTTTTTCCATTACCTCGTGCAAGTGCGGGTGCAGCCTCCTTTGAATTTCGAGTGAAGGTTCGTGGCTGTCATCCCTATAATTTCCGTACATACACATTGAAGAGATGAGCCTCTTACGCTTCTTCACGCGTGTGGGATGTCTTCTCATCTCATCTGCACTCATGTTAGCATTCAAAACAGCAAGATATGTTTTATCGGAATCAACGTACTCATACCGAGAATAAGGCGGCGGGTCGGGCTCAAGCTCGAATGCTTTCTCCGCTATGAAATCAGCATGCATATCACGTGGTATCTCCTCATGTGGGGCGTCTCCTAGTGCTGTAATTGCACTCATGAATTTCGTGTACATCTCAGCTCTTTCGTCCGCAAATCCTGCATTGTCGCAAACTTGTGTCAAATACCGTACAAGACAATCAGAAACACTTACTTGATCGTGCGTGTCTTTCTCTAACTCGTCCAACGAATCTACTGTAAAGCAAGACTCCTTGAGTGGTGATTCGTCCATGGGTCTGGGCAGGACGAATTCGATCGTTTCGTCTTTGACACGTAAGGACAGCTTTCCTTGTTGTACATCTATCATCGCACCTGCAGTAGCTAAGAACGGCCTACCAAGAATAATAGGTGTCCTAGTGTCTTCCGTTATCTCAAGTACAACAAAATCAGTGGGAATGCAAAGCTTACCTACCATGGTGGGAACGTTTTCAATGATTCCCACCGGATGTCTTACCGTACGATCCGCGAGGCGTAGAGACATCTTCGTCGGTTTAAGGTTCCCAAACTCCATCCGCTTGAAAACTGTTTGTGGCATGATACTCACGCTTGCTCCTAAATCACACAAAGCATTTTCAATATCGAGATTACCTATTTTGCATGGGATGGAGAAGCTTCCGGGGTCCTTTAGCTTAGGTGGCAGCTTGTTCTGAAGAATTGCACTGCATTCCTCGGTAAGTGCTACAGTCTCGTTCTCTTCGGTGTGCTTCTCTTTGGACATTACCTCTCTGATGAATTTGGCACGATTAGACATCTTTAGGACTGCTTCCACGTATGGCATGTTGATGTCTAGCTTCTTGAGACCTTCTATAGATCTGCCCACTTTCTCTTGGTTCTTACTGCTTACCAATCGTCGAGGATACGGTATCGGAGGTACGTACGCCGGAGGAGCAACGTATGGCTTATCTAAATCTGGTTCGACTCCTTCCATAATCGCAACCTTACCTCTTCCTCTATCCATGGACGTACCAGCAGCATCCCCTCGCTCATTTGAGGGCGAATTCTCGGCCTCATCATCGCTGCACACAGAAATAGCATTCACATGCTCTCTCGGGTTAAGATCGGGCTTACCGGGAAGCTGTCCGGGATTCCGAGAGGATGAGGCAGCCTGCTGTGCTATGGAGTATTCCAGCATCTTCACATGTGTACTTAGGGACTCTACATGAGAACTAAGCTCACTAATCGCTGTCCCCACATCTGCGTTGAATTTGGTCTGAATCGATTGTTGCTCCTTGTGATCCTTGACAAATTCAAGCATCACTGCCTCAAAGTTTGATGAAGGTGCTTGAGAGGGTTGAGAGGCTTGCGGAGCTTGCTGTGCTTGCTGGAGTTGTTGGTTGTTTTGCTGGAAATTATTCTGCCTTGGTGGAAACCCCGAATACTTCACCGGTTGAGTTGTTCGATATGACAAGTTCGGGTAATTCCTCCAATTCGGGTTGTAGGTGTTCCCGAATTGCGTGTTGCCTTGCTGCTGGGCATAATACATCTGTTCGTAATCCTCATGTACTGTGCATTGATACGCTACATGGTCCGTATCTCCGCAATTCGCACAGTACATAGCATTCGCTGCATTACCCATGGCTCTATTCTGGTTAGGCTCATATAAACGACGAGTGCTAGTAGGCATACCTCTTGGAGTGGACCACATGGTGTGGTTCATGGCGAGGTTATCAATCAGCTCAAATGCCTCCTCGACGCTCAGATCCATGAATGATCCTCTGGCAGCATTATCCAACCTCATGCGGTGCTCATCTGAAATTCCATTATAAAAAGTTTGGATAACGTACCACTGCTCAAGTCCATGGTGTGGACATAACTGTAGAAGATCCTTAAATCTACCCCACACCTCAAACATAGTCTCTCCATCTCTGCATCTGAATGTTGTGATTTCCCCCCTCATCTGAATTGTCTTACTCGGAGGAAAGAAGCGTGATAGGAACAGTGTGCAGAGCTGATCCCAAGTGGTGATAGATCCCGCGGGGAGTGATTGCAGCCAAGCTTTCGCTTTTCCCCCAATTGAAAAAGGGAAAAGACGCAGCAAGATTGCATCCTCAGAGACTCCATGAATTTTGAACGTACCTGAAAGTTCGAGGAAATCTCTGAGGTGCTGATGTGGATCCTCATGGTTTCCACCCATGAATTGCTTCTGATAAAGCATATTTATCATTGCTGGCTTAATCTCGAATTGCTCTCTTGCAACAGCAGGCATCCTTATGGCCGTTTGCACGTTGTTCATGTTCGGCACCACGTAATCCCTTAGACGACGTGGTGGAGGAGCCTGTAATTGCATCTGTCCATTGCCGTTCTGATTATCCATCTTTTGTCGACCTGAAAGTTCTGCAAAGGACAAACAAAGAACAATTTACGTAGAAGGAACGAAAGAAAAGAAAACAAAAATAAAAACAAAGCAAGAAGGACTCTAGGTTCGAATCTAAGACGCGTTGACAATAGTCCCCGGCAACGGCGCCAAAAACTTGATGCGTATCAGAGTTAAATATAACCTAATCTACCCGCAAGTGCACGGCACGTGTGTAGTATTTTAGGTGTCGATCCCACAGAGACTACGCAACACTACCTAAACCCGAACTACGAATCAAACTTGCTAACGAAAGAGTGGTGATGAAGAATAAAATACTGAAAGTAAACTAAACTACTTGGGTTCTAACGATGAGATAAACG
The DNA here is from genome assembly GCA_036759665.1 of Gynandropsis gynandra. Taxonomy (NCBI): domain Eukaryota; kingdom Viridiplantae; phylum Streptophyta; class Magnoliopsida; order Brassicales; family Cleomaceae; genus Gynandropsis; species Gynandropsis gynandra. The sequence goes on from CM071871.1 coordinate 12,372,580, forward strand.
TCCTAGGAAACCGGTTTCACCACAAGACTACCGAAACACACGATCAACCTATCTATCATGCAATCCCAGTTAAAGCTATCTAAGGCGGACGATCCTAACATGATATCTACCCTCTCTCAAGGCATAGACACGTGATCTAGACAAGCTGCCCCCTACTTTCGTGGCTGACACCATGAACTAAACCCATAAACTCTGTGATTCGCCCGTTCACCCTCAACCGTTGCTACCCTACTTTCGTGGCCTAACCTCGGTTGTTCTAAACCTGACTTTCTAGGACTAGAATTCTCCTTTCGGTCCTTCTCCTAACCCCTAACACATGCATCTACGTGGCCATCGCAAACACAAGTAAATTCAAGCACTCAGATAAAGAATAGATGAACTAAAACGGGAAGATGCATTCAAAATAGATCAAAAGAGGTCTCGGGATAGCCAAGGGCTAATCCCTTCTCCTAGAACAAACAAACTACTCGCTCATGCGTCTGTAAAGAAACATAAACATAGTAGAAAGTCTAAGGAACATAAAAACCAAACAAAACCGAAGTGGCGGTGCTTGATCTCCAATGCTCCTCGCTTATCTCCTCGCAAGAATCTGCTCTAACTTCGCTGAATTCTTCTCCTCTGTATGCTTGCTGTAACGGCGTCTTTTTGCCTCCTTTTAAGCCTCCTAAAACGGTCCAATTGTTGCCTAAATTGCCCCACGAGTTCCCTTATGTTTTAAGTTAAGTTTACTTAAGTTTTGAGCAGTTTCGGGCCGCTACCCGCTCGGGTAGCGAGTGTACCCGCTCGGGTGCGGCTAGGGCAGTTCGTGCGCGTCCTGTGGTGCTGGAATGGTGCCCGATCGGGCATGGCATGTGTGCCCGCTCGGGCACAAGGCAAAATGGTCCTAAATGCTTGCCCGAGTCGTGCTAAATGGTCCACACAATTGGCCGTAGGTTTTGCCCGATCGTGCAAAGGTTGTGCCCGACCGGGTGAGGCTTTTCCATGCTCAATCTCGTCCCGTTTGTCCCGTGATGATCCCCAAAGTTGCTCCTTAGCTCCGTGCATGTTCCTTTAGCTCCAAAATAGTCCAAATACACGTAAAAACCTGTAAGAACATAAAAAGCACGAAAGCAAGTAAAACGGATACGGAATCATACGTAAAACATCACATATGTATCAAAAACGTCTCCTAAATCGTGCAAGAAATACGTATGAAAACGAGATGATCAAAATCCCCCAGACTTGAATGTTTGCTTGTCCCTAAGCAAACGTAAACGTGGAATACATGGGGTATGAAAATACGAGAATCCCCCTTCTCCTAGAAATACCGCTAAAGCGAACCTAACCGATCAACTAGCACATCGAGAGCAAATTCGGCCTAATCGAGTTTTCAGCCTTAATCCTAGGTCCACCACGGTTACCCATAAGAAAGTAAATCAAAGGAGACTAGACACGCTACCGTAACTCCCTCCACCAGACAAGACTTCAGACTATGCTAAACCTAGGTCAACCGAGGATACTTGTTTCTTTCTTTCCGAGCTTCTTCCTTTCTTTTTCTTCTCTTTTTTCTTTTTCTTTTTCTTTTTATGACTTTTTCTTTTCTTCTTTTGTTTCCTTTTTATTTTTCTTTTCCATTTTTTTTCTTTTCTTTTCTTCTTTTTCTTTGCATACACACTAGGCTTCTAGGACGTCGGATTTGAAGGGACCCAGCCTCTACTTAGACCCAGACTACCGATGACGGTATACTCATGCATCTCGTGTAAGAGTGCAGCGGAGTAGGTGGCTTTTTGTGCCTTGCCCTTAGGACGTAGAAAGATGATCGCCAACCCACCACTTAGACCCGAGCCACCGAAGGAGTAACAAGGTCGATGCACTCATATCGATTTTTGATCATGCTTATTAGGCACTATTTCTATCGACAGCGGAGTGTTAGTGTGCGCTTTTTTAATCTGCAAAATAGCTCGATTTTATATGATCCAATAATCCTCAATATGACAAAAGTAAAGTGTCGTCTACACGAAGTATGACCATCTGGGTAGAGAAAATAAACGACAGACCAGCCTAGCAACCTCGTCTAAACATCCCCACAAGTAACACTAGGATTCCCAAGAACTACGACCTATTGTTTTTCAGCCGACTAATAAGCTCTAACGCATAGGAAAACCTAGCTCAATCATGCAAAGTCTAACGGAAAAGGTCAACCTCTTAAGCATTCCTAAGTTCAGGGTTCATCTCAAAACGTGGCACCGGACAAGTGCCTTGGGACGACTCTGACTCAATGAAAACAAAAACAAACTAAAAATCGCAAAAATAACCTAAAAACTAAAAATCAAAGGAAAATGAAACGAAATCACCTGAAAAACGTGAGCTGCTCCCCCAGACTTGAATTGAACGGCGTCCTCGACGTGAAGCTCCGATGGAGGATGAAGAAAGTGAAGCACGTTTGTGGTGTTATTATTTATTTTTTTTTTCTTTCTTTTTTTTTTGAAAAATAAATAACCGAGTCTTTAACCTAAATACTAAGAAAATTAAAAGCAAACAGCTGGGTTGCCTCCCAGAAAGCGCTTATTTAACGTCATTAAGCTTTGACGTCTCCATTCCTCATGCGTGCGCGACGGGTGGATCGGAAAGGGAAATGGAGTTTCCACTTTCGATCGGTTGAGCGGCTTGGTAGAGCTTAAGCCGCAGTCCATTGGCGTTGAACGTGTCACCCGCATCACTCCATAATTCCACGTCTCGTACCTGAAAAGGATCAGACCAATAAGACAGTAGGTTGCCCGATAAAGACTTAGGTCGAGAATTAGAAAGTGGAACGAAATCACATGATTGGAAGTCATGAGGTAGGGTCTTCTTATCGTGCCATCCCTTAGGCACATCATGCACGGGGTTCACTTGCTCGCTGTCCAAGGTTGGATAAGGGGTATCTGCGTTGAAAAGTTTAATGACATCTTTTTCCATTACCTCGTGCAAGTGCGGGTGCAGCCTCCTTTGAATTTCGAGTGAAGGTTCGTGGCTGTCCTCCCTACAATTCCCGTACATACATATTGAAGAGCTGACCCTCTTACGCTTCTTCACGCGTGTGGGCTGTCTTCTCATCTCATCTGCACTCATGTTACCATTTAAAACAGCAGGATATATGTTATCGGAATCAACGTACTCATACCGAGAATAAGGCGACGGAGGATCGGGCTCAAGCTCGAATGCTTTCTCCGCTATGAAATCAGCATGCATATCACGTGGTATCTCCTCATGTGGGGCGTCTCCTAGTGCTGTAATTGCACTCATGAATTTCGTATATACCTCAGCTCCTTCGTCCGCAAATCCTGCATTGTCGCAAACTTGTGTCAAATACCGTACAAGACAATCAGAAACACTTACTTGATCGTGCGTGTCTTTCTCTAACTCGTCCAGCGAATCTACTGTAAAGCAAGACTCCTTGAGTGGTGATTCGTCCATGGGGCTGGGCAGGATGAATTCGATCGTTTCGTCTTTGACACGTAAGGACAACTTTCCTTGTTGTACGTCTATCATAGCACCTGCAGTAGCTAAGAACGGCCTACCAAGAATAATAGGTGTCCTAGTGTCTTCCGTTATCTCAAGTACAACAAAATCAGTGGGAATGCAAAGCTTACCTACCATGGTGGGAACGTTTTCAATGATTCCCACCGGATGTCTTACCGTACGATCCGCGAGGCGTAGAGACATCTTCGTCGGTTTAAGGTTCCCAAACTCCATCCGCTTGAAAACTGTTTGTGGCATGATACTCACGCTTGCTCCTAAATCACACAAAGCATTTTCAATATCGAGATTACCTATTTTGCATGGGATGGAGAAGCTTCCGGGGTCCTTTAGCTTAGGTGGCAGCTTGTTCTGAAGAATTGCACTGCATTCCTCGGTGAGTGCTACAGTCTCGTTCTCTTCGATATGCTTTTCTTTGGAAAATACCTCTCTGATGAATTTGGCACGATTAGACATCTTTAGGACTGCTTCCACGTACGGCATGTTGATGTCTAGCTTCTTGAGACCTTCTATAGATATGCCCACTCTCTCTTGGTTCTTACTGCTTACCAATCGTCGAGGATACGGTATCGGAGGTACGTACGCCGGAGGAGCAACGTATGGCTTATCTAAATCTGGTTCGACTCCCTCCATAATCGCAACCTTACCTCTTCCTCTATCCATGGACATACCAGCAGCATCCCCTCGC
>CM071871.1:12385472-12397385 GCA_036759665.1 Gynandropsis gynandra
GTTTGGTTTTCATGTTCCTTAGACTTTCTACTTTGTTTATGTTTGTTTACAGACGCATGAGCGAGTAGTTTGTTTGTTCTAGGAGAAGGGATTAGCCCTTGGCTATCCCGGAACCACTTTTGATCTATTTTGAATGCATCTTCTCATTTTAGTTTATCTATTCTTTATCCGAGTGCTTGAATTTACTTGTGTTTGTGAGGGCCACGTAGATGCATGTGTTAGGGGTTAGGAGAAGGACCGAAAGGAGAATTCTAGTCCTAGAAGATCAGGTTTAGAACAACCGAGGTTAGGCCACGAAAGTAGGGTAGCAACGGTTGAGAGTAAACGAATGAATCATAGAGCCTATGGGTTTAGCTCAAGGTGTCAGCGAGGAAAGTAGGGGGTAACTTGTTTAGATCACATGTCTATGCCTCGAGAGAGGGTAGATATCATATTAGGATCGTCTGCCTTAGATAGCTTTAACTGGGATTGCATGCTAGATAGATTGATCGTCGGTTTCGGTAGTCTTGTGGTGAAACTGGATTCCTAGAACGTTTGTCTTATCGTTAGAAAGTCGTTTATTGAAACTGGATTCCTAGAACGTTTGTCTTATCGTTAGAAACCAAGTCGTTTATTTACTTTCAGTATTTCATTCTTTATCCATATTCGTTCGTTAGCAAGTTTGATTCATAGTTCGAGTTTAGATAGTGTTACGTAGTCTCTGTGGGATCGACACCTAAAATACTACACACGTGCAGTGCACTTGCGGGTAGTTTAGGTTATTTTATTTAACTTTGAGAACGCATCAGGTGCTTGCTTTGCGTGCTGAGATTACTGAGATGAAGTTACAAATGGTAAACATGCACCAAGCGTCTATTGATTTTCACGGATTCCGGGATGTTGCAGATGCTAACTACGTCGCCAACAATCCATATTCCAACACCTATAATCTGGGCTAGAAGAACCATCCGAATCTGACCTACAAGAACACCGACAATGTCTTGAATTCGTTGCAAGGAAGTTACCAGACGAAGCCGTTTCAGAGCCAACTGCAAAACCACAATTTCTAGCCTAGAGCGCAAGGGTATCAGCCAAGAGGAGTACCAGCGCCACTTCCGCAACAAGAGGGGAATACCGAGATAATGTCTATGTTTGCTCAGCTTTTACAAGGACAAAAAGATCAAAACCTTGAGCTGACAGTGTAAGACGAGATCATGAAGACGTAAAGTAGCAAATTGAGGAAATTCAGATGCATTTGAAGATCTTAGACACCCAAGTTGCACAGCTTATTTGCTATGAACATTTCGCTCGAATCGCTCCATAGTTCTCCTACCTGAAATGGACCAGCCCAATGGGAACGTAATTTGCCCAGGAAAGAATTAAAACGAGAGTCAAGAACTAGAACAAAATCACCTAGCCGAAAGTCACGAGGTATGGTATTTTTATCGTGCCATCCTTTAACTCGGTTGTCTTTCTCATTGCGCATTGCCTTCGTCGCTCCTTTCTCTTCCAAACATTGGTGTAGCCTCCTTTGATCATCGATGGAGGGTTTGCGGCTGTCGTCTTTACGCATCCAACACATATATGTCGAGAAGCTCACTCTCCTCCGCTTCTTGAGACGAATGGATGGCTTTCGTGTCTCGTACCGAAAAGAAGAAGGAAGAGGTTCAAGCTAAAGCTTAGGTGCCTTCTTTACCGCAAAACCAATGAGCATCTCGTGCGATATCTTCTCATGTGGAGAATCTTGTAGTGCCTCAATGGCACTCACGAATTTCGTGTAGATCTTGGCTCCTTCATTTGTAAGTTCTGCAGCATTGCAAACTTTCGTTAGCGTTCTCTCAAAAGGATCATAAATACTTACTCGATAAAATGTGTCATCTGCCAATTCGTCCAACACATCAACTCTATGGCATGACGCTTTGGAGCTGGAAAAATGGAATTCAATCTTCTCGTCATCGACACTAGAGAGAGCTTCCCTTATTGTACATCTATCTTCGCACCTGCAGTAGCTAAGAATGGTCTTCCAAGAATTATAGGCACGCTAGCATCTTCATCAATATCAAGTAACACAAAATCAGTGGGAATGCAAATACTACCTACCTTGGTGGGAATGTTTTCAACAATTCCCACTGGATACCTTACTGAACGATCAGCTAGCCGTAGACACATCTTCATACGTTTTAGATCTCCGAAGTTTACCCGCTTATAGACCGAATGTGGCATTATGCTCACGCTTGGTCCTATATCACACAAGGCTTTGTCGATGTCAATTTCTCCTATGGTGCATGGGATGAAGAAGCTTCTGAGGTCCTTCAACTTCGGTGGCAACTTGTTTTGGAGAATGGCGCTGCATTCCTCGGTGAATGCTACTGTCTCACTTTCTTTGATATGCTTCTCCTTGGAAAGATACTCCTTAAGATAATTTTGCTCGATTAGGCATCTTTTGGAGGGCTTCCACGAATGACATGTTGATGTCGAGCTGCTTGAGGTAATGGAAGAATTTGGTCACGCTCTCTCGATTCTTGCTGCTCACCAAGCATCCAGGAAATAGTACAGGAGGTTCGTATGACGGTGGAGCAACATATGCCTTCTCTAAATCAGGCTCATACCCTTCCATGATTGCAATTCGTCCCTCTCCTTTGTCTACTGAATGTCCAGCAATGTTCTTTTGCAATTCGGAGGGCGGATTCTAGATCGTATCCTTGCTGCACAAAGTGATGGCGTTAACGTGCTCCTTCGGATTAAGATCGGGCTTTCCGGGTAGCATCCCGGGATTCCGAGAAGATGATGCAGCCTACTGCGAAATGGAGTTTTTTAGCATCTTCAAATGCGTTCTCAAGGACTCCATTTGAGTTTTGAGTTCATTAATCGCAGTCCCCACTTGAGTCTTGAGTTCATTCATCGTTGCTCCTATTTGCGCATTGAATTTTTCTTGAGTCGATTGTTGCTGTTTGATGAACTCGAGCATCACCACCTCAAGGCTTGACGAAGGAGCTTGAGGAGATTGAGGAGCTTGCTGGACTTACTAGAAAGACTGCAGTTGCTGGTATGGCTCCTGCTTGCGTTGGAATCCCAAATTCTTCATTGGTTGGTTCGTTCGAGACGAGATTCAGGTGGTTTCTCCAATTTGGGTTGTAAGTTTTCCCGAATTGCACATTGCCTTGCTGCTGGGCGTAGTTCATTTGTTCCATGCCTTCTTGCATTGTGAATTGGTAGGTCATATGATCCGTCTCTCCACAATTTGCACAATACATGGCATTCACCGCATTTCCCAATCGTGCTTCTTTGATCAACTTCGTAAAGACCCCGTGTCTTGTTTGGCATACTTCTTGGTGTAGACTACATGGTGTGGTTCATGGCGAGATTGTCAATAAGCTCGTATGCCTCTTCTACGCTTAAGTCCATGAATGATCCTCGAGCAGCGTTATCTAACATCGTTCAATGCTCATACGTGATCTAAAGTAGAATTTTTTGATCACGTACCACTGCTCTAGACCGTGATGATGACACATTTGTAAAAGGTCCTTGCATCTTCCCCATGCTTTGAATAAGGTCTCTCCCTCTCGGAATCTAAACATCATGATTTCTCCTCGCATTTAAATCGTCTTGCTTGGAGGGAAGAACCGTGATAGGAATGTCGTGCATAGCTGATCCCAAGTTATGATCGCACCAGCGGGAAGAGATTGTAACCATGTCATCGCTCGCCCCCAATGGAGAAGGGGAAGAGACACAACAAGATCGCATCTTCCGAGACTCCATGAATTTTGAATGTGCTTGAAAGCTCTAGGAAGTCTCATAGATGTTGATGAGGGTCTTCGTGATTTCCGCCCATGAATTGTTTTTGGTATAACATGTTGATCATCGCGGGATTGATCTCGAATTGCTCCCTCGAAACAACGGGCGTTCTTATAGCGGTTTGGATGTTACTCATATTTGGCACCACGTAATCACGAAGACGGCATGGTGGAGGAGCCTGCGGTTGCTGTAATTATGCCACATTACCGACGGGTAATTACGGCTGTTCGTGACCATCCAATATGTCATTTTGATTATTCATTGCTTGTGGATTGGTCGTGTCTACTCTTTTTTCTCCCTTTCCCTTCTTTCGCTTATTAATCGTTCTCTGAATCTCGAGGTCGATTCGATGCAAATTCGAATTACCTTGAGATCGGGATGTACCTACGAAAGACAAGTAAAATGAATTAGTAGAAAGAAACGAAAAAGAAAAGAAAAAGAAAACAAAAAAAAAAACAAGTATGATTCTAAATCTGAATCCTAAACGTGTTGACAATTAGTCCCCGTCAATGGCGCAAAAAACTTGATATGTGCCAAGTTAAACAAGTTAACCTAAACTACCTGTAAGTGCACAACACGTGTGTAATAATTAAGGTGTCGATCCCACGAGGACTAATCTAACACGATCTAAGAATCCAATTAGAATCAATGTTTGCTGCGAAGGAATAAGGATGATAAGATGCTACTATGATGATGATGCAGTGGATAAGAGACAAACGTCTGAGAATCCAATTTCACCGCATAGCCTCCGAAATCTATCTTCGATCTATCTAATCGTGCATTCTCTATCAAGATATCTAAGGCGAACGATTGTAATGTAGAACCTACCCTCTGTCAAGGCATAGGAAAGTGGCTAGATTGAGTCATCCCCTACGTTCGTGGCTGACACCCTAACTAAACCCCATTATGCTTCATGATTCGCCCGATTCAACCATCAACCATTACTACCCTACTTTCGTGACCTAGTCTCGGTTATTCTAAGCCTGATCTTCTAGGACTAGAATTCACCTTTAAGTCCTTCCTAATCCCTAACACATGCATATACGTGTCCATTTGTAAACACATCATTAAACGCTCAGACAAAGAATAGATAAACGAAACGGGGAAATGCATTCATAAACAATTCAAAGATGGTTTTCGGATAGCCATGGGCTAATCCCTTCTCCTAGAACAAATCTACTACTCGATCATGAGTCTAAAAAACATAAACGAAATAAGTAGAGTAAGGAGCATAGAAATATCAAACGAGACGCGATCCCGAATCAATTCCCGACTCCTTATTGTGTCTCCCGTCAAAGAGGGCTCTTGAATTGATTGATGGATGCTGTATGATAACACGTAAAGTGTATCAGTTTTAGGTTAGGTATTAGTATCATTTTTGCATAGATTTGATAGCACGAGTTACATTTCCGATACGATTATTCTTTATATACGCCCATTTTATTGGTTTTCAGGTTTTAAGGCGACAAGGCCTAAGAGAGCATAAAAAGACAAATTCCTGAATCAAACCACTCAAATTGAAGATACAATTCACTCGAAGCCAAAATCAAGCCACGGAACTCAAAGGAACATCCGAGCATCGAGCGGAAAAGAGCAAAATCATTAATTGAAGAGTGCTCGCTCGGGCACTGAGGTCTACCCACTCCGGTAAAAGCTACGGGGTTAATTACAACATTTTGCACGACCCGGGCACGAAGATAACATGATCGGGTGACCAAACCCGATCGGGCGCAGCAAGGTACCCACTCGGGCGTTAATTAGCCCTGAAAATCCCCGAGAGTTTACACGACTCGGGCTGTTCAACCACGCGATCGGGAAGCATTGCCCGATCGGGCTCAGCACTCTACACGATCGGGCGCGCCTCTGCACGACCGGGTAAAACGTGTACCCGAGCGGGACGCCTTTCTCGCAACAACCTTGATTTAGAGTTTGAACGAGTAAATTAAAAGGAGAGAACAGATCCAGACGCAAGGGGGCGATGCCTAGGGCAAGGAAAGGCTTGGAAATCATCAGGAAAGGCTCGGGAGACGCTGGAAAAGGAAAGAAGCATCAATTCATACATCGGTAACACAATAGGGAAGATCGAGGCATCGAGTTTCCTACGGTTTATCATGTTTAGGGTTATGTCATCTTCTTTGTCAGTAAACTCCATGAGTGAGTAGATTCCCAACTATGGGTTACGGATATCGGTTTTGTAATAGATGTACAAATTTGTGCGTTAATGCTTAGATCTATCTTATTTGTTTTGATATTCGATCCTATAATCAACATGGTAACGCCTATACCAGTGCTGTCCGCTTAGTAACATAGAAATTCGTATTTTGCTGGAAGGTTAAAGTATGAATCCGGAACTGTTGAATTGTAGGTTAAGTTCGGTTAATGAGAATCTGACCGGTCGGTTAATCGACTTAGGGTTCTTTTCGTTTTCCTTTATCAAGTCTATTCTATCTACCGCGGATCTACACTTTGGTGTTTCGTTTCTTGTTGTGCAGGAAGCCTTGTATGAGAAACTCCACACAAAAGCTCCTCATTTACGATCTCGAGGTTGAGCGAACATTACGGAGCCTGCGCAAGAAGAGAAGAGTTGGACTAGCGGATTCAGAGTCCGAAGTAGATAGAGAGCGCAATCACGAGACATACACATATGAAGAGGAAGAAACCGATAGCACAAGCAGCGGAGAAAACAACACAAATAACCCAGACATGGCTGCTGCCGATGAGACCTATGAAGCCTACACCGCCCCGAAGCATACGCAGTTGCTTTCGTGCATGGCCCGCATGATCGGTAATCAGGTTGAGCTACAACCGACCTTTATCCAAATGCTCAATAACTCGGCCTTTAGAGGAATGGAGAACGAAGATCCTAACTCCCATCTTACGGACTTCAAGGTGCTTTGCAGTACCACCAAGGTTGGAACGGGAGTTACTCGGGAGGATCTTTACTTGATGGCATTCCCATTCTCACTCAAGGATGCAGCACAACGCTGGCTGTTCAACTTGCCGGCTGCATCAATTACGTCATGGGATGATCTGGAGAACCGTTTCATGCAATAATTCTTCCCGGATCATAGAACGCTTCTCGTCAAGAATCGCATAAATTCTTTCCTACAAGAAAGAGGTGAGACACTACACGATGCTTGGAAGCGTTTTAAGAACTACCAGCGGATATGCCCACATCACGGAATTGATAAGAAGTATCTTATCACGAGCTTTATCCAAGGTCTCCAAGAAACCACTCGATTCATGATCGTGGCAGCGGGTGGTGGTTCCTTCAGCATCCTCACATTCAATCAGCTCGAGAACTTGATCGAGAGCATGGCGAGGGAAGGAGGCAAGAGGAATACAACCACGATTATCCATCCAAAGTGGCAGTGAATGAGCTTGGCATCGCCAACCCGGAATTAACAGACTTGAAGCAGCAACTTGGTGAGGTACATAGGATGTTAGCAGGACTCCATGTGGACCGACATGACGCATCCGTAGGCCAAGGGATGGAGGAAGTGAACTACGTTAGCAATTGGGCTTACCAGCAAAATTATATCAAGAGCCATCCTAACCTCTCCTATGGCAACACGAGCAATGTAGCAAACCCGCAGGATTTCTGATAACACGTAATCCGTAGTAGTTTTTATATCATTCTTAGGTCTAGTTTTAGGTAGATTTGTTAGATTTCATTCATTTATCGAGTCTATTCGAGAATTTCATCTACATTTTGTGTTTTGTGTAGGAAACGAAGACATGTCAAGAAACACGAGAGAAATTGGCAATTTAACCCCAAAATGACAAGGTTCAGCTTGTGCAAGACCGTGGATTGAAGAGAACGTGCAAACACCGAGCGAAAGGAGCGGAAACTACATTTTAGGTTGTGCATGCTCGGGCATTAGAAGGTGCCCGCTCGGGTAATTGATGCCATGACAACCCCGTAGCTTTACACGACTCGGGTGCTCAAGGAACATGGTCGGGCATGTGTGCCCGATCGGGTGGCAAAGGAGTGCCCGCTCGGGATTGAAGAGAACGTGCAAACACCGAGCGAAAGGAGCGGAAACTACATTTTAGGTTGTGCACGCTCGGGCATTAGAAGGTGCCCGCTCGGGTAATTGATGCCATGACAACCCCGTAGCTTTACACGACTCGGGTGCTCAAGGAACATGGTCGGGCATGTGTGCCCGATCGGGTGGCAATGGAGTGCCCGCTCGGGTCAATGGTCATCAAAATGCGCCGTAACTTTGCAGGACTCGGGCTGAAGAGGAACACGCTCGGGCATGAGTGCCCGCTGGGGTGAAAATCGGTGTACACGGTCGGGTATAAGGCCTGCACGAGCGGGTAGATGCTGTGGCCGCTCGGGCCCTTGTATTTCTCAACACATTCCCAAGATTTATAACAACCAAATCAGATCTATAAAAAGGGGATTCGAAGGAGATTTGAAGGGGGGGACTCAAGGACAATTCAGTGCCATTAGAGACACACTTGGAAGGATCGAGAAGGACGGATCTACGGATCCGAAGCATGGAGTATCTATTGAAGACATTGGTCGATGAATAGGGAGCATTCTCTTTCTCTTTCTATGTCGAATTTAGATTTCTTTTGTGTTTCGTTTCCTGAGTTCATGTTCAAGTAGATCTATTGCCATAGGTTAGAGAGTATTGCCAACATGTAGAGAAGTCTTGTGCTTAATGAATGGTGGATCTTAATGCTTTCATACTTGTACGCCACTCGTTATGAATGAATTCGGTATTTTATTATGTTTTCAGATCTTATGGTTGTTCTTAATGCTTTCATTACCTGTACGCCACTTGAATGAATGATGTTAGGAGTCTAATAAACCAACGCCAGGGCATTAGACTTTGGAACTTAGCCATGATTTAGGGTTTAGCCGGTTTAGAATCTACGCCAGGTCAATCGGTTAAATCTAGGGATTAGGATAGCGGTCGTAATGTGTCTATCCATGTAAGATACGCAATGGATACATTGGTATATGCATGCTAGATAGTGGACAAGTCTAGGCCAGTCAGTTCCTATAGGAGAGCTTGAATTTCCTGAACTCATGATAGTATCTAAGACCAATTATCTCGTTAGAACTTCGAAACATGCAACTGCAACTCTTGATACCTATGGTGATTTGTCGCCGAGTCATTCCCATCTTAGGTTTAGTTTGCATTTGCATTTGCATTTCATTTAGATTCATATTCATCACGTCTTATTCATTAGTTTAATAGCTTATAAGTCGCATCAATTCCTTGTGTTCGACCCTAGTTGCTACACGATCCGTATCCTTGCGGAAGCGTTAGTCTAGGTAATTTATTACTTGAGTCTGCGCACATCAATTTCCAACCGCGGATAATGGCAAGAAACTAGAATCAAGGTTTCCAGCCGAGAGGAAGTGGCCAAGACTACGGATATCAGCCTCGCGCACAATCTTCAGGTGATTCTGAAGTTGTTTCTATGCTCCAATTGATGCATCAAGAGCAGAAAAGTGCGCTTGGAGGGATTAGGGCTGAGCAAGAGGATATGAGGAAGAGAATGGACGGGTTTCAGACACACTTGCGGCTCCTCGAAATGCAAGTGGCACAGCTAGCCCAAGGTTTGAGCCGACAACCCGGACAGCTTCAAGGGAAACCTGAGGCGAACCCCCGCGAGCAAGTAAATGCATCTTCCTAAGGAGCGGGAACACGGTAGAGCAACCAATGCCTCCCACGGCTGCAAGAGGAGAGCCTTTGAGTGATAAGATCGAACAACCCATCACTCCAGCCGTGGAACAGAAGACGACCGATGAAGAAGAGAGGGAGTTACCCTACGTAGCACCTCCCCCGAGGGTACCACCATTACCCTTTCCGCAGCGCCAAAGGAAGCAAATTGACGAGGCCTAATTCGCTTAATTCGTGGAACTCTTGAGGAAGTTACAAGTCACCATCCTGTTCTACGACACGCTCACGAAGATCCCATCATATGCAAAATTCCTCAAAGACATCATAATGAGGAAGAGAACCATGGACAACGAGATGGTAATGGTCACAAACTCGCTTATAAAGCCCCTTACCATTGTCGAGAAGATGCCCGATCCAGGTAACTTCGTTATTCCCTGTAAGATTTACGATTATGAAATTGAGCATGCACTAATAGATATCGGAGCGAGAGTGAGCTTGCTACCACTATCCCTTGTTGAGAAGCTCAATAGAGTAGGAGATCTTCAACCTACGCGAATGCAAATAACCTTGGCTGATCAATCCGTACGGAGTCCCGTGGGTATATTGACGAACATAGCTGTACAAGTCGGAGAATTTTGGTTCCCCGCGGATTTTGTTGTTGCGGACATAGAGATCAATCCGAAGATCCCCGTCATTTTGGGAAGACCATTCCTCAACACTACAAAAATGGTCATCTATTGCACTGAAGGCAGGCTAGTGATGAAATTCGGGGACGAGTCTATCGAGTTCAAACTCGACGAGGCATTGAAGAAGCTATATATGACCAAACCCCTAATGCACGTTACCATGATGGATGCACCAACGGAGAAAATTGAACGTGTACATCGTGACATTCATCCGAGGAGATACCACTATCCGAGTGCACCAGGAGCCAATTTCAGCCACTCCACGATGCCGACACATTCACGCTATTCAAGGAGAAGCCAAAAATCCCTCAACAGAGGAGTGACCCGATCGGGCAACATATCTTACCCACGCAGGCAGTACAAATTTCAGGAGACCCGATCGGGCGACCTCATAGCCTGACTCGTGCACAACCCACGGGGGTAAGTTACACTTCAGACTACCCGAGCGGGGCACAGAAGGAGCCCGATCGAGCACCAGAGAAGGACCAAAATTCGCACGGTTCAACCGAGATCTCAACGCGGGCAACGATTCTACGGTCACACACATCATCTCCTACACCCTCGGTGACCCACATACACTCTTATCCCTCATGGAATACCGAGGAAACGCTCAACAAAAACCGAGTCCGAAGGAGATACCAAGGAGTCGTGGGATTGAACGAGAAGAACCGAGAATCGCAAGTAAAAAACCCTCCAGGGTTCGAGCCATGTCATGCTGATCAATTAGAGGACGGAAGAGGCATACCTCCTCTCTCCGACATCACACGCGTATGAAGACGCTAGGGTCAAGCTAAAGACCGAAAACAAGCGCTTCTCGGGAGGCAACCCGAGCCACATATCATTTTTCATCATCTTCATTTCATTTCTGTTTTCGAAATTTTTTCAGACATGGACAATTTCTTTAGGACTTAGGATTTTAGTAGACTTATAATTTTTGCTGCATGGTTTTCCTCGTTTTTTTATTCAGTTTTGCAGCAAATGCCCGTTCGGGCATACGATATCACCCGCGCGGGTTAGGCCAAGTACAAAGACGCCCGATCGGGCGATTTCATGAGACCCGCACGGGAACAGTGTGGATGTGTCACGAATTCGGATGTATCACAATTCGAGAAAGCTAAACACACCAGGTGTATTCGTTCTTATTCTTCCTTCCTCTCGAGTTTTGGCATGTGGGTACCTCTCATAGATTTCAAACACCGAGACTGTGTTCCGTTTAGGTCTGGGGGGGGGGTACTCTTTTGAGTGATACGATTTTTTTATGAGCGACATATTTGCGATTAGGATTAGGTTTGGATTAGGAATAATTGATGGATACATAGTATAAATTTTCGAGCTTTAGTCATCTTTGCGACCTTGTCGAATCGTGAACAATAGTCTAGGTTTGCTTAGAAGTCTTTTGGATACCGTTTAGTTGAGTAGTTGTGTTTGAAGCCATGATCGATAGTTGAATTCACCCCTTAGATTTCAGTACCAAGTAGCCATATCTCCGTGTTAATCGTCTAGCCTTTGCTTATTTGATATATCTATACCGTTCATAGTCATTAGATTCTACACGCTTATACTCCGCTGTCATCTAGGATAAGTTTCTGACTATTCCGACTTAGCGTTGACATGAGTACATCGATGATCGATGGTTCGGGTCTAAGTGGTGGGTAGAGGCGCTGTTCTACGTCCTAAGGGTTAGAGTGATGCGTAATCTAGAAAAAAAAGCGAGAAAAAAAATAATCTTCAATAACGCACCTCTTCACTCCGCTAAGGTCACACGACCTTATGAGTGTGCCATAGGCAGCCTGGGTCTAAGTAGAAAG
>CM071871.1:12397616-12412597 GCA_036759665.1 Gynandropsis gynandra
TTGTGAAATAGACTTAGATTTTTGGTAGGATTGCATGGCTCAGAACTTTCGGTAGATATAAGGCTATACTCGGTACACTTAGACTTTTGTTTATATGACGCGTTGATTTGCGGAATGACTAACTCTTCGAATATTTTCGTGCTAGTATCCATCGTTATTAGATTCTTCCTACACTTGGCTTTAGTGTTGTTTGAGGACAAACAAAGGTTTAGGTCTGGGGGAGTTTGATAACACGTAAAGTGTATCAGTTTTAGGTTAGGTATTAGAATCATTTTCGCATAGATTTGATAGCACGAGTTACATTTCCGATACGATTATTCTTTATATACATCCATTTTATTGGTTTTCAGATTTTAAGACGACAAGGCCTAAACGAGCATAAAAAGACAAATTCCCGAATCAAACCACTCAAATTGAAGATACAATTCACTCGGAACCAATATCAAGCCACAGACCTCAAAGGAACACCCGAGCATCGAGCGGAACAGAGCAAAATCATGAATTGAAGAGTGCCCGCTCGGGCACTGAGGTCTACCCGATCGGGTAAAAGCTACGGGGTTAATTACAACATTTTGCAAGACCCGGGCACAAAGACAACATGATTGCGTGACAATACCCGATCGGGCGCAGCAAGGTACCCGCTCGGGCGTTAATTAGTCCTGAAAATCCCCGAGAGTTTGCACGACTCTGGCTGTTCAACCACGCGATCGGGAAGCATTGCCTGATCGGGCTCAACACTCTACACAATCGGCCGCTGATAACACGTAATCCGTTATAGTTTTTATATCATTCTTAGGTCTAGTTTAGAGTAGATTATTTATATTTCATTCATTTATTGAGTATATTCGAAGACTTTATCCACATTTCGTGTTTTGCATAGGAAATGAAGACACGAGAAGAAACACGAGTGATTTTGGCATCTAACCCCGGAAAACGTAATTGAGTAACAAGGTTCAACTTGTGCAAGGCGACGGATGGAAGTGAGCACTCAAACACCGAGCGAAAGGAGCGGAAACAACACCTCAAGTCATGCCCGCTCGGGTGGATTGGGAGTGCCCGGTCGGGTTGATTGCTACCAAACATCCCCGTAGCTTTGCACGACTCGGGCACTCAAGGAACACGACCTGGGAGGTGTGCCCGCTCGGGTCCATTTGTAGTGCCCGCTCGGGCTCATTCATGTCAAGAAAACCCCGTAGGTCTACACGACTCGGGCTGATGAAGCACACGGTCGGGCATGGTGCCCGCTCGGGCTCAAAGGTGTGCAACCCGGTCGGGTAGAGGTCTTGCACGAGCGGGTAGGGGACATGCCCGCTCGGGTCCTTGGATCTCAACAAACTTCCCTAAGATCTAGAACGGCAAAATTAAAAGGAAAAGGAGATCTGAAAGGGGGGATACGAACCAGAGGAGATCAGAGGAGATAGAGAGACATTAAAGCAAGAAGGAAGAAGGAAGAAAAGACGGATCTACGGATCGGGAGCGAGGAGAATCTACCGAAGACAACGGTTTATGAATAGGGAGTTATCTCTTTCCATATCTATGTCGAATCTAGACTTCTCTTGTGTTTCCTTTTCTGTATCTATGTCTGAGTAGATCCCTTGCCATGGGTTAGAGGGTTGATTTTGTTGTACTAGACATGGAGGAGGACAAGAAAATTCCTATCATTCTAGGTAGACCTTTCCTCAATACGGCTAAGACTATTATACATTGTGCCGAGGGTAGACTCACTTTAAAGTTTGGAGATGAGGAAGTGGAGTTCAATTTGAACGACACACTTAGGCAACCTTGTATGGTAGACTCGGTGTTTTATATTGATGTATTAGAGAGATTAGCCGAGGAAGTGTTAGAGGAGTTTGGGAATATGGATTCCCTTGAGATGGCTCTTCTAGCAGCTGGAGAGGGACTTTACAAAGATCCCCATGAGGTAAAGCATTATACGAAGCTGCTAGATGAGAGAGATGAAAAAGAAATCCCGAGAACCGAGTTAGATGAACTTAGAGCAGAATTCTGCGCGGCCCGAGCACAGCAGGTCGCAGCCTTAGAGAACGATGGATTTTCGGGTAGTTCTCAACAAGAGGACTTCTCAACTCATGGCCACATGAGTACGGACCAGTTGGAAGGGGTTTCGAGTCAAGAAGATGTTGCAAGCCAGTGCACAACCCTCCGACAATTCCAGACAGAATTCAGCGCACCTCACGCGGCCTTCATTGATAGTTCAACCACTCCCGACGAGCTTAATGATCAAATCAAGCATCCGAATCATGACTGGAGTGTTGACAAGGCACCGAAGGTGGAGTTGAAGCCCTTACCACAAGGGCTGAGGTATGAGTTTCTCGGACTTGATTCCACGTATCCGGTTATAGTAAATGACAACCTAGATGATTCCCAAAGAGAACGATTGCTAGAGGCTCTTAGGAGATATAGGGGAGCTATAGGTTATACGATAGCGGATATTAAGGGACTTAGTCCTGGGCTTTGCATGCATAGAATTCACCTTGAAGATGACACTAAGACCTCGATTGAGCACCAACGTAGGTTAAACCCTAATATGATGGAAGTGGTAAAGAAGGAGGTACTTAAGTTGTTAGATGCGGGAATTATTTATCCAATTTCGGATAGTGCTTGGGTGAGTCCAGTTCATGTAGTGCCAAAGAAGGGAGGTATCACGGTCATTCCGAATGCAAACAACGAGTTGATTCCCACGAGAGCAGTCACGGGATGGCGGGTGTGCATTGACTACCGCAAGTTGAATGCAAACACACGGAAAGATCACTTCCCTCTTCCTTTTATCGATCAAATGCTTGAACGTCTAGCTCTTCACTCCTACTTTTGTTTTCTTGATGGTTATTCAGGGTTTTTCCAGATTCCAATCCATCCCGACGATCAAGAGAAGACGACGTTCACTTGCCCATTCGGTACATTCGCTTATCGGAAGATGCCATTCGGTTTGTGTAATGCACCCGCTACTTTTCAGCGGTGCATGACTTCTATCTTTTCCGATGTGAATGGAGATATTATGGAAGTGTTTATGGACGATTTTTCCGTTCATGGACCTTCCTTTGATGCGTGTCTAACTCATTTGTGCAAAGTGCTAGATAGGTGCTTGGAGGCGAACCTCGTTTTGAATTGGGAGAAATGCCACTTTATGGTTCGCGAGGGCATTGTATTGGGACACAAGATATCAGCGAAGGGCATTGAGGTAGATAAGGCTAAGATCGAAGTCATTGAGAAACTACCACCACCAACGAACGTCAAGGGTATTCGTAGCTTTTTAGGTCATGCGGGGTTTTATAGGCGTTTCATTAAGGATTTTTCGAAAATTTCAAAACCCCTCACGGATCTATTAGGTAAGGACGTGCCTTTTGAGTTCACAGCGAGTTGTCATGATGCTTTTGAGAGGTTGAAGAAAGCTTTAGTTTCCCCACCTATCATTCAACCACCGGATTGGGAACTTCCTTTCGAGATTATGTGCGATGCGAGTGACTATGCGGTAGGAGCAGTTTTAGGTCAGCGTAAGGATAGAATGTTGCATGCTATATACTACGCTAGTAGGACTTTGGACAGTGCCCAATGCAACTATTCTACGACGGAGAAAGAGCTCCTTGCGATAGTCTACGCGTTTGAGAAGTTCCGGTCATATTTAGTGGGTTCGAAGGTAATTGTTTATACGGATCACGCTGCATTGCGTTACCTACTCACTAAGAAGGATGCGAAGCCTAGGTTGATTAGATGGATCTTACTTCTCCAAGAGTTTGATCTAGAGATTAGGGATAGGAAAGGAGCCGAGAATGGAGTGGCTGATCATCTTTCACGTCTTGCGATCCCCGAGTGCATTCCTATCGATGACTATCTCCGAGATGATTTGGTAATGTCCTTGACTTGTACTTCAATTCCTTGGTATGCTGACTTTGTTAATTATCTAGCTTGTCGAGTACTACCGGAGGGGCTGAACTACAATGCGAGAAAGAAATTTCTCCATGACGTCAAGGCATATTATTGGGATGAACCCTATCTCTTCAAGAGGGGGATAGACGGGATTTTTAGACGCTGCATCTCCGAGGAAGAAGCTCCACACATACTCTCACGTTGTCATTCTTCGAGCTACGGAGGACACTTTGCCGCAGCAAAGACGGCTGCGAAGGTGTTGCAAGCGGGATTCTTTTGGCCTACTGTTTTTAAGGACGCCCACGACTACGTCAAATCGTGCGACAATTGCCAAAGGACAGGTAATATTTCTAGACGCAATGAAATGCCACAGCAATACATTCTAGAAGTCGAGCCATTTGACGTGTGGGGGATAGATTTCATGGGCCCTTTCCCATCCTCGTGCGGACATTCCTATATCCTAGTTGCGGTAGACTACGTCACGAAGTGGGTGGAAGCTTTGGCATGCTCCACGAACGACTCCAAACCAGTGACTAAGATGTTTAAACGTGTCATATTTCCACGTTTTGGAGTTCCGAGAGTTGTGATCAGCGACGGAGGTAAGCATTTTGTGAATCGCACCATAGATGGGTTGTTGAGAAAGTACGGTGTTAGACATAGGGTAGCAACGCCTTATCATCCTCAAACCAGCGGCCAAGTTGAGGTTTCTAATAGAGAAATCAAGTCGATTTTGGAGAAAACGGTCTCAAGGTCTAGGAGGGATTGGGCATTGAAACTCGATGATGCTTTGTGGGCTTACCGTACCGCTTTCAAGACGCCAATCGGAATGACTCCGTTTCAGCTTGTGTACGGTAAGGCATGTCATCTACCGGTTGAGTTAGAATACCGAGCTTATTGGGCGATCAAGGCATTGAACTACGACTATAAATGTGCCGCTGAGAAGAGGATGTTACAGCTTCATCACCTTGAGGAAATGCGCCTCGATTCGTACGAAAACGCGAAAATTTACAAGGAACGTACGAAGCGGTGGCACGATCGGCACATACTCCAGCGGACCTTTGAGGTAGGTGATCGTGTACTTGTTTTCAACTCACGTCTAAAACTCTTTCCAGGAAAGCTTAAGTCACGCTGGTCCGGGCCATTCACTATTAAGAGCATCTCACCGCATGGAGCAATCGAGCTAATAGGAGCAAACGGTGCATTTAAAGTGAACGCCCAACGCATAAAGCTCTACAACGCAGACAACACGGATCTTGATCACGCTAAGTTCGCTCTTTCGGAGCCAACTCATGAGTAGAGCATTTCGGTCAAGCTCAAGACCTTAAACAAGCGCTTGTCGGGAGGCAACCCGATTGTTTCGTTTTTCATTTCGTTTTCTTTCGGACTATCTCTTTTTCTTTTCATATTGATATACTTGGTGGGATTGTATTTCTCTTTTTGGATTGTGTGAATCTTTTTCGCAGGTTCTTCAATGTCCATATCATCCTTGAAGAGGAAACACAAACACGGGATTGGAAGTTACACAAGGTGCACACGTTCCAACCCTTATTTCCCGTTGTTTTGTTTACGATATCTTCTTAGGTTTTGAACACCGGGACGGTGTTTCATTCAAGTCTGGGGGGGTACTCGTCGAGTATTGTCATATGATTAGGATTAGATGATTAGGATTAGGATTTGTTGTAGATTTTTGTTTTTAGGATAAACGGATGGATACCTAGCATAAATTTTCAAGTTTTAGTCGTTATTGTGCGACCTTGTCGAATCATGAACTATAGTCTAGGTGTGTTTAGAAGACTTTTAGATTCCGATTAGTTGGGTAATTGTGCAAGAAGCCATGACTTATAGTTACATTCACCTCCTAGATCTCGGTACCAAGTATCATATCTCCGTGTATACCGACTAATCGATGCTTGTTGATAGATCTTTAGCGTTCATAAGATTCCATACGCTTATACTCCGCTGTCAACGATTCTCTCCTTGGATAAGTTTTAATCATTTTAGATTTTCATTGACATGAGTACATCGAGATCGATGGTTCGGGTCTAAGTGGTGGGTTGAGGCGCTACTCTACGTCCTAAGGGTTAGATTGATGCGTATACGTCATAATAAAAAAAATGAAAAAAAAAACAATAAAAAAAGAATGAGGCATCTCTTCACTCCGCTAAGGTTAAGAACCTTATGAGTGTGCCATAGGCAGCCTGGGTCTAAGTAGAAAGCCAACCTCTTCGACTTCGACGTCCTAGGAACTAAGCGTGGAACCATAGAAAAGAAGAAAGAAAAAGAATAAAAAAAAGAGGAATAAGAACGAGAATGTAAATTCAATGATATCTCAAGCTTAGGAGAGTTGGTATGGAGAGCGCTTGGACGTTGTTTAGGAGCATGGACTAGCTAGGGTCATTGGTAGAATTGCATAGTTTAAGACTTTCGGTTGATAGAAGTCTGAACTTGGTACGCTTAGGCTTGCATTCATGTGACGCGTTGTTTTGCGTAATGGCTAATTCTTTGATAAGTTTATGTTAGTATCCATTGTTGTTTAATTCTTCTATGACTCGACTTTAGGTTTGCTCGAGGACGAGCAAAAGGTTAAGTCCGGGGGAGTTTGATAACACGCAATCCGTTATAGTTTTTATATCATTCTTAGGTCTCGTTTAGAGTAGATTATTCATATTTCATTCATTTATTGAGTATATTCGGAGACTTTATCCACATTTCGTGTTTTGCATAGGAAACGAAGACACGAGAAGAAACACGAGTGCTTTTGGCAATCTAACCCCGGAAACGTAGGTTCAACTTGTGCGAGGCGACGGATGGAAGTGAGCACTCAAACACCGAGCGAAAGGAGCGGAAATAACACCTCAAGTCATGCCCGCTCGGGTGGATTGGGAGTGCCCGGTCGGGTTGATTGCTACCAAATATCCCCGTAGCTTTACACGACTCGGGCACTCAAGGAACACGACCTGGGAGGTGTGCCCGCTCGGGTCCATTTGGTGTGCCCGCTCGGGCTCATTCATGTCAAGAAAACCCCGTAGGTCTACACGACTCGGGCTGATGAAGCACACGGTCGGGCATGGTGCCCGCTCGGGCTCAAAGGTGTGCAACCCGGTCGGGTAGAGGTCTTGCACGAGCGGGTAGGGGACATGCCCGCTCGGGTCCTTGGGTCTCAACAAACATCCCTAAGATCTAGAATGGCAAAATTAAAAGAAAAAGGAGATCTAAAGGAGGGTATTCGAACCAGAAGAGATTAGAGCAGATAGAGAGACATTAGAGCAAGAAGGAGAAGGAAGAAAAGACGGATCTACGGATCGGGAGCGAGGAGAATCTACCGAAGACATCGGTTTATGAATAGGGAGTTATCTCTTTCCATATCTATGTCGAATTTAGACTTCTCTTGTGTTTCTTTTTCTGTATCTATGTCTGAGTAGATCCCTTGCCATGGGTTAGAGTGATTTGCCATGTTGTAATGAAGTCTATGCTTAATGAATGGTGGTACTTAATGCTTTCATTACCTGTACGCCACTTGAATGAATGAAATTGGTATCTATCATGTTTTCAGATTTCATGGTTGTTCTTAATGCTTTCTTTACCTGTACGCCACTTGATTGAATGATCTTAGAAGCCTAATAAACCAACGCCAGGGCATTAGGTTTCGGAACTTAGCCATGACTTAGGGTTAGCCGGTTTAGAATCTACGCCAGGTCAATCGGTTTAATCTAGGGATTAGGATAGCGGCCATAATGCGTCTATGCATGTAAGATACGCAATGGATACATTGGTATATGCATGCTAGATAGTGGACATGTCTACGCCAGTCAGTTCCTATAGGAGAGCTTGAATTCCCTGAATTCATGATAGTACCTAGACCAATTATCCTTTTAGAACTTCGTTACTTCATTAGGCAAACTCTCGACACCCATGGTGCTTAGCCATAAGTTTTATCTCTTCGATTTAGTTTAGTTTAGCTTAATCACAATCCAAACTTTAGTCATCTCACACGTCTATTCAATTAGTTTAATAGCTCATTAGTCGCATTAACTCCTTGTGTTCGACCCTAGTTACTACACGGTCCGCATTCTTTCGGAAGCGTTAGTCTAGGTTTTTATTACTTGATATAACGCACATCAGGCGCGCCTCTGCACGACCGGGTAAAACGTTTACCCGAGCGGGCCGCCTTTCTCGCAACAACCTTGATTTAGAGTTTGAACGAGCAAATTAAAAGGAGAGAACAGATCTAGACGCAAGGGGGCGACGCCTAGGGCAAGGAAAGGCGTGCAAATCATCAGGAAAGGCTCAGCAGACGCTGGAAAAGGAGAGAAGCATCAATTCATACATCGGTAACACAGTAGGGAAGATCGAGGCATCGAGTTTCCTAGGGTTTATCATGTTTAGGGTTATGTCATCTTCTTTGTCAGTAAACTCCATGAGTGAGTAGATTCCCAACTATGGGTTAGGGATATCGGTTTTGTAACAGATGTACAATTTGTGCGTTAATGCTTAGATCTATCTTATTTGTTTTGATATTCGATCCTATAATCAACATCGTAACGCCTATACCAGTGCTGCCCGCTTAGTAACATAGGAATTCGTATTTTGCTGGAAGGTTAAAGTATGAATCCGGAACTGTTGAATTGTAGGTTAAGTTCGATTAATGAGAATCAGACCGCTCGGTTAATCGACTTAGGAATTAGGATTGCGCTCGTAACGCTGCCATAGTACGGGTTAATCGCTGCTGGAAGGTAGGTCTTGTTCCCATGATTGTTTCGATGGACGGTATGAATTATATAGCATATGACGAGGTTCTGAAAATTGATAGTTCATTTCAGCTATATCGGCACTCCAAAAGTTGTTGGTGTTCATTTTACTTCGCAAAATAAAGAATAAAATTCGATTAAGCTCCGAGAGGTAAAAACTCTTTTTTTTACTCTATAAGAAATAAAACGAAAACGAAAAACAAATGAAGACTCCGGAAAGGTCTATGTCTTAATTCAAAAGTAATAATAACCCTAATATCGTGATCAATTCCCCGGCAACGGCGCCAAAAACTTGATGTGCGTAGACTCAAGTAATAAATTACCTAGACTAACGCTTCCGCAAGGATACGGATCGTGTAGCAACTAGGGTTGATCACAAGGAATTGATGCAACTCTAAAGCTATTAGACTAATGAATATGACGTGATGAATCAAATAGTGATGGAATGCAAACTAACTAAACTAAACTAATGATTGGGATGACTCAGCGACAAATCACCATAGGTATCAAGAGTTGCACAACTATGTAACGAAGTTCTAACGAGATAATTGGTCTTAGGTACTATCACGAGTTTAGGGAATTCAAGCTCTCCTATAGGAACTGACTGGCGTAGACTTGTCCACTATCTAGCATGCATATACCAATGTATCCATTGCGCATCTTACATGGATAGACGCATTACGACCGCTATCCTAATCCCTAGATTCAATCGATTGATCTGGCGTAGATTCTAAACCGATTAAACCCTAAATCATGGCTAAGTTCCGAAGTCTAATGCCCTGGCGTTGGTTTATTAGACTTCTAACATTATTCATTCGAGTGGCGTACAAGTAATGAAAGCATTAAGATCAACCATGAAATCTGAAAACATGATCAAATACCGAATTCATTCATATCGAGTGGCGTACAAGTATGAAAGCATTAAGATCCACCATTCATTAATCACAAGACTTCATTACATGTTGGCAATACTCTCTAACCTATGGCAATAGATCTACTTGGACATGAACTCAGGAAACGAAACACAAAAGAAATCTAAATTCAACATAGAACGAGAATAAGAATGCTCCCTATTCATCAACTGATGTCTTCAATAGATCCTCCATGCTCCGGATCCTTCGTTCCGTCCTTCTCGATCCTTCCAAGTGTGTCTTCTATGGCTCTGAATTGTCCTTGAGTCCCCACCTTTCAATCTGGTTCGAATCCCCTTTTTATAGATCTGATTTCTCATGATTTGGTTGTTCTAAATCTTGGGAATTAGTTGAGAAAATCAAGGGCCCGAGCGGGCACAGCATCTACCCGCTCGTGCAGGCCTTGTGCCCGACCGTGTACACCCATTTTCGCCCGAGCGGGCACCTATGCCCGAGTGTGTTCCTCTTCAGCCCGAGTCGTGCAAAGCTACGGCGCATCTTGATGACCATTAACCCGAGCGGGCACGCCAATTCCACCCGATCGGGCACACATGCCCGATCATATTCCTTGAGCACCCGCGTCGTGCAAAGTTACGGGGTTGTCTTGGCATCAATTACCCGAGCGGGCACACTTCCATTGCCCGAGCGGGCATGTACTAAAATGTCGTTTCCGCTCCCTTCGCTCGGTGTTTGAATGTTCACTTCGATCCACGGCCTTGCACAAGTTGAACCTTGTCATTTCGGGGTTAAATTGCCAATATTTCTCGTGTTTCTCATCATGTCTTCGTTTCCTACACAAAACACGAAATGTAGATGAAATCCTCGAATAATCTCGATAAATGAATGAAATCTAATAAATCTACCTAAAACTAGACCTAAGAATGATATAAAAACTACAACGGATTACGTGTTATCAGTTTGCTTGCTTCTGAACTAAATTGGGGGTCCCTTTTTATACAAATTCCCTGTTGGAGAACTTCTAGGAAGTTGTTAGAGCCATGCCCCACGCGGGCTAGGGAGGCAATCCGCGCGGGCTCCCTTGACAATCCATGCCCCGCGCGTGCTACAAGTGAGCACGACTCGGGCACAACCTGCTGGACAACCACCTCGCACGGGCTAAGGAAGACACCCCACGTGGGCTCTTCTTGAACATCAATCTGTGCGTGCTAAGGGTTAGCACGACTTGGGCAAATGCTGCTGGACGTTCAACCCAAAGAGGCTAAGGAAACCACCCTGCGGGGGGCCTTGTCTCTTCATGTTGTATCGTATTCCTTGCCCGTTTTTCGTCCCGTTTGCTTCGTTATAATCTCTTAAGCTTGTACTTTGACCCGTGTATGTTCTTTTGCTCCGTTATGAACCAAATATGCATTAAAACCTATAAGAACATGAAAACACGAAAACAAGTAAAACGGATACAAAATCACACGTAAACATCACAACTATCATCATAAACATATCTAAAATCATGCGAGAATCGTGTACGAAAATGAAATGATCACAAGACGATGGCCGACGTCCACCATGTGACCTTCGTGACGAAGGTCAGAAAGGTGACAAAGGTAACAAATATTTTTCAGAGAATTTATGGTTAGAGACTTAGACGAAAAGAGAAGAGAGATGATATTCTCTCGATTCAATATCATCTCGGGTGTGATGGTTAGACTTAGAGAATTGGAGGAACCTTTTAATATAGGGGTAATAGATATTGTTAGAAAGAGAGTGTCGAAAAGATAGAAAACGGGCATCGAAACATGTCGCAAGGGTCTTGAGTGTAGCATTCATAAAAAAATCATAGCTGGAATTGGAAAAGTTAGGAGTCTAACATCGAACGCCTAGTCACAAGGAAGGGTCACAAGGGTCACGTGGGTCGCAAGGGTTGCAAAGGTCGCAATTTGCGCAAGGGTCGCAAGGGTTGCAAAGGTCGCAATTTGCGCAAGGGTCGCATGGGTCACAAAGGTTGCAAGGGCCATAAGGGTCACATGGCCGCAAGGGTCGCACTGGTCACATAGGTTACAAAGGTTGCAAGGGTTGCTATGGTCGTAAGGGTCACAATGTCCGTAAGGGTCGCATGGGTGGAATTATAATGAAGAATTTATCGAATTATAATGATCAAAGTCACAAAGATTGTCAAAATAATACAAATAATATAATATTACACACTAACAAACCTTTTTTTTGAAGTTGGCATTGTCTCAATTGTCACGTTCCAAACACTGTCAGTGATGTTGACATTTGAACTCATTTGTCTCGACAAAGATGAGGTTTTTCTCGACGAAGATGGGGTACCCACTTTGCCTTTTCTCAGTCATCATAGGAGGTAGAACCGTAACTTCAAAATATTGAGGAGGAATGTTCCAATCACTGCAATCAGGAACCGGATACACGTTTTCTTGGTATGCCAAACACAATGTTTCTCGAAGATAGTATGTTGAACATAGATATGGTATCTTGTGACCTTTACCAACCTTATGTGCAACCACAATTGCGTGACTGCATGGATACTTATCTACATCAAACATTTTGTAGTTGCACGTTCTTTTTTGAAGACTGACTACAAATCTTATATCCATCTCATTTCTCACCTCATACTCATCACTTCGCTTGTTCAATTCAAAAACCTCATACTTGGATGCATGTCCAAATCGTTTATGTAAATTTTTCTCAACATAAGGTGTTAACTTTGGAGAATCATCACCTGTAGTTGCTTCCAACTTATACCTATTGAACCATGCCACTGTCTTTTTCAAACAAATATCTAAAATCCATAGGATCGAAAACTTTTTTGACTTCTTCAATGTTGAATTAATTGACTTGCCCCCATTAGTGGTTAATAAGTTGTACCTTTCGCCCTTAAATTTGCATCTTGCCACTTAACGGGATAAACTTCATCTTTCTCCAAATACTTTGCAACATTAGGATACCTGTGCAAAGGTCAAAAAGATCAAAATGGTCACAAAGGTCCAAATAGTCACAAGGGTCGCAGAGGGGGTCAAAGGATCACCGAGGTACAAGGGTTGTAGAGGTAGAAGGGTCGTAGAGGTACAATGGTCGTAGAGGTACAAGGGTCGTAGGGGTACAAGGGTCGCACAAGTACAAGGGTTGCAGGGGTACAAGAGTCGCAGGGGTATAAGGGTCACAAAGGGGTCAAAGCATCATAGAGGTACATGGGTGCAGAGGTCAAAAATTCACAAAGGTCACAACAGTCACAAAAGTCACAAAAGTCATATTTGTACCTGGCCTTCAAATCATTTAATAGCACTTCAAATTCGTTCACTATGTATGTTGTTAAACATTTGAAGGACATTTCCGCCACATTATCACCCTTTGAAGTCTTTCTACCATGCCCTCTATTGATGTAGCTCTTTAGATTTTGCGATATATGATGCGCACAAAAACATGATCAGCTTGTTTATACACTTGTTTGATTGCTTTGATAGAGCTTTTGTGGCGATCAAATATCACAACGACATCACGTCCATCTGGTGTCACCTCTTTCAACCTTTACATAAACCACGTTCATGATTCGTCCTTCTCTCTGTTGACTATTCCCCATGCAATAGGATATTAGTGATGTTCACCATCTTGCGCGGTCGCCATAATCGATGCTCCCTTGTACACTCCTGTTAGAAATTTTGCATCCACAACAACCACTTTACGCATGTATTTCCATCCTCTTATAACCGCTGCGACAACCATAAAAAGGTATTTGAAGCTTTTCCCATAATTGTCGAGTTAAAGATTTGCGACAGATCCAAGATTTCTTTCTGTAAACATGTGCAACCACCCTAGAAGCCTCCTATAATGTTCAAAGTCATCACCACAAATCTTGACGCAATCCCGATTGAATCGATGCTCTAGACAAGGTTAGGGTTGGATATGCCTTGCTGCAATGGATTGCACAAGGGTGTGTGGGGCGAGTGGTCACACGAGAGATGCGGAAGGCTCTCGATTCACCGGTTCGTCTCCGATGGATATTACTCACCAACGAAGAATGAACAACCGTTGGATATTACACACCAACAAAGGTTGCTGGATATTACGCACCAACAACCAAGAACTCACTAGGAATTTGAAGGAAAATCAATAGATTGATTCAAAGTTTGGTTGAAAAAGTTGGATGATTGCTCTACAAGGGTGGTTGGCCATTTAGATAGAAACAAGGCCATGCAAATTCAAAAATTACATTAAATGCTCAATCTTCATGCAAGGCCTCTAATTAATGTCTTGATATCTTCAAACAAGAAGATAATTCCTTGCTGGCCGTGCACATGGGGAGGCGTTCTGCTTAGGTCTCGGGTCATTAATTAGGTCGTGGGAATAAGTGACTCGTGGCCTCATTAAAAACCCATCGTCGGAAAACCCCGTGGGACAAAACCGACGAAGGGAAAAGAGTACACGCGGGTCACTTAACCTAATTAATTACTGTTCCGGATTGAGCTTTGGCTTAATGACATTCACGAAGGGAAAAGAGTACACGCGGGTCACTTAACCTAATTAATTACCGTTCCGGATTGAGCTTTGGCTTGAATGACATTCTTTAGGTTCGTGACTTCACTTGAATGTGAATACTCCTCATGTGCGTGGATGGTCGTAAGAATCCCGACGATGGCGTCTTTGAGCTTCGCGGCCTTGGCTCGGGTCACGGGACCAGCGGGTATGATCAAGGCTTCTTCCTCCATAGCTCTGGCTCGGGTTACCGGACCTATGTATCTTGACCTAGTCGCATCTCGGGTCGCGTTGGTGACGGTCGCGTCTCGGGTTGCATTGTTGGCTGATCATCTCGTTTTCATACGTATTTCTTGCACGATTTAGGAGACGTTTTTGATAAATATGTGATGTTCTACGTATGATTCCGTATCCGTTTTACTTGTTTTCTGCTTTTCATTGTTCTTACAGGTTTTTACGCGTATTTGGACTATTTTGGAGCTAAAGGAACATGCACGGAGCTAAGGAGCAACTTCGGGGATCATCACGGGACAAACGGGACGAGATTGAGCATGGAAAAGCCTCACCCGGTCGGGCACAACCCTTGCACGATCGGGCAAAACCTACGGCCAATTGTGTGGACTATTTAGCACGACTCGAGCAAGCATGCCCGACCATTTTGCCTTGTGCCCGAGTGGGCACACATGCCATGCCCGATCGGGCATCATTCCAGCACCACAGGACGCGCAGAAACTGCCCTAGCTGCACCCGAGCGGGTACACTCATTACCCGAGCGGGTAGCGGCCCGAAACCTCTAAAAACTTAAGTAAACTTAACTTAAAACATAAGGGAACTCGTGGGGCAATTTAGGCAACAATTGGACCGACTTAGGAGGCTTAAAAGGAGGCAAAAAGACGTCATTACATGAAGCTTACAGAGGAGAACATTTCACCGAAAGATAGAGCAGATTCATGCGAGGAGATAAGCGAGGAGCATTGGAGATCAAGCACCACCA
>CM071871.1:12422035-12434075 GCA_036759665.1 Gynandropsis gynandra
ATTCGAGCCTACGGGGCTAGAATGGAAGAAGACGAGATGGTCTCAAAAATATTGTGCTCTCTACATGAGAGGTTCGACCCATATGTGGGTGTTTTGGAACAAACCAAAGATTTGGAGACTTTGACAGTTGGGGAACTTGTGATTGCATTGGAATCGCAAGAATTTAGACTTGAAGACCGGAGTGGTTCAGGTCTAGAGGGAGCCTTCTATTCGAAGGAGAAAAACTATAAAAATGCTAAGTTTGGAAAAAGCTACAATACGAATGAGGAACCAGTGGACAGCACTACTAAAACGAGGAAATTCTGCACTATTTGCAAGAAAGACAACCATGTCGAAGCACAATGTTACTTCCGAAACAAAGGTGAAAAATCCGAAGGTTCTAGAGGCTTTAAAACATCTAAAGAATGCTACAATTGTGGGAAAATGGGGCATTTTTCGAGGGAATGTAGATCTAAGAAATTCCCGTCGAATCAAGCGAGATTAACAAGCGAACAAGAGGAGAAAAACGTGCTGTTTACAGCAGCACACACGACGGCTAAATACGAGGAAGGAGTTTGGCTCATAGACAGTGGTGCGACAAACCACATGGCTCGAGATGAAAGGTATTTCACTACTCTAGATAGGAATTTTAAAATACCTATTAGAGTAGGAAATGGAGGAAAGTTATTTACTGCTGGAAAAGGTTCTATTGAAGTTATGACTAAGAAAGGAAAACGAATCATTAACGATGTGTTTTTGATTCCGGGTTTAAGTAAGAATTTACTAAGCGTACCACAGATGGTACGAAATGGATGCAAGGTTTTATTTGATGAAGGGTTTTGTGAGAGTCAAGGCAGGAATGGAACTAAGATTGTCAAAGTACCTATGATCAACAAGACTTACTCGATAAAATGGAAACTGTTTGAAGAGCACAAAGAGGAGGAAATTTCGGCAAGCTGTTATTTAACAGCAGTTGAGGAAGCTGTGGTTGAGAAGGATTACAAAAATCCTACTGATCGAGAAGTAAGTGAACTTAAAACTGTTTTAAGTTTTAAAGATTTTTATCACAGTTATTCAGTTGGAAGTTTATCGTTGGAGAGGGTTAAGAACCCAGGTTCAAACCTAATCGGCAAAGCCGATACTAGCAGGAGTGTGTTTGGATCAGTAAGTGTACTTGGGAGTACACAGATACAAGATGAATTTTCAACGATTCAAACCACACTCACCAACCGTGAGTTGTGGTTACAGCAACTATCCTACGACCAAGGGCAGAAAAATAAAAACTTACATTGCTGTGGAGACGAGGTACTGTCGGAGAAGTTTCTGTCCGAAAAAGGGAGCAGTGGCAATCCTCGGCAAACAACAGAAAACAACAGGTTAGACATTGAGATTGAGGTAAAAACTGAAACAACAATCAAAGAACTTACCGAGGAGATTCCAGTGAGGGACCAGCGGCTGACCGGTGATGTCGAACCGCCGCTGGGTGAAGTTGAACCACCTGGAGGTACACCGGAACCAAGCAGAGAGCAAATCGGCCGAGCGAGGTCGAGCGAAGGACCTGGCACGAAGAGAAGAGGAGAGTTAGGGTTTAGGCGTGTCGAAGGAAACGAATCGGAGGAAGAACGACTTACCGGTGACTGTGAGCAGACGAGGGAGACGGAGAAGACACGGACGAGCAGAATCGCCGTCGTGGAGAAGACCACCGGAGACAAAATCGCACCGGAGACGAAGAGGAAGCATCGCGATGGAGGTGCGACCGAGAGGAAGCTTGAGCCGAGGGGAACCGAGAGGGAGATTGAAGACATCGTCTCCCCTCGGTGGCTGGCCGGAGCGAACGGTGAACATGGCGGAGCAAGGGCAGCGGCGAAGGGAAGCACTTTCGCCCTAGGGTTTGAGGCAACAGATGAAAATCGTGGGAATAGGGAGAAGGGTTTGACCCCTAATCTGATGAGGAAAACCGGTGGGCTTCAAGAAGGAAGCTGGGCCGGGTTTAATGAAGCAAAACGGCTGGACCGGGCCAGATGCAGGCTGAAGGAAGATGGGCCGAGCAGAAGCCCACTTACCTGAAGAAGCCCATAAGCCCAAGAATCTTGAAAATGACCTGCAACAATCTAGGAACAAATTCTGCAAGAAGCAACGGTTTTTACAGCCTAAAATAGGTTGATTTTATATATAATTAAAACTAGAAAATATGTAAAGTTATGCTTCTTAAAACTATCTTTATATATATGAGAATGTAAGGAGGTGAAGAAATATAGATCACCCAAAAACACCATCTCACCAATTTCTATTTCTGCAATTTTTCTCTAAGTTCCAGAATGTTTTCTTCTCAAATTTTCCTTGCAAACACAAAATCAAGATAGGGTAAACATCAACAGTATTTACCCCATTCGATCCGAATATTCATTGAATATTCACATTTTTTTAACAAATTTTTGCATTTACATGTATCCATATTTTCAAAAACGAATAACAATTTCAAATATTCATTGAATACGAATAATAAAATTTTCGTAGATATCTGATATATTCAACTATATAAATTTAAATTTTCTAAAAAAAGTAGTAATTCAATGATTTCTATATTCTTCTAAGACCTTACCCTTTTGGGGCGAAATTAAAAAACTCGGATCGAATTAGAGTTCACGTCGTCGCCACCCTAAGATCTTTCATCAACCAAGCTAGATCAGATGTTGGCGTCAAGTTGTTTTATTTAAGATCTCCTCTACAAATATTACAATCTAAAATGGCAGATTAGAGTATTTGTGTATAAACTTAATAAAATAACACATATTTATAGAAGAAGAAAAAAAGAACAGACTAGAAAATTATTAAATGATTTTATAAAATTGTGATAAGAATTTTACATGGACGTTTACCGTAACACGTTTAAATTCGATAAACAACAATTTCACATTTCGGCAAAGGCAATGACAGGTGGAACCATTTGAAGGTTATATGGTGTGACAAACGCAACTACTTGCATCATGCCATTAACTACGTGACAAATTATATGATGCCTTCTTATTACAACTCTTTTGATTCGCCACCTAAATTTTAGCCAATATGAATATATAACAAATATATACATTGAAAAACAATATGGAATCTTATAAATTTCAACCAATATATTTAACAATAATACATCACAAACAAATATTGAATCATATAAACGAAGGAAACGTCTGTTGACCGATTGCCTCTCTCCACATGGGATCGCCGGAAACCCCAAGTTTTTGCACTCCATCTCTCTAGATATATATATATAATGCACACTCTTATTCGTTGACACAAGGCTATAAGACGATATCCTATCATAGACAAGACTTGATAATCCATGGGAAATATGCCGGCGGGAGGGTTTACGGCGGCTCCGGCGACGGGAGTTGAATTTGAAGCCAAGATCACTCCCATCGTCGTCGTTTCTTGCATCATGGCTGCCACCGGTGGCCTTATGTTTGGTTACGACGTTGGTGTATCGGGTAATTAATATTTAGACTATATTTCCATAATGCAAAAAAAGTTATTGTAAATAGTCATCAAGAACCCATAATTTTGAGTTTTTTTTTGTAACAATTTTAAAAAAATGCAAACATTCCATCATCATCAAGAACCCTTTTTAATGGCAGGCGGTGTGACATCAATGCCTGATTTCCTCAAGAAATTCTTCCCAACTGTACATAAAAGAACACAAGAAGGAGCAGATCTAAAGAGCAACTACTGCAAGTACGACAACCAGGGACTTCAACTCTTCACTTCCTCTCTTTACCTCGCCGGCTTGACGGCCACTTTCTTCGCCTCCTATACGACTAGGAGGCTCGGAAGAAGGTTGACGATGCTCGTGGCCGGCGTTTTCTTCATCGTAGGTGTCGTGCTCAACACGGCAGCGCAAGACCTAGCCATGCTCATCATCGGCCGGATTCTGCTCGGTTGCGGCGTGGGGTTCGCGAACCAGGCGGTTCCTCTGTTCTTGTCGGAGATTGCTCCGACCAGAATCCGAGGTGGTCTTAACATTCTCTTTCAGCTTAATGTTACCATCGGAATCCTCTTCGCCAATCTTGTCAACTATGGCACCTCCAAGTACGCATCTCTCTCCACCTGTCTCCTTTTTGGAAATAAAATATATTTTCTCCTTATGATCTTCTTGTATGGATCGTTTTCGACAATTCATATCTTTTATAATACTTTTTCTTTTGGTTAGCAAAAATCATATTAATTTATTTTATATCCTTAAAGTTATATACTAACTATGTTTTTATCAGTTTTATAGATGAACTACAATTGCTTCCAAAATAATAATAATAATAATAATAATAATAATAATAATAATAATAATAATAATAATAATAATAATAATAATAATAATAATAATAATAATAATAACAGTTTATTTCAAATGTCAAATAAAATTATAACCTATACTATATATATATAAACAAAAATAATTCAATTTATATATAATTATGATACTTTTAAATAAATTTATATATTTTATAGATATTTTTACATCTATGATCATATATTTATATTAAAATATAAGATTTGTGTTATTCAAATAAAATATTAAATTATGAAACACTTCAGATTATCAACTTTAAAAAAGTTTTAAAAATCTATCAACAAATGTTAATATACCAGCAAATCAACTCAACCCTGGAAAGTCATTATTTTATTCAAATATATTATAATTTATATTTTAAAATAAACCGTTATACTTCATATATTTACATTCAAATTTGGATATAATTCATTTTCAAAATTTTATACTCCAAATGATTCAGAATCAAATTTTATTCTGTAGGATAAATTTTATTTTAAAGTCAAAACTCTCGGAGTTTAGATACGAAATTTGAATCATAATATTTTGTAATACTAAAATTTATAGTTATCTGATTCAGATTCCGAATTCTAAATATCTAAATTTTTAAGATACTTTTTAAAATATAAATTCAATTTGTATTTATTTTAAGTATATTAAATAATTTTAAATGTGATTTCTTAATAATAATCATAAAAATAATAATAATTTATTGTAAAAAAATAATTAAAATTATGAATAAATATAATTTATAAATAAAATGTATATTTTGATAATTTTTTATAAAATTATTTATTCAAATTTTAAGTTTTATAAAATAGAAAAACTAAGTTTAAAGTTCAGATCAAAATTCTAATTTGAAATTATAAAAAAATAATTTTAATTCAATTCCAAATTAAAATTTAAATTATAATTTTAAACTCAGGAAAAAAAATGTTGAAAAAAAAGAAGGAACATGTCCCAGTGTTATTTACATTTTTAGGATATGTAACGTGATAATAGATGACCCTGCAAAGTAAGTAAACTAAGTTAGGCTGGTCCGGCTTTTCGGCAAAGACTGTCCACGTGCCTACGTAGACTTGTAGACTATATATAATAATCCTTTACGTCATTGGTTCTCTTTTTCCCGATTTCTGACTTCAGAGGCGGGAAAATAATTTAAGTCGCTTCTGTTGACTTAACTGAAAAGCAAAAAGCTAAATGGGCCTTTAAGGCCCAAATTTATGGGCTTCAAGCCTTTCCAATTGGTTCAACCCAACCTAAGTTTCTTGTTGCTGTATTGGCGGGATTTACAGGATCAAGGGAGGCTGGGGATGGAGGCTGTCGCTTGGGCTCGCCGGGATTCCGGCGGTTCTACTGACCGTCGGAGCTCTGTTTGTTACAGACACACCGAATAGCCTCGTCGAACGTGGTCGTATCGATGAAGGAAAGTCCATCCTCCGCCGTATTCGAGGCACCGACAATGTCGAAGCCGAGTTCGCTGATCTCCTCGAAGCCAGTTATCTCGCCAAGCAGGTCAAACATCCTTTCAGAAATCTTCTCCTCCGGAGAAACCGGCCGCAGCTCATCATCGCCGTCGCTTTACAGGTCGGTCTCTTCTTTCTCGCTTCACTCTCGTTCTCTATAAGGTTGTGTGTGTGTAGAGAGTATTTATTTGCGCGCTTAATCGTGATTCACCGACTTCCTCTTTGATCAGTTTGAATGAGTATCAGAGTCGATGAATGAAGGGTATGAAATGTAAAAACTATCACAAGATCTGGATTATGATTCGGATGTCAAAATCCTGAAATCCGACTTGACTGTAAAAATGTACATCATACGCCAATTGTACTTAAAAATGTTGTTTCTGTAGCTACTTGTTTCACTTTTGCTTTGCTTTGCATGAACTGCAGATATTCCAACAATTCACTGGCATCAATGCCATCATGTTCTACGCTCCCGTTCTCTTCGACACTCTCGGTTTTGGTAATGATGCTGCGCTCTACTCTGCAGTGGTCACTGGCGCAGTCAACGTGCTTTCCACCATCGTCTCCATCTACTCCGTGGACAAAGTCGGCCGCCGAGTGCTTCTCCTCGAGGCCGGGGTGCAAATGTTTTTCTCTCAGGTAGTCATCGCCATCATCCTCGGCCTCAAGGTAAAAGACCACTCCGAAGACCTCCACAAAGGGTTTGCGACCCTTGTCGTGGTCTTGATCTGTACGTTTGTCTCGGCCTTCGCTTGGTCTTGGGGACCACTGGGTTGGCTCATCCCCAGCGAGACTTTCCCTCTGGAAACACGGTCAGCAGGGCAGAGCGTGACAGTCTGCATCAACCTGCTCTTCACATTCGTGATCGCGCAGGCGTTCCTCTCGATGTTGTGCCATTTGAAATACGGAATCTTCCTCTTCTTCTCATCGTGGGTCCTGGTGATGTCGCTCTTCGTGTTGTTTCTGCTTCCAGAGACGAAGAACGTACCCATTGAGGAGATGACTGAGAGAGTGTGGAAGAAGCATTGGTTCTGGGCAAGGTTTATGGATGACTACAACGGTCTTGAAGTTAACGGCAAGAAGGGCGAAGGCAACACTAATAATGCCCCTAGCCATTCCTCAATGGTAAATATACAGATGGGGTTGGATTTGTGAAGCTTCCACCATCGATACCGACACTTCAAAAACTGAGTCCCCAAATATACTTCTTCTTTCTTTATTTTCTTCTCCTTTGTAAAACAACTGAGGTTGGTTCTATTGCCAATGCATGATAGATTCCAGTCTAGAACTAGGAATATAGTTATTTACGTCTTTGTCCTCTCGGTTATCCAATTGTCTTATTTCCTACATTGGAGATCATATATATATATATTAAAATCATCTACATTTTAATATTTTTTTTTGTAAACTTAAATTCAATTACACGTTTTTTGAGCTAAATTTACACGTTTGGGATTGAAACATTTGAGAAATGTTTCTTTAAAAAAATTTCTTTGCAATTTATCTAATCCCAACACAAAAATCATTTGGTTATATATACAACTACAAGATTCATTCGGTTTTTGGAAAAAAATATTCTAATAAAATACACACATTAGTCAGAGAGCAAGATTAAGTGCAAGTGTTGCACTTTCATATTGATAAAACAAAAATGATGAATTGCCTTATTGTTTAAAAATGGAGGAGAAAAGCTGTGGGAAGAGAGGACTTGGTTGAAAAGCAAGTGTAGACCAAATGGCATACCAATTGTACCAACGTGGAGAAAGAGTAACGGGGAAGTAGAATAATGCTATTGGATTATATATGTATATAGACTAACCACCCTAACATTCTTTACTTACAAGTATTCCAAAGCTTCTCCCTATTTACACAATAATTACAGACATATTAGCTAGTATCTATTTTTGTCACCATTTTTTTTATTTATGGATCAATTGTTTATTATTGGACAAATACCCACAAAAATCGGTCCAAATCCTGGAGAAAAAGAGTACAAAATCGAAACCTTTTTCAGATTTAAAGTAGTTTCTCAACTTTTCAAACAGTGATGTTTTACTATCTAAAATTTTAAACATTATAGGGACGTGTAGATGGTGGAGCTTTTTATTCATATGTTTAAAGTATTCATTTCGTCATCGTATTTTTTTACATCTTAAAAAAATGTTATCAATTCATAAATCTCTATTTAATTCAATTTCCCATAATTATAAATACTTTTCCACACTCAAACGTAAAATGAAATAAATTTTATATCATTTCGTCCTAGTATAATTAAACTAATAGATTGTATTTTGATATGATGGAATTTCATCGTATTAGGATTAGAAATGAATCCACCAATAAACAAGTAGGCCATCTTTTTCGGTATTTGCTTCTCCAGTCGTCTCCATTTTAAACCAACTAACTACACCATAATAATCAATAAAGTCTCACACACCTCTCTCTCTCTCTATATATTTACACACACACACATCTCCACTTATACCTCCCATGTATTCAGATACAGAGTAAGAGAGGGAGAAAGAGAGAGAAACTGCGTCAGCCTCTACGCATCAAAGAAGAAGAAAATGGAAAATAAAAACATGGCCGTGGCGATGACGTTAGTGGCTGTGAGTTTGGTGGTGAGACTGACCGAAGCGGCTGTGCACAAAGTGGGCGACTCCGCGGGATGGACGACCATCGGCAACGTTGATTACAAGCTTTGGGCTTCTTCCAAGACCTTTCAGATCGGTGATACCATCGGTGAGTTTCTATTTTCTTACAACGCAAGAAAGAATCATGTTCCAAACACTTCGGAGTTGCATCTCATCTCTCCCTAGATTTTGGTTCCTGAAACCGCGACTCTCTCTCTCTCTATGTTTGTGTTAGAAACGTGGACCCCGATAGGATAAGTGCTGTTTCTGTTTCTAATAATGTCACTTTCGGGTGGAAAGTGAATTCAACGCACACTCCCAATTGTGATGATGATGATGACTTATACTTGACGTCTTAGTGGAGTCATATATATATATATATACATATGGAAAACATATGATCTAACCAAATGCATATTATATATATATATATGTGGAAAACAGTGTTTGAGTACAACCCACAATTCCACAACGTGATGAGAGTGACGCACCCAATGTACAGAAGCTGCAACACATCGAACCCACTTTCCACGTTCACCACAGGCAATGACTCAATCACTCTCACAAACCACGGTCACTACTTCTTCTTCTGCGGCGTCCCTGGGCACTGTCAGGCCGGCCAAAAGGTCGACATCAACGTCCTACGTGTGTCCGCATCATCTCCCACATCCTCTCCCGAGCCACCATCCACTTCAGTGTCCTCTCTCTCCCCCACTGTCCCTGCCTCAGGTGTCCCCGGCCCTTCCCCTAATCTCGCATCTTCTCTTTCCAAGCCTGTTTTTGCGGCCGCCGTATCATCCCTGGCTGCTCTTCTTGTCGGGAACTTTGCGTTTTAGGATACATTAATTGTGTGAGGCTCTTATAGATTTGGAATGTTTCTCACACAGTCTGTTCCTCTTTTTCATGATTACAACTATACTATCTAATATGTAGAGACGTTTTATCAATAAAGAGGTGCTCTTTTTTTTTTTTGGTTCGTGATAGTTTCAGTGAAATTATGTATTATAAAAATGTATATAAGACAAATATGGTAGAAATTTCATTCTAGCTTTGATATAGTGTTTATTGGATAATTTTTATGTTTTCTTGATTTTCTTAAATTTATTTGTCAATAGATTAGTGGTGTGAGTGAATTATAATGGGTTAATGGTCTATTAACCTTTGTTAGTGGGGGGTAATGGATAATTTATTCCTTTGTAATTTTTGTTCTATAAATTGGGATGTAATAAAATGTAAAATCATAACTTCAAAACACCAATCCTTTTGTGTTTTTCTTCTTATCCTTCCTATTCTTCTCTTATAAAACCAATATTTTCAATAGTTGGCATCAGAGCGGATGTAATCGATTCATTGAACAATGTCGTCGATCTTACACAACGCTGGAGCATCGAGAAGTCCTGTAAACACAGGACGTCGACAGTCTCTTTCTCCTCCTCCACGTCGTGGTCGACATCGGGATGATGGTAACCACGTGGTGTAGAAGGTGATTAAAAGAGGTGGGAGGTGAGATATTTCCAATGCTCACGAAGACTAATTATGGATATTGGTCACTAATGATGAAGGTGATGCTCCGAGCATGTGAACTTTGGACAGCCATCGAGGTAGGCACCGATGATGAGCAGGAAGATCAGATGGCGCTTGAAGCCATTTTGCGCGACGTGCCACTAGAGATGATCTCTTCGTTCGCCGCGAAGAAGAATACGAAAGAGGCTTGGAAAGCGGTTGAGTCTATGCGTGTCGGTTTTGATCGAACACGTAAGGTTATAGCTCATAAAGTGCGCAAAGAGTAAGAGATAATAGCTTATCGTGATGGTGAGACGGTGGATGACTGTGCCATGCGTCTCTCTGGTATAGTGAATCAGCTAGCCATTCTCGGAGATCCTGAACTACCACACAAGGTGGTTGAGAAATACCTACAAGTTGTCCATCTTAGATTCAGATAGATCGCACTATCCATTGAAACTTTGCTCGATCAATTAACATTTTCGTTGGAAGAGGTTACTAGGAGATTGAAGGCCGCAGAATCCGCTAGACCAACATATTTTCCCGGAGAACCAATGGTTTGAGCCTTTAGAGCCCACATCGGGGGCATGGGGTAAAATTACCTTACTGAAGAGGAATGGATTGCACGAATGAATGTGCGAAAACAAGGAGATTATTCCTTTGGAGGCTCTAAGTCAGATTAACATTGTAAAAAACAATGACGTCATAAATCCGTAACTGATTGTGGATCTGGTTCTAGCGAGAACTGAGATAGATCAAAAGACAAGTGTCGAAATTGTCGTAACATGGGTCATTGGGCTAGGGACTGTCGATCCAAGTCAAAAAATGAAGAAGCACATCTGGCCTATGGGGATGACGACGAGCCTATGCTTCTTATGACCAAGGCGTGTGACACCATGTTAGATTCACCGACATCACAACCATCACATAAGTGCTCTATCCACCTTGTGGAGACGAAGGTTATTGCCCATCTTAGTCGTGAGGAGGAGTGCAAAGGCGATTTATGGTTCTTTGACACCGGGGCAACGAATCACATGACATGTGTGCGTGCTAGGTTATTTAAATTCGACCAAGCAGTGGTTGGAACCGTGAAGTTTGAAGATGGATCTATCGTCAAAATTGAACGACGAGGAATGCAAGAATGGTGAGCATCGTACACTAAGGGGGATCTACTACATTCCTCGCCTCACTGACGTGTGTTGGAATAATTAGAGTTTAAGAGATTGAAGAAATAGATGAGAGTTGGAGAGAATTGGAAGGGAAAGTGTTTTCATTCCATTGAGTTTTTCATTACAATGGAGAGTGTTCTTCTTTAGAACATAAAAAATACTAAATAAAATAAGAATTAAATTAACCTACAAGTACAACTAATTAATGCCTACAATGACAACACCATGTTGCATTTGGGAGGAGTGAAAGTGACAACACCATTGCATTCTCCCTAGGCTTCTCCTTCCCTTCCAACAACACATTCAACCTTCCTCTTATAGTTCAAATGTTGTTTTGTAATTCTATCAAGATTAATTCTATCCATATATGATTAATAAGTCACATATGTAGAATCTAATCTTAATACTCCCCCTCAAGCTTAACAATAAGAACTTACTATAGTTAAGCTTGAACCATGACTCATTGCCTCATTAAAACCTAAGTGGGAAAACCCTTTGGAACAAAACCACACTTAGGAAAAAGAGTACAACTCATTGTCATGTTAGACATTTCATTTCGGAATGCTAATGAGTCCAAGTCTAGGGAAAATGGACTCACAAACCTTCTTGCTAGTAGACTTGGTGAAGATATCGGCCAATTGGTCTTCACTTCTTTTATAGCGTGGTAGAATTACCCCTTGGTCAATCATTTGCCTCACCTTGTGGCAATCTACTTCAATATGCTTCGTCCTCTCATAGAACGCCGAATTGGACGCAATGTGGATGGCGGCTTGATTGTCACAATGCATGGTCATAGGAGATGATGTCTCGATACCCAAATCCGTGAAAACATTTTTGATCCATACTAGCTCATTGGTTAACTTCCTCATTGCTCGGTACTCAGCTTCCGCACTTGAGCATGAGACAACCTTTTGCTTCTTGCTTTTCCAAGTAACTAAATTGCCTCCTATAAATGTGCAATAACCCGTGGTA
>CM071871.1:12447172-12458299 GCA_036759665.1 Gynandropsis gynandra
GCACGAATCTGAACATTCCATGTGAGGAAGTTGGTCGGCATCAGCTTGGTGATGTTGGCCATGTTGACGGTGAGAAGGGTGCTGAGAGGATGTTGTGGATTGAAAGTCAGGGCCGCATCGGAGAGACGAGCGGTAGGATGGCTTGTTTGGCCGGCCATGAGTTAGGGTTTGGAGACGGTGAGCAAGAGGGGTACGAATTAGGGTTTGGTGATGCAGATCTAGGGTTAGGGTAGTGGATCTAGGGTTAGGAATGCAGATCTAGGGTTTGGAACGTAAGAGAACCGCGATGCACCAGCAACGGGGCGCGGCGCGGGACAAGCAGTGAGCGGCGACCCGGGACGCGAGAATAACGGGCCGGCAGGAGGAGTGGAGGACGACGGGCTGGGAATTAGGGTTTTGGGGCGTTTTTGGTTTGGCAAATGTCGTATGTGATGGTACGACGACAAGGGAGGGTGAAGAGGGGTGAACGGTCGGAGGAAAGAAAGAGGATGATCGGCGGCCGCAAAGAAGGAGGAGGATCGGCGGCGGCGGCGGTTTGAGAGGGGAGGGGAGGCCGGCCGAGATTTTAGGGAAGTTTGTTGTCGTTAGACTTTGTGCTTTTATACCATGATAATTTGAAATCTGAATAATGATTCAAATGAGCCAAAACGGCTAGATATACAAAGTTAGACCTAATTACAATGATGATAGATCTAATTACAAATAGACTTATATACCCCTATACATGTATCCTTTACACTAATCATATTTCTCCTTCAACAATCAAATATATGCCTAAAATCTCATTTGTTAATTAACCATTAATTTTTTTGTTAAATTCATTATTTTGATTCCAAAACCTAAAGCCCACTCGATTTTAAGCCGAATCAACCTGATTTGACTTGAAACTAATCTGATTTTAACCCATTTTTTACCCAATATTGACCCAATTTTGATCTCGTTTTGATCCAATTACATTTTGAAATATTAGTTTTCGAAAATAACAAATATAAAAATATGTGTTGATTTTTTGTATAATTATATCAAAATTGAGTTAATTGGACCAATTTAATTGATTTTTTTTTGGCAAAAATAAGTTTGGTTTTGTTAATTGCATCAAAATTAAGTTTATCAAATCAGTTTAATTGGTTTCGAGTAAAAAGTTAGATTCATATAGTTA
This sequence comes from Gynandropsis gynandra, assembly GCA_036759665.1. Taxonomy (NCBI): domain Eukaryota; kingdom Viridiplantae; phylum Streptophyta; class Magnoliopsida; order Brassicales; family Cleomaceae; genus Gynandropsis; species Gynandropsis gynandra. The sequence goes on from CM071871.1 coordinate 12,448,332, forward strand.
ATTTCCAACAAATCCAAGATAGACGCAATTATATATATTCTAGATTTATCTAATTTTCGAGCAGAATCCAATTAAACCGATAGAATAACCTCAATTTTGACCTCATTAACTAACTTGAACCCATTTTTTTACTTGAAACCAATTAAAAAAAATCTGATTAACTCGATTTTAATACAATTTTGACGCGATTAACTAAACCAAACCCAATTTTTTTTTACTTGAACCAATTAAATTGACCTGATTAACACAATTTTGTTTCAATTTTTTTACGCAATTAACTAACCCAAACCTATGTTGAAATCAAAATCAATTAAACCAGTCCAATTAACTTGATTTTGACGTAATTATCTGAAAAATTAACACAAATTCTTTATGTTTGTAAGCAACTAATTGACAACTAATTGCCTAAAAATTTAAAATTTAAAATTGTAATCATGTCAAAACTGTTTCAAAACCGGGTAAAACCTTGATCAGATTAAATTAAAATCGGGCCATTTAGATTCAAAATCGAGTGATGTTTAGGGTTTTGAATTGGGATAATGAATGTAACAGAAATTTTGACGGTTAATTAACAAAGAAGGTTTTAGGAAGATTTTTTTTATAGTTGATGAAGAACTATGGTTAGTGCTAAATTTCAACACTAAAAAAGAAAATCTCATTTCAACAGATGGATCAACAGATTCATCTGTTGATAACATTTGCAACGTATAGCAATGTAAAATGGAGATTATCTACGTTGAAAAGTTTGTTACAATCTATTGGCATTTTCAACATCCTTTCAATGGATATTATTTGTTGCAAATTTGCTTATGCATTCGTTGGAGGTGGTTGAAAACAAAACAATAATCTCAACGAATGATCATTGCTATGTTCGATGTGACCGTTGGAATATCAAACGTTAGATATCAACGAGCATCCGTTGGTATTACCAATAGACATCCATTGGAATTTCAACTATTTATACAACAAACTCGAATTACTTACTGGAAGCCCATGAACACAAAATATACTTTCAAACAATGTCATCTTCTTCACATAGATTTATATACAGATCAAGAGAGTGGATGTACAGAAGAAAAGATCCCGTAACCGAGGAAGTTACGCAAGAATTCTTTCACGGATTGGAGGAGAAATTCATGAGTTTTGCATCGATGCAACCTTTGTGTCAAGAACAGGGAACAATGTTATGTCCCTTAAAAAGATGCAAAAACATGAAGTATCGAAGTCAAGAATTTTTTGCAAACACATTTACAAGATTAGTTTCATAGAGAATTACGAAATTTGGTTCTTTCATGACAAAAATTGTGGCGTTAGAGATAATGTGCAAAAAGCACTAGCAAGAAAAAGAAATCAAGATGTTCATTGTGAAACAACGATGACCAATCCATATGTGGAAATGGAGTCAGATGGTTTTTCTAGAGTTGTTGAGCAAATGCATGAAGGGATGCCTAACAATGAGGCATGTCGATTTTTCAACCTATTGGATGCAGTGTAATAACCTATATAAAGGTTTTCGTGAAGGCCATTCTCGTTTAACATTGTCATCAAAACTTTGCGTGAATATGTATCTACAAATAATCAAACTCCTGTGACATGTTATGAAACAAAGAATATTTTAAAATATTTGGGAATACCATATGAGAAAATTGATAATTATAGAAATAGTTGCATGTTGTTTTGGGGAGGAGATAAAGAATTTTTGGAATGTAAATTTTGCGGTGCAATCAGATTTCGTGCAAAAAACCATCTTAATGAAAATATGTATCGTATAAAAAGATGTTCTATATTCATGTAGCAAAAAGGTTAGAAGGTTATATGAATAAAAAACTCTTGTGACAATGAGATTGCACGCAAAACGTTCTACGAGTGAAGGGATACTTAATATTCTCTATGGCTTGTGATTTTTCTCCGTATAATTTTTCTCCTGATATGTGTTTGAAAAGAGAAGTTATGTTTTACGTTGCTTATTCCAGGATCAGAACATCCGAAGAAACATTTTCGATGTCTTTGTACAGATCTAATTCATGAATTAACAGATTTGTGAATAATGGAATTGTTTCATATGACGTAAGTACAAAGAAAATTTACATATTGAAAGCGGTCTTGTTGTGGAAAATTAGTGACTTCCCTGCCTACGAAATATTATCTGGATGGAGCACCCACAGGAGAATGGCATGTCTATATTGTATGGAGGATACAGATTCGTTATGTCTAGTACATGGGAAGAAATAATGTAGTTTGATTTTCTAATGAGATTTTTTCCCGTGGATATATATTCAGAAAAGATTTAAAATTATTTTGAAGGAAAGTAATATAAAAAAAGAGGCACCGTGCATGAAAACATGAATGCAAATAAGATACTGTAAATGCAATAAAATAGGGTCGCAGGATATAATTTTTAATTCATGTTGATGAGACATTCAAGGAGCAAAAATTCAAATGAAGAGATATTGAAGGAGTCAATGAGAAGTTCAAGGAGAAGAAGATGGAGTCAAGGTTGGATCCGGCGAAGTCAATGCTGAAGGAAGATCAACAAGGTGGTGCGGCTGGAAAACCAGGAGGTTGGCTGTGCCTCGTGGAAGGTAGATAAGTTAACCTGACGAGGAAAAAGAAGGTTAACGAATCTGGGAGATATCTGAGAAGTACACAAAAATAGAGAGAAAAGCTTATGAGGTTTTCAAGTGTACTTAGAAAGATATTGTACTGAGTGGAGAGAAACAATAGAGGATTTATTTACGTCTAACTCAGGGGGAGTTATCCGTGGAGATCTTTGGTGCATTGTAAAAGATAACAAGTGTACTTAAAGATTGACGAGTAAATAAAACGAGTACTATTTTATATATTTGGTATTTAAGGATTGATTATTTGCAAAGTTGTCTTCTACTAGTTTTTTAGATACGAATGACTAAAGTCGATGGCAGATTTTCAAGAATCGGTGAAATGTGGTGGAGATCGTGGGCATAAAAAACCACAAGGCCAAAGTGAATGATATAACTTGTAGAAACGTCGTATTTTTGTGGAACTACCTTCTTGTAAATCACTTATAGTGCGTCATAATTGTGATGTTATGCATATGAAAAAAATGATTTCGATAACTACATCAACATTGTTTCGTATGTGACGGAGAAACGAAGAATAACATACAATCAAGGATAACATGCGTAAAAAAAGAATTTTAATTCTCAGATGGATATGCATCGAACATTGTTAGGTGTGTAGATATTCTGGGATCAAGGTTCATCGGGTTGAAATGTCACGATTGTCACGTTTTCATGCAGAAACTCATTCCAGTTGCATTTGTTGAGCTATTACCACAGAACGTTCACGACGTGTTATGCAGAATTAGCATATTCTTCAGAGATATGTTTAAGAAATTTAAAAAGAGATGACTTAGAGTTACGAAAAAATATATCCGAAGTATTATACTCTTACGAAAGAGTTTTTCTGCCTTAATGCTTCGATGTCATGGAACATTTTGATGCGTTATCAAAGTTAAACAAATATATAACCTAAACTACCCGCAAGTGCACGACACTTGTGTAGTACTTTAGGTGTCGATCCCACAGGGACTACGCAACACAACCTAACTCAAACTTACGATTCAAACTTGCAACGAAAGAATTATGGGAATTGAGAATGAAAAACTAAAAACAAGTAAACAAACGAGTTCCTAACAATGAGACCAACGTTCCAGGAAACCGGTTTCACCACAAGACTACCGAAACCAACAATCAACCTATCTATCATGCAATCCCAGTCAAGTTATCTAAGGCAGACGCTCCTAATATGATATCTACCCTCTCTCAAGGCATAGACACGTGATCTAGTCAAGTTATCCCCTACTTTCATGGTTGACACCTTGAACTAAACCAATAAGATCTGTGATTCATCCGTTTTACCCTAAACCGCTGCTACCCTACTTTCGTGGCCTAACCTCGGTTGTTCTAAACCTGATCTTCTAGGACTAGAATTCTCCGTTTGGTCCTTCTCCTAACCCCTAACACATGCATTTACTTGGCCTTCGTAAACACAAGTCATTCAAGCTCTCAGACAAAGAATAGATAAACAAAAACGGGAAGATTCATTCAAAGATAAATCAAAGTGGTTCCGGAATAGCCATGGGCTAATCCCTTCTCCTAGAACAAAACAAATTACTCGCTCATGCATCCGTAAACAAACATAATTGAAGTAGAAAGTATAAGGAACATGAAAACCAAGCGAAACCGAAATCTTGGGTTGATCTCCAATGCTCCTTGCACGTCTCCTTCGCAAGAATCTCCTCCTTCTCTCTACCCTCTCTCCTCGATCAAGAACTCCAAACTAACTCTCCAACTGAAGCCCCCTCGACCCCTATCTCTTGTTCTTCCTTTTCCTTCTTCTTTTCTTTCCTTTTCTCCTCCTTTTCCCTCTTGTCCGTTCGTTCTTTTCCTTTTGTTGCAGCAGCCACCGATTTTGCCTTTTCATGAGTTTTCCATTCTTGATTAAGTCGGGCAACGTTTCCATTATTTTCTCCAGCAAAATATCACTTATTCCTCTTCTCTAAAGTCGTTTTCCTTATTGTATAAGTCCCCAACAAACTCCTATTCGTTTTAAGACAAATTAACTTATCTGGAGTTGCAGGTGAAGGACGCGACCCACACGGGCTGAGTGTGTGACCTGTTCGGGCGCGGGGCAGATGATCGCGCAAGAACACGATGGAAAACATGGCGACCCGCTCGGGCTAGGCAGTGCCCCGGTCAGGCTGGTGTGTGCCCCAGTCGGGTTGCGTTGTGGCTCCCTCCGGCCGCGGCCCCGGGCGTGCTGCGTGCGGACCGGGCTCAAGTTGCTGGAAAAACTTGCCAACTAAACGCCCCGCGCGGGCAAGGGTGTACCCCGCGTGGGCATGGCTTGTTCTTCGCCGATTCTCGTCCCGTTTTTTCTATGATGATCCTCGATGTTGGCAATTTGTCTTGTGTATGTCCTTTAGCTCCAAAATGAACCGAATACGCCTTAAAACCTGTAAGAAAACGAAAACACGAAAATGAGTAAAACAGATACAAAATCATACGTAAACATCACATCTATATCAAAAACATCTCTAAAATCGTGCAAGAAATACGTATGAAAACGAGATGATCAAAATCCCCCAGACTTGAATGTTTGCTTGTCCCTAAGAAAATGTAAACGTGAACACGTGGGGTGTACAAAATCCGAGAATTCCCCTTTTCCTAGAAATGCCACTAAAGCGAAGCTAACCGATCAACTAGCACGTCGAGAGCAAATTCGGCCTAATTAAGTTTTCAGTCTTCATCCTAGGTTCACCAAGGCTACCTACGAGAAATTAAATCGAAGGCAAACTAGAGAAGCCACCGTAACTCTCTCCACCAAACAAGACTTCAGACAGATGCTAAACCTAGAGCAACCGAGGATTCTTGTTTCTTTCCGAGCTTCTTTCTTTCTTTTTTCTTCCTTTTTTTCCTTTTTTTCTTTGTTTTCTTTCTTTTTATTTTCTTTTTTTCTTTTCCTTTTTTTCTTTTTCTTTGCATACACACTAGGCTTCTAGGACGTCAGATTTGAATGGATCCAACCTCTACTTAGACCCAGACTACTGATGACGGTATACTCATGCATCTCGTTCAAGACTGCAGCAGAGTAGGCGGCGTTTTATTGTGCCATGCCCTTAGGACATAGAAAGATGATTGCCAACCCACCACTTAGACCCGAACCATCGAAAGAGTATCAAGGTCGATGCACTCATATCGATTTTAGATCATGCTTTTAGGCATTATTTCTATCGACAACGGAGTGTTAGTGTGCACTTTTAATCTACAAAATAAGCTCGATCTCATACAAAAAAAGAAGTAAAGCTTCGTCTACACGAAGTATGACCATCTGGATAGAGAAAATAAACGATAAACTAGCCTAGCAACCTCATCTAAACCCCCCACAAGGAACATTAGGATTCCCAAAGAATTACGACCTATTATTTTTCAGCCGACTAATAAGCTCTAGCGCTTAGGAAAAACCTAGATCAAACATGCAAAATCTCACGGAAAAGGCCAACTTCTTAAGCATCCTAGGTTCAGGGTTCATCTCAAAACATGACACCGGACAAGTGCCTGGGACGACTCTGACTCACGAAAGCAAAAACAAACTAAAAACTACAAAATCAAAGAGAAAACGAAAGAAAACGACATCACCTGAAAAACGTGAGCTGCTCCCCCAGACTTGAATTGAACAGCGTCCTCGACGTGAAGTTTCGATGGAGGGTAAGGGAAGTGAAGTCACGTTTGTGGTGGTATTTTTTGTGTTTTTCTGCTTTTTTTGTTTTTTTTGTTTTTTATTTTTTTTTACGATTATCCGAGTCCTAAACTAGAAAATAAGAAAAATAAAAAACAAACAGCTGGGTTGCCTCTCAGAAAGCGCTTATTTAACGTCTTTAAGCTTTGACGTATCCATTCCTCAGCACGACGGGTGGATCGGAAAGGGAGATGGAGTTTCCACTTTCGATCGGTTGAGCGGCTTGGTAAAGCTTTAGTCACTGTCCGTTAGCTTTGAATGTTCCGCTCAAATCGCTCCATAGTTCCACTTCTCCATGTGTGAATACCTCTCGTACCTGAAAAGGACCAGACCAACAAGACCGTAGGTTGCCCGAGAAAAGCTTAGGACGAGAATTGAAGAGTAGAACTAGGTCGCCTATTTAGAAGTCATGAGGTAGGATCCTTTTGTCGTGCCATTCCTTAGTCATTGCTTCTTTCTTTGGCACTTCATGCACATGATTCGCTTGTTCGCTGCCCAAGGTTGGATAAATGGTATCTGCATCGAAAAGTTTCATGACGTCCTTTTCCATTACCTCTTGCAAGTGCGGGTGCAGCCTCCTTTGAGTTTCAGTGGAAGGTTCGTGGCTATCTTCCGTATAATTTTTGTGCATACACATTGAAGAGCTGACTTTCCTATGCTTCTTGACGCATGTGGGTTGTTTTCTCATCTCATCTGCACTCAAGTTAGCATTCATAATAGCCGGGTATGTTTTATTGGATTCAACGTACTCATACCGAAAAGAAGACGGAGGTGGCTCGGGCTCAAGTTCGGACGTCTTCTCCACTGCGAAACCAGCGTGCATTTTGTGTGGTATCTCCTCATGTGAGGCGTCTCCTAGTGCTTCAACAGCACTCATGAATTTCGTGTACATCTCTGCCCCTTCGTTTGTAAATCCTACATCTTTGCAAACTCGTGGTAAATATCGTACAAGAGGATAAAAAACACTTACTTGATCATGCGTGTCTTTCTCTAACTCGTCCAGCGAATCAAATGTAAAGCAAGACTCCTTGGATAAGGGTCCGTTCATGGGGTTGGACAGGTTGAATTCGATCGTCTCATATCCAATACATAAGGAAAGCTTTTCTTGTTGTACGTTTATCATGGCACCTGCAGTAGCTAAGAACGGTCTACCAAGAATAATAGGTACCCTAGCATCTTCCTTTATTTCAAGTACAACAAAATCAGTGGGAATACAAAGATTACCTACCTTGGTGGGAACATTTTCAACAATTCCCACCGGATATCTTACCGAGCGATCCGCGAGGCGTAGACACATCTTTGTAGGTTTGAGATTCCCGAAGTCCATCCGTTTGGAAACTGAGTGTGGCATGGTGCCCACGCTTGCCCCTAAATCGCACAAAGCATTTTCAATATCAAGATTACCTATTGTACATGGAATGGAGAAGCTTCCGGGGTCCTTCAACTTTGGTGGCAAGTTGTTTTGAATGATAGCGCTGCATTCCTCGGTGAGTGCTACCGTCTCGTTCTCTTCGATATGCTTCTCTTTGGAAAGTACATCTTTGATGAGTTTGGCGTGATTAGGCATCTTCTGGAAGGCTTCCACAAATGGGATGTTGATGTCAAGCTTTTTGATACCCTCTACAAATCTTCCCACTCGTTCTTCATTCTTACTGCTCACCAATCGTTGAGGAAACGGTATAGGAGGTTTGTATGCCGGTGGAGCAACGTATGATTTGTCTAAATCTGGTTCGACTCTTTCCATAATCGCAATCTTACCTTTCCCTCTTTTCATAGACATTCCAGCAGCATGGTTTTGCTCATTGGAGGGCGAATGCTCGATCATATCACTACTACACACAGAAATAGCATTCACGTACTCTCTCGGGTTCAATTCGGGTTTACCTTGAAGCTGTCCGGGATTCCGAGAGGATGAGACAGCTTGCTGTGCTACTGATGCGTTATCAGAGTTAAATAACCTAATCTACCCGCAAGCGCACAGCACGTGTGTAGTATTTTAGGTGTTGATCCCACAGAGACTACGCAACACTACCTAAACTCGAACTATGAACCAAACTTGCTAACGAAAGAATGGTGATGAGGAATGAAATACTAAATGTAAATAAACTACTTGGGTTCTAACGATGAGACAAACGTCCTAGGAAACCGGTTTCACCACAAGACTATCGAAACCAACGATCAACCTATCTATCATGCAATCCCAGTTAAAGCTATCTAAGGCGGACGATCCTAACATGATATCTACCCTCTCTCAAGGCATAGACACGTGATCTAGACAAGCTGCCCCCTACTTTCGTGGCTGACACCATGAACTAAACCCATAAACTCTGTGATTCGCCCGTTCACCCTCAACCGTTGTTACCCTACTTTCGTGGCCTAACCTCGGTTGTTCTAAACCTGACTTTCTAGGATTAGAATTCTCCTTTCGGTCCTTCTCCTAATCTCTAATACATGTATCTACGTGGCCTTTGTAAACACAAGTAAATTAAAGCACTCAGATAAAGAATAGATGAACTAAAACGGGAAGATGCATTCAAAATAGATCAAAAGCGGTCTCGGGATAGCCAAGGGCTAATCCCTTCTCCTAGAACAAACAAACTACTCGCTCATGCGTCTGTAAAGAAACGTAAACATAGTAGAAAGTCTAAGGAACATAAAAACCAAACAAAACCGAAGTGGTGGTGCTTGATCTCCAATGCTCCTCGCTTATCTCTTCGCAAGAATCTCCTCTATCTTCGCTGAATTCTTCTCCTCTGTATGCTTGCTGTAACGGCGTCTTTTTGCCTCCTTTTAAGCCTCCTAAGTCGGTCCAATTGTTGCCCTAATTGCCCCACGAGTTCCCTTATGTTTTAAGTTAAGTTTACTTAAGTTTTGAGCAGTTACGGGCCGCGACCTGCTCGGGTAGTGAGTGTGCCCGCTCGGGTGCGGCTAGGGCAACTCGTGCAGATTGTGCTGCTGGAATGATGCCCGATCGGGCATGGCATGTGTGCCCGCTCGGGCACAAGGCAAAATGGTCCTAAATGCTTGCCCTAGTCGTGCTAAATGGTCCACACAATTGGCCGTAGGTTTTGCCCGATCGTGCAAGGGTTGTGCCCGACCGGGTGAGGCTTTTCCATGCTCAATCTCGTCCCGTTTGTCCCGTGATGATCCCCGAAGTTGCTCCTTAGCTCCGTGCATGTTCCTTTAGCTCCAAAATGGTCCAAATACGCGTAAAAACCTGTAAGAACATGAAAAGCACGAAAGCAAGTAAAACGGATACGGAATCATACGTAGAACATCACATATGTATCAAAAACGTCTCCTAAATCGTGAAAGAATTACGTATGAAAACGAGATGATCAGCTACGGAGGTCTCTAAGCTCTTCACATAGTTGCTCAAGGATTCTATCTGAGTTTTGAGCTCGTTGATGGCTGTCCCCACATCCGCATTGAATTTGGTTTGAGTTGAATGTTGTTGCCTTTGCTCCTTGATAATGCATTGATAAGCCACGTGTTTTGTATCTCACAATTCGCGCAATACATGGTGTTTGCTGCGTTAGCCGTTCTTTTACTCTGATTCGGCTTGTATAGGCGTCGAGTGCTGTTAGGCATACCTCTTGGTGTCGACCACATGGTGTGGTTCATGGAAAGGTTATCGATCAGCTCGTATGCCTCCTCGACGCTCAGATCCATGAATGATCCTCTGGCTG
>CM071871.1:12463984-12505471 GCA_036759665.1 Gynandropsis gynandra
TCCAATGTATCCACGTTTTTTTTTCACAAAATATTTGGTTATAGTGGGAAATAAGACAATTGGATAACCGAGAGGACAAAGACGTAAATAACTATATTCCTAGTTTTAGACTGGAATCTATCATGCATTGGCAATAGAACCAACCTCAGATATTTTACAAAGGAGAAGAAAATAAAGAAAGAAGTATATTTGGGGACTCAGTTTTTGAAGTGTCGGTATCGATGGTGGAAGCTTCACAAATCCAACCCCATCTGTATATTTACCATTGAGGAATGGCTAGGGGCATTATTAGTGTTGCCTTCGCCCTTCTTGCCGTTAACTTCAAGACCGTTGTAGTCATCCATAAACCTTGCCCAGAACCAATGCTTCTTCCACACTCTCTCAGTCATCTCCTCAATGGGTACGTTCTTCGTCTCTGGAAGCAGAAACAACACGAAGAGCGACATCACCAGGACCCACGATGAGAAGAAGAGGAAGATTCCGTATTTCAAATGGCACAACATCGAGAGGAACGCCTGCGCGATCACGAATGTGAAGAGCAGGTTGATGCAGACTGTCACGCTCTGCCCTGCTGACCGTGTTTCCAGAGGGAAAGTCTCGCTGGGGATGAGCCAACCCAGTGGTCCCCAAGACCAAGCGAAGGCCGAGACAAACGTACAGATCAAGACCACGACAAGGGTCGCAAACCCTTTGTGGAGGTCTTCGGAGTGGTCTTTTACCTTGAGGCCGAGGATGATGGCGATGACTACCTGAGAGAAAAACATTTGCACCCCGGCCTCAAGGAGAAGCACTCGGCGGCCGACTTTGTCCACGGAGTAGATGGAGACGATGGTGGAAAGCACGTTGACTGCGCCAGTGACCACTGCAGAGTAGAGCGCAGCATCATTACCAAAACCGAGAGTGTCGAAGAGAACGGGAGCGTAGAACATGATGGCATTGATGCCAGTGAATTGTTGGAATATCTGCAGTTCATGCAAAGCAAAGCAAAAGTGAAACAAGTAGCTACAGAAACAACATTTTTAAGTACAATTGGCGTATGATGTACATTTTTACAGTCAAGTCGGATTTCAGGATTTTGACATCCGAATCATAATCCAGATCTTGTGATAGTTTTTACATTTCATACCCTTCATTCATCGACTCTGATACTCATTCAAACTGATCAAAGAGGAAGTCGGTGAATCACGATTAAGCGCGCAAATAAATACTCTCTACACACACACAACCTTATAGAGAACGAGAGTGAAGCGAGAAAGAAGAGACCGACCTGTAAAGCGACGGCGATGATGAGCTGCGGCCGGTTTCTCCGGAGGAGAAGATTTCTGAAAGGATGTTTGACCTGCTTGGCGAGATAACTGGCTTCGAGGAGATCAGCGAACTCGGCTTCGACATTGTCGGTGCCTCGAATACGGCGGAGGATGGACTTTCCTTCATCGATACGACCACGTTCGACGAGGCTATTCGGTGTGTCTGTAACAAACAGAGCTCCGACGGTCAGTAGAACCGCCGGAATCCCGGCGAGCCCAAGCGACAGCCTCCATCCCCAGCCTCCCTTAATCCTGTAAATCCCGCCAATACAGCAACAAGAAACTTAGGTTGGGTTGAACCAATTGGAAAGGCTTGAAGCCCATAAATTTGGGCCTTAAAGGCCCATTTAGCTTTTTGCTTTTCAGTTAAGTCAACAGAAGCGACTTAAATTATTTTCCCGCCTCTGAAGTCAGAAATCGGGAAAAAGAGAACCAATGACGTAAAGGATTATTATATATAGTCTACAAGTCTACGTAGGCACGTGGACAGTCTTTGCCGAAAAGCCGGACCAGCCTAACTTAGTTTACTTACTTTGCAGGGTCATCTATTATCACGTTACATATCCTAAAAATGTAAATAACACTGGGACATGTTCCTTCTTTTTTTTCAACATTTTTTTTCCTGAGTTTAAAATTATAATTTAAATTTTAATTTGGAATTGAATTAAAATTATTTTTTTATAATTTCAAATTAGAATTTTGATCTGAACTTTAAACTTAGTTTTTCTATTTTATAAAACTTAAAATTTGAATAAATAATTTTATAAAAAATTATCAAAATATACATTTTATTTATAAATTATATTTATTCATCATTTTAATTATTTTTTACAATAAATTATTATTATTTTTATGATTATTATTAAGAAATCACATTTAAAATTATTTAATATACTTAAAATAAATACAAATTGATCATATATAATATTAAATATACAATTTAATAAAATTTATATTTTAAAAAATATCTTAAAAATTTAGATATTTTGAATTCGGAATCTAAATTCAGATGACTATAAATTTTAATATTACAAAATATTATGACTCAAATTTCGTATCTAAATTATGAGTTTTGACTTTAAAATAAAATTTATCTTACAGAATAAAATTTGATTCTGAATCATTTGGAATATAAAATCTTGAAAATGAGTTATATCTAAATTTGAATGTAAATATATGAAGTATAACGGTTTATTTTAAAATATAAATTATAATATATTTGAATAAAATAATGACTTTCCAGGGTTGAGTTGATTTGCTGGTATATTAACATTTGTTGATAGATTTTTAAAACTTTTTTAAAGTTGATAATCTGAAGTGTTTCATAATTTAATATTTTATTTGAATAACACAAATCTTATATTTTAATATAAATATATGATCATAGATGTAAAAATATCTATAAAATATATAAATTTATTTAAAAGTATCATAATTATATATAAATTGAATTATTTTTGTTTATATATATATAGTATAGGTTATAATTTTATTTGACATTTGAAATAAACTGTTATTATTATTATTATTATTATTATTATTATTTTGGAAGCAATTGTAGTTCATCTATAAAACTGATAAAAACATAGTTAGTATATAACTTTAAGGATATAAAATAAATTAATATGATTTTTGCTAACCAAAAGAAAAAGTATTATAAAAGATATGAATTGTCGAAAACGATCCATACAAGAAGATCATAAGGAGAAAATATATTTTATTTCCAAAAAGGAGACAGGTGGAGAGAGATGCGTACTTGGAGGTGCCATAGTTGACAAGATTGGCGAAGAGGATTCCGATGGTAACATTAAGCTGAAAGAGAATGTTAAGACCACCTCGGATTCTGGTCGGAGCAATCTCCGACAAGAACAGAGGAACCGCCTGGTTCGCGAACCCCACGCCGCAACCGAGCAGAATCCGGCCGATGATGAGCATGGCTAGGTCTTGCGCTGCCGTGTTGAGCACGACACCTACGATGAAGAAAACGCCGGCCACGAGCATCGTCAACCTTCTTCCGAGCCTCCTAGTCGTATAGGAGGCGAAGAAAGTGGCCGTCAAGCCGGCGAGGTAAAGAGAGGAAGTGAAGAGTTGAAGTCCCTGGTTGTCGTACTTGCAGTAGTTGCTCTTTAGATCTGCTCCTTCTTGTGTTCTTTTATGTACAGTTGGGAAGAATTTCTTGAGGAAATCAGGCATTGATGTCACACCGCCTGCCATTAAAAAGGGTTCTTGATGATGATGGAATGTTTGCATTTTTTTAAAATTGTTACAAAAAAAAACTCAAAATTATGGGTTCTTGATGACTATTTACAATAACTTTTTTTGCATTATGGAAATATAGTCTAAATATTAATTACCCGATACACCAACGTCGTAACCAAACATAAGGCCACCGGTGGCAGCCATGATGCAAGAAACGACGACGATGGGAGTGATCTTGGCTTCAAATTTAACTCCCGTCGCCGGAGCCGCCGCAAACCCTCCCGCCGGCATATTTCCGATGGATTATCAAGTCTTGTCTATGATAGGATATCGTCTTATAGCCTTGTGTCAACGAATAAGAGTGTGCATTATATATATATATCTAGAGAGATGGAGTGCAAAAACTTGGGGTTTCCGGCGATCCCATGTGGAGAGAGGCAATCGGTCAACAGACGTTTCCTTCGTTTATATGATTCAATATTTGTTTGTGATGTATTATTGTTAAATATATTGGTTGAAATTTATAAGATTCCATATTGTTTTTCAATGTATATATTTGTTATATATTCATATTGGCTAAAATTTAGGTGGCGAATCAAAAGAGTTGTAATAAGAAGGCATCATATAATTTGTCACGTAGTTAATGGCATGATGCAAGTAGTTGCGTTTGTCACACCATATAACCTTCAAATGGTTCCACCTGTCATTGCCTTTGCCGAAATGTGAAATTGTTGTTTATCGAATTTAAACGTGTTACGGTAAACGTCCATGTAAAATTCTTATCACAATTTTATAAAATCATTTAATAATTTTCTAGTCTGTTCTTTTTTTCTTCTTCTATAAATATGTGTTATTTTATTCAGTTTATACACAAATACTCTAATCTGCCATTTTAGATTGTAATATTTGTAGAGGAGATCTTAAATAAAACAACTTGACGCCAACATCTGATCTAGCTTGGTTGATGAAAGATCTTAGGGTGGCGACGACGTGAACTCTAATTCGATCCGAGTTTTTTAATTTCGCCCCAAAAGGGTAAGGTCTTAGAAGAATATAGAAATCATTGAATTACTACTTTTTTTAGAAAATTTAAATTTATATAGTTGAATATATCAGATATCTACGAATATTTTATTATTCGTATTCAATGAATATTTGAAATTGTTATTCGTTTTTGAAAATATGGATACATGTAAGTGCAAAAATTTGTTAAAAAAATGTGAATATTCAATGAATATTCGGATCGAATGGGGTAAATACGAGAACCGGGCGATGGACGGACCCTGGCAAAGGGAGGCAGGAGAGAGCGGGCGAACGAGTGGCAGGCGGGCAACTCGGGGAAAGCAGATGGGAGGGCGACACAGAGTTGCCAATGACTGTGTGAGGGTGCACATGTGGGAAAGAGAAGAGAAAGTGAGAGAAGAGAGAGAAGAAAAGAGTGGAGCGGGAAGGCTAGAAAGAAAAATAAATGTCTTTTAGGATAAAATTTTTATATTTTATTTATAATTTAGTTTTTATATAATTCTGTTATATTATCGGGTTAAAAATTTATTATTTACAATTTAATATTTTAAAATAAAATTTACTATATAAATAAATTAGATAATTTCTTATACAAATAAACGACTATATTTAATATGATTTCTATTATATAAATAATATATATAAATAAACAAAATAAATATTACATACAAATAATTAGATAATTAAATTTAAAATATATATTTTGTAACACTCTCGTCCCGCAACAACCTCGGGATTAGGAATGTCCACCATCACCTCCAAAACGTGGCTACACGTGTTATCGTTCAAACGTATTTATAGAATAAATATAAATGATTTATTCCGAAATAAGAATGGTCCGGACCAAATATCAAAACAAATACGTAAAGACCAGAGTCACGTAAATGAAATAATAAATAGGAAATGCAAAATAAAACTTATCGAGACTTCGTGCACGCCTCTCCCATCAGTCCGCCGTGAGCCTTCATGTTGCTACTCAACCTCATTACTTTTTCTCATCACCATATCATGTTCATCCACGACAACCCACAAATAGGATGTAATTCAACCTCATTTACAATGTTAAACTCAACATCTTTCCTTTTTAGATCAGCATAACTCTTATGACGATCTTGAGCCGTCTTCATTTTCATCTTAACAATTTTTATCTTTTCCATGGTCTCCTCGACAATCTCTGCTTCGAAGATAGATCTCTCCCCCATTTCAGTCCAGCACAAGGGTGTACGACAATCTCCCCCGTATAATGCTTCATATGGTTGCATCCCAATACTAACATGATAACTATTATTGTATGCGAACTCAATAAGTGGTAAATGATTTTCCCAACTTCCAGACCACTCCAACGCACATGCTCGTAATAGATCCTCAAGCGTCATTATAGTTCTCTCAGATTGTCCGTCTGTATGTGGATGATATGCGGTGCTCATCCGCAATTTGGTTCCTAACTCTTTTTGAAATGACTGCCAAAGACGTGAGGTGAATCTCCCATCTCGATCTGACACGATGCTCGATGGAACCCCATGCAACTTCACAATTAGTGCAATATATATCCTTGCTAGCTGATTCACATCAAAAGTCTTCTTTATCGGAATGAAATTTCTAGTCTTAGAAAGTCAGGTTTAGAACAACCGAGGTTAGGCCACGAAAGTAGGGTAGCAACGGTTGAGGGTGAACGGGCGAATCACAGAGTTTATGGGTTTAGTTCAAGGTGTCAGCCACGAAAGTAGGGGGCAACTTGTCTAGATCACGTGTCTATGCCTTGAGAGAGGGTAGATATCATGTTAGGATCGTCTGCCTTAGATAACTTTAACTGGGATTGCATGATAGATAGGTTGGTCGTCGGTTTCGGTAGTCTTGTGGTGAAACCGGTTTCCTAGGACGTTTATCTCATCGTTAGAACCCCAGTAGTTTAGTTTACGTTCAGTATTTTATTCTTCATCACCACTCTTTCGTTAGCAAGTTTGATTCGTAGTTCGGGTTTAGGTAGCATTGCGTAGTCTCTGTGGGATCGACACCTAAAATACTACACACGTGTCGTGCACTTGCGGGTAGATTAGGTTAATTTAACTCTGATACGCATCAAGTTTTTGTACCTTCTCCCCATAAAGATATACAACGCGCTGTACCTTCTCCCCATAAAGATATGCCCTCCAAATCTTTAACGCGAAGACCACAGCTGCCATATCTAAATCACGAGTCGGATAATTCTCTTCATGCTTACGTAACTGTCTTGATGCATAAGCAATCACGTGATCTCCTTGCATAAGTACACATCCTAATCCTGTCTTTAACGCATCCGTGTAGACTATGTATGGAATCCCTGGTTGTGGTAAGGCTAACACTAGGGTTTTCGTTAGCTTCTCTTTTAGCTCCTTGAAGGACTTCTCACAATCTTCATTCCAAACAAAATGTACATCTTTTCCCGTAAGTCTCGTCATTGGCTTTGCTAGGCTAGCAAAGTTCATAACAATCCAACACGTCTCTTCCAAAAACTACACTTTTTCAACTTCACAAACAATCGTTGTTCTCTGGGACGCTCTAACACTAAGCAAAAATCCAACACGTCTCTTCCAGAAACTACACTTTTTCAACTTCACAAACAATCGTTGTTCTTTGGGACGCTTTAACACTAAGCGTAAATGTTCCTCGTGTTCCTCTGGGCTCTTGGAGTAGACCAGAATGTCATCTATAAATACAATAATGAAACGATCCAAATAGTCCCGAAACACATTGTTCATTAGCTTCATGAACGCAGCAGGGGCACTAGTCAACCCAAATGGCATGACCGCAAATTCATAATGCCCATATCGTGTTCGAAATGCGGTCTTCCTAATGTCACCTTCTGTAATTAGAATCTAATGATATCCTGATGCTAAATCTATCTTTGAGAACCAAGTCGCACCTCTTAATTGATTTAATAACTCATTGATCCTCGGTAGTGGGTAACGATTTTTCACAGTGACTCTATTTAGAACCCTATAATCAATGCACAGTCTAAAAGTCCCATCTTTCTTCTTCACAAATAGGACCGATGCACCCCATGGTGATGTACTTGGTCGTACAAAAACTTTCTCAAGTAGCTCATCTAATTGCTTCCTCAACTCCGTCATTTCCGCTGGTGCCATTCGATATGGAGACTTTGATATTGGAACAGTACCCGGTCCTAGCTCAATCTTAAATGGATCCCTCACGTTGGTGGTAAGCCCTGCAGTTCTCTGAAAACATCTGCAAACTCTCGCACTACAGGGATCTCCTCGACTTGCACAGATGGACCCACTTCTTCTACTGACATGGTAGCAAGATATATGTCACACCCTTGATCTAGTAATCGTTCCATACGCAACACTGAGATGATTTGAATCCTTTGACTTGATCGAATTCCTTAACAATATGTATTGACCATGCATAAGTGTAGGAACGCCAACTCCATCGCTCCACACACAATGTGCGACACATATTTTAGCTCAAAAGGTTTTTTAAACCTAACCCAAGGAAATCAATGCTCTAGACATTCCTTTAGGTTTCATCTCACAAGAAAATTCGTTCATCCACCAAATATCAGAACACAATATTTAACTAAATCTCTCTAATCAACATCTTGATAACTGAAAGATCCTTCCAAGTCGAAATATTTATTCATCCCCTTATGAAAGATATCATACATCTATATTATATCTTAATACTGAATCGATTCATGTGATTCACGACATAGAAAGAAGCCGACAACTCCACTTTTCTTTGATTCATCAGAGTAGGCGGTAGTAGTGTCTTCGATAGTGATAATAATATCCTCAAAGTCTCTTTTTAGTCATGTTGTCCACCTTCTAGTAGTAACTCTTTCAAGACTTTCCTTACGATATCTCTATACATTCCACTTTTGAACCTTCGTCATAACCAAAGAGACTTTGTACGCTCTATGACAAGAGTCAACCAATCATTCTAGATACTATCCATAAAACACAGTTAACCATTTAGCCTTCCATGCTTAGAACCTCAACTTAACACTTCAAGTCATGCATACTAAGGTCTCATGACTTTATTAAAACATTTCGCAAAAACACTTTGAAATCCAGTGAAAATGATAAATACAAAAAATGAAAACCAGAGCTCTGATACCAATTTGTAACACCCCCATCCCGGAACAACCTCGGAACTAGGAGTGTCCACCATCACCTCCAAGAGGTGGCTGCACGTGCCATCGCTCAAACGCATTTATAGAATAAATATAAATGATTTATTCCGAAATAAGAATGGTCCAGACCAAATAGCAAAACAAATACGTAAAGACCAGAGTTACTTAATGAAATAATAAATACGAAATGCAAAATAAAACTCATCGAGACCTCGTGCACGCCTCTCCCATCAGTCCGCCGTGAACCTTCATGTTGCTGCTCAACCTCATTACTTTTTCTATTCGCCATATCCTGTCTATCCACGACAGCCCACAAATAAGGTGAGTACGAAATACGCACTGCCATCCACGACAGCCCAAAAATTGGGTGAGTGCGACATACGCACTCAGTGAGATCAATACGTGTACGTATTCTGTGCCACGTATTCTCCCGCTCGAACTGAATATCATAAAATAATGATATATCCTAAGTCTAAACTAAAGATATACAGATAACTCTACCCAACCCGACTGAGTATCTAAAATCTAAGACTAGTACCACACTGGATCATAACGCACAGAGTCCACATGACTCTAGCTCGGGCATATGCTCGCGAAGTCCAAAAGACCCTAGCATACTGAAAATCTCGCAAGGTCGCAACGTACCCCAGCTATCACTACACTACACTGAAAATCTCGCAAGGTCACAACGTACCCTAGCTATCAGTACACACTGAAAATCTCGCAGGGTCACAACATACCCCAGCTATCAGTACCATACAGCGCTCCGTCGCTTGAAAGGTTACCACAACCCTAACACGGTACGACGCTGGCAGATCCACTGATCTGACTAACTCGACGCTTCGTCGCTCGCAAGGTTACCACAACCCCAACACGGTATGATGCCGGCCCAGATCCAAGTGTCGCAATACTAACGTCATCGACCCGATACTCCTCACGTGACAACTCTCACCAACGCGCTCGCACACGCCTTCTTCCGAAGGTTCGAGTGTGAAACCACCCGATCGAGCACACTAACAAGGTATTCACTCGGTTTAAACACCGAACCCAAATATCGACGTTCTCCGACCCCAATACTTGGTCGCACGTCAGTTCTACATCTCTAGTCACTTATACAACTCATATACTTATCGTCAATTCTCATACGACAAATTTAGAGTTTTTATCCAATTCTATTTGTAGTGTCTCATTTTTACCATTATGATCCTATAAATTCTATCGTGATCATGCATCATTTTAAAAATATAATCTTTTCCATATATCGATCACAAATCCGAAATTAAGGTGGAGAAAATCATCACCTTAGCTTCTCGAGGATTTGACGATTCTGGCTAATATTGCTAGCAACAACACCGACCAATTTTTCCCTATTATGGATCCGTTAAATTCCATGAATTTCGAATTAAGTGAATAATCACGATAAACTATTTAGAGATTTACCACAATCGTGATTAGAATCCATCCACAAAGAATAAGATGAAAATTGAAGATCCTTCTTCAATTTTTTCTTTTTTTTTTCTTTCTTTCTTCTTTCTTCTTCCTTTTTTTTTCTTCCTCTCTTTCGGTTGAACCCACGACTGCTCTATCTATTCCTTACAAATTTTAAACCCTCATAATTCATAATATAAAACAAAACCCTCAGTGAACAGTAAAAATGCCACGTGTCAAGTTTTCAACCTTTGGATTTCATTTTTAGGTGTGCTGACCATTTATTGGTCATTAGATCAACAACTTCTACTGTTTGGGGAAGTTTCTGATTTTCGACCTTTGGATCCTCACACGCTCTAACGATCTCCACCGTTTATTCTTCGTTTCCTTCTCTCTCTCCTCTTAACCTTCCCACCGTATATTCTTCATTTCCTCTCTCTCCTCCTAACCTTCCCAAGGCCTAAACCTAAATTTTTCTCTCCATGTTTTCCCCCTTTCTTTCTTCCATTACACCGGCGGAGCAGACGAGACCTTGCGAGAGGTTAGGTCGACAGTCGAAGCTAGACGGGTAGGTGAGGCTAGGCGAGGTCGTGCAGGGTGAGGCGAGGCGGGTGTGGAGGGGACCGGAGGCGTGGGGTGAGGCGAGGCGGGTGGGGAGGGACCGGAGGTGCGGGGACCGGAGGCGCGGGAAGAGCTAAACCTGGATTTCCTCCTCGATGCTTCCACCCCTTTCTTCGATTACACCGGTGGGGACTGGAGGCGCGGGGCGACGTGCGGCGGATGGGTAAGGGAGGCGCGGCGGCTAGGATAGAGGGAAGTAAGAAGAATTAGGGTTTTCCTTTTCCAAAAATCATAAACATTAAAAAAAATAAAAAAAATCATAATTTATTAAAAAAAAAGAGGGAGGCGCGGCGGCTAAGTTGAAAGAAGGGATTTAGGGTTTTATTCAAAAACATAAATATTAAAAAAAATTTAAAAAATCATAATTTATTTTAAAAAATCATAAATTATTTTAAAAAATTTTTTTTATGTCTTTATATCAAATTTTGTAAAAAAAATTATCGCGGGTATAATACTAACATATATATAAATACACAGGTAAACCTTGTTTCACGGACCTCACATATTTAATATATGAGTTCTATCTATTATTTATATTTAATTTTGAAGATATTTAAATTTGAATTTTCAATTTAGATACAGATTGAATATTAATCGGTTGCAACTATTTTAGATACTTTATTCACCTTTAATTAAAAAAACAAAAATATATAAAATTTTTATTGTTGAAAATCCTTAAATTTCAATTTTTTCAAAAAAACATTTTGGAAATATCAGGCAAAAATTTCATAATAAAAAATTGTTTGAACGATGAAATCTAGATATATATTGGTTTGCAACAATGAGAATTTTGGGAAACAAGTAACAATCTAAAAATCTCTTGAGGACTTTTTACCTATAATACAAAATAATACATTACAACTGATCTAAATTAATCGAATTCATACAAAATTGTACATCCGTAGATAGTTTTAAATCAACTAAACCAAAGGAATTCAAAATAAAAAAAATAAAGTTGCTAAATTTGGTCAATGCAGCAAAATTCGAAGACATGATGGGGTTTAGTTTTCACAGAAGACATTGCACAAACTCACCCAACATAATAAAACAAAGGAGAGAGAGAGAGAGAAGGAAGAGACCAAGATTTGGGGCGTGAAGAACGTGTGATATTATTTAGTCAGGAAGTATTTGCTCGCCGTCTGCATCTGCTTCGGTTTCAACGGTCGGCTTTGAAGGTGCTTGGCCAGGAGCTTGCTTCTTCTTGATGCCACTCACTATATCGTCGATCCTCAACAGCATGCACGCCGCTTCTATCGCCGTTTTGAACGTTTGCGCCTTCACATTGTACGCATCCCATATCTGCTTTTCCAACCATCATTATTACCACATTCACATTCTAAATGTATATTTACGTACCATTGTCGCATCCCGTTTCACCCTACCTTGCTTTCTTTCATGTCCACAATGGCGCCAGAGTTCCCGTCAATGCCAATCCATGTGTTTTCACCATTAGCATGCTGTCCCAAACCCGCAATTCAACCCCGAAAGAGGAGTCTTGTCAGAAAAATATGTGACAAGCTAATGAGAAATAGAAGGCGATCGCACCTTAGAAGGCATACCTTTCCTTGTAAGGCAGTCATAGTTCGGATGACGTTAACGCCACAATTCTGAGCCAGGGTGCGAGGAATAGCCTCAAACGCTATCGCAGCTGCTTCATAAGGCCACTGGTTGCAACAACAATCAAGTACATTACAAATGTTACGGAGGCACAACATTATCTCGTGGGCACCCAATTCAACTTTCGAAGGAAGAAATCTAACCAACCTTCTCTATGCCTTCAATCGTCGAACTCTTCTGTTTTAAAGTGGCAGAGACTGTCAGTTCCGTGGCTCCTCCACCAGGAACAAGCTTCGGGTTCTTGATAATGTTTCTTGCAACAGACATGGCATCCTGCAGTTAGAATACATTAACTTCGTGAAAACAACAGTCTGATACCAAAGATAAGGAAATCCATTCACACACCTGTAGATTTCTTTCCACTTCGTTGAGAAGATCTTTACTTGGTCCCCTTAGAAGTACTGTACATGCTTTGGGTTCTTTGCAATCTACAATAAAGGCGAAAAACTCGTCTCCTATTTTCCTGACTTCAAACAAGCCAGCCCCAGTACCAACATCAGACTCCTGCAGTTCATCAGGTCTGTTCACGATCACTGCCCCACATGCCTTGGCAATTCTGTTGTTATCCGTCTTCCTCAATCGTCGGATTGCACTAACTCCAGCTTTACTGAAGTAATGACATGCCAAGTCACTAAGTCCCTTCTCTGTAATCACTAAATCAGGTTTGAACTTCAATATCTGCATGCAAATGTTCTCAATGTATTCCTCTTCCATCTTTAACAGCACCTCCCAATCCTCTTCTTTAACCAATTCAGCATTGGTTTGGTTTTCCCCTTTCTTGTACTCAAGGGGACAGTCAAGAAGAATAATCCGTGGATTGATGATCTTTCTTTTCATTTTACCAGGGGCAACTACATCTTTGTTAATCATCACTCCTCTCAGGACCTTAGAGTCCTCCAGCTGACCACCAGGGACCTTCTCAACCTTAATATATTTTTTTATATCCACCTCCCTCAGTCCTTGCCCAAGATCAACGCCAACAGTAGTCGTGGCATCAATAGCCAAATCCTAACACAACCAGTCAAATCAAGCAAACTAATGTGAGTACTGTACTGTGGAGAGCCATACTACCATTTATCCTACACAAGGGAGCATCACAACATAGGAAAAGCGGGCAAATACAGTACAGGCATCCATAACTTATTATTGTTTTAATCAGGCAGGTTCTACATATCTAGTTATATGGATATATCTATGCTGGGAAGTCCTCTTACATGTATATATCAAACCATAAATGGTAAAACCGCCAGAGACAATACAAGCTTAAATGCCACAGCAGCTGAAATACTCACAGCAATTAGATCTCCAAATTGGCTGGTGAACTTTGTCCCTATGCAGCTCTTGACTAGTCCCAGCATTGTTGCTCCTGCAATGATAACACATCTCACCAGTATTACCATACAAGCCAATGACCAGCAAGACAAAATAGATGCTCCTAGCTAGTTTCGGACTTACGGTCATTAACATCAATTGACATGGCTATCTTGTCAAGAACAGCAATAGCATCTTCAAGAGCCTTATTGTAAGCTGCAGCAAACAGCATGATTTAGATTCAAAACCACAAAATTTCAATGAGAATGGCGAACAATCTATGGCGCGAGCATACCTCGGCATATAACTGTGGGATGGTAATTCTTCTCAATAAAAGCTTGGGCAACATGTAACATCTCCCCAGCTGTTGAGGAAGAACATTACCGTGAATACAAACAGGAAATGTGATACATTAAGAACTTTTAATGCATGTTAAACAGATTGTGCTTCAAAGCTTGGCATTTATTGCATTAAGACCACACTACAGCACTTAGTAGATAGGCATACACTATTAAAAGAACCATTTTTTCCCATATACTAATTTCTGCGAAGGGAAACTTCTAATCCCCTATGCAAAACAGCCACCCAATAGAGTTGTTCTCACTATATAATCAACAGCTATGATTAATGGAACACTGATCCGAACCATGCATTTGGCAATCAAATGTTTTTTGCAGATAATAAGACAGAGGGTTCATACCCAGCACAATAACAGATGTTGTCCCATCGCCTACTTCTTCATCTTGTGTACGGCTCAATTCAATCATTGACTGCACCGTCATTGTGATTAATGGATTGGTAAAATGCGAATAGGAGACAGTGCCAATGAGCAAGGGAAGGAAAGAATGTTACCTTGGCTGCAGGATGAGCAAGATCTAGTTCACGCAGAATAGCATTTCCATCATTGGTAACGACAATACCTGTGAAGAGACATAACATAAACGACTTAGCAGATAATGCAATAAGCGACAAGACATAAGTTTTGATGCAGAGGAGACAGCGAAAACTACAAGACAAGCAGAACCCTCATATGCTGAGTTATATGCAGCTAACTCATAAATTAAAACAGAGTAAGACTGACAAGATGGAGCTCACCAAGCAACGATATTCCACAAGGCATAAACCCTAATGACGTCCCTTAAGAGATCTACAGCCCCACGCACAGAGAGGAAAAAACCCTAACAAGGCAATGGGTTAAAGGAAGAGAAACCTACCTCCTCCAGCATCAAGAAGCATCTTCAGCATCGAACGAGGACCCAATGTGGTACGGATGATATCAGCAACAGCCTAGAAAATGGAGTCCGTGTGACACCGGCGAAGCCATGATCGAAAGAGAGAAACAGAAGCATCAGAAACAAAACATTACCTTCGAAGCCTGAATATTAGCATGGTGAACCTTGGTTCCAGATTCACGCTTCAACGAATCCTCTGAAACGTTACACGAACAGTTAAGGTCACAAAATCAAAACAAAACTGCAAGAAATTCGGAAATGGATAAAAGAAACGGGGGATGGAGAAGGAAAAGCACTAACTAAGAACAAGAACTGGAGCCTGCATGTTTGCGATCTAAGCGACGACGGAGATTCGGAGCAGAAGCTGAGAAGGAGACAAGGAATTCAAAGAGCGGCAAGAAATTTCAGTGCAAATGGAAAAACCTCGAATCTTCGCTTCCTTCTCAAGCCCATACCATAAGCCCAAAAACACTCTCTTTCTTTTTTCTTATAAAAAAATATGTTTTTTTTTAAATTGTGAAGATAATTTCTTTGTATAAATGGTCTTTCGTTTCCAATCGTTGGAGACTATGTGGTTCACCACTCCAATGGAGTTCGTCCGCAGCCATTGTTGCAGCTCTGGATGCAGCTTCTTCTCCTGAAGCTCCTCACTTCCGATGGTTGTTTTAATATTCTTGTTGTCGTATCACTTGTACTTCCTCTCCACCATGTATGTTTCTTTTCCTTAGATTCCTTTGGATTAGATGCTTCTGTGGCTTCCATTTTGACAAATTTAAATTTGATATGATAGACGGATGAACAACGGAAGAGGAAGGGTGATAAGTCGGGTAAGAAGGTGAAATTCAAAATGAGATTGGATCATCAAGTTGAGTTTGGAGAGCATGTCTCCATTTTTGGATCTGACATGAAATAAATATGAAATGAACGTAGAGGTATAGATAGCTATTTTTAAGACGATAAATTCAACCATAAGCAATGGTCATAGATTGAACTGGAAATTCAATAAATGAGAAATATTTTTTATGATTTGACTACAGGAAGTTTAATGTATGTACAGGTTTATATACGATTTGATTTGGTATATATTATTGATGTTTTGGAAAGATATTTAAATAATCGGGATTGACCATTGGAAAACGTCCAAACGGGTGGTGCGATATGTTCAGAAAACTAAAGATTATATGCTCGTGTATAGAAGATCTGACCAGCTCGAGATCACTGGTTATTCGGATTTGAATTACATTGGGTACCTCGATAGTCTTCGATCTACTTCAGGTTATATATTTTTCCTCGTTGGTGGCTATTTCTTGGCGTAGTTGCCAAGCAAAAGCTTGTAGTATCGTCCACAATATATGCAGAATATATAGCATGTTATGAGGCATCCAATCAGGCTTTATGGTTGCGGAATCTTATCTCTGGATTGCAGATTATGACTGGTGTGGATAGACCCTTAAAGATTTATTGTGACAATCGTTCAATGGTATTATATTCGAACAATAACAAGAGTATTTCGAACTCAAAGCACATCGAAATTAAGTATTTTGTTATTCGTGAAAGGATACAGAGTGGGATAATCTCGATAGAGCATATAGGTACAAATTCCATGATTGCGGATCCGTTGACTAAGAGCGTTATACCTAAAGTCTTTCGAGAGCATTTTGATCATATGGGTATTGTCCTTTGTACAATATTACGGTTTAGTGGGGATATTGTATTTATTCCAATTTGCTCTTAGATTACGATGATGTATGTTTATTCTGTTTCAGTTTTATGTTCCTAAGCTATTGAGTTTAAGCTTAAGGTATTCACTTTGTGTCATTCGGTTTAAGTTGATCTCGATAAGATAGGACCAGTTGGAGATAGACACGTATCGATCACTTCATGCGTAATCTTTATGTTATACATCAATATTTAGATCTATGTCATTCTTCTGTATTGCGTTAGTAATCAAATGTGGGTCTAACTACGTTGATATTGTGGTTAAATCTCTTTGGTTCTATGTTGATATGGTTGATGGACGAAATTGGTGTCAATACCGGTTTGATGACAACAATTGATAAGCGCTCTTAAGGTTATTCCATTGTTTTATTGTCATATATATGGCCCAGGAGGGAGATTATAAGATATTCAGTTTAATCTTATTTTGGTGGACCGATATATGGTGAATAATTTTGGAATAAATATTATTATTCGGTTTAGTCTAAACTAAATGTAATCAAATCTAAGTTTAATTTATTAGATTTCAGTATTGAATTGAATGAGAAGGATTATATATATAGAGACCTTTGGTAGTATGGTTTATAATTCATGATGGGAAAATTACACGTCTTGATAACCGAAATTAATTGGTTATCTGTCGGTTTATGGTTCATGGCTCACATGCACATATAAATGAGATTCATTTGGTTTCTAGCATAGTGATTTTCATTATCACATACGGTTTTACAAAAAACTTGAAAGAGAATCTCAGTTTTATTGATGCATCCCATCAATATCAAATTTTCGATTTTTTTACTCGAGAAGACGGAAGATCTATTTCGTTGCATGACATATACCATAAATTAATGTATAAATCTCGATCTTCTGTTTCGATTTTTTCTAATCTTAATATAATTCACGATAGATTTTCGGAGTTTTAGAATCCGAATTAATTGTGTTTATATCAAATTTGGGTTTGATTGCTATTAATTTAGAAAATTTTGGAAGGAAATTTGAGTTTTGAGAGATAAATTTCGGAGGATGAGGATTGATTTTTTTCTTTTTAAACACCCAACAATTGGAGGTGGCTCATTAATTTTTTTTTTTTGTAATTAAAAAATCAATTTTGGTCTTGGACTGCATGAAATTTCTTTAGGCTTCTAGAGAATTCTTTTTGGGCTAAAAAACTCATGGGCTCGGTTTTTTATGGTTAAGTGCTTTGTTTAGGATTTAAGAATGGGCTCAAGCCTTGGTTTAAAAGGATTTTGGATCAGGGTCCATTTTAATTAAAGTTAAGGCCCGGTCCGGTGAAGTTTTCTTGGTCCGGCCCATTAGGTTTACAACAAAATGAATTCCGAATGCAGGTCATGTCAGGAAACGAACCATAGACCTTAGGCAGAATTCGGGTACTATGCCAATTAAACCGTTAGTTTATTTGAGAGCGCGGTCTGATTTATTCTCTATCACATGGGAATAATTTAGTAAATTTAGAATCAAACCAGCAAATTTATAAGCATAAGGATGAGTTTATATTTCAATTAATTTGTACAAGTCATTTGGATTAGAATTGGCACAAATTTTATATATGTATATGGTATCATGATTTCGGTTAATTTAATTTACTATGATTAATTACACATACGGATCATGTAATTGTAAGGTTAAATCATAGATATTGAAATAAAGTTATTCATTGAAATTATGATGGTTATTGATATATCCTTTGATCAATGTATTCGATTTAATTAAATTTCTCAGCATCCTACCAAAATGGACAATCTTGAGAAAAATAATTATTTCAATTACATTGAGAATGTTACATAATATAAATTCATACGAACTTTTATAAACTCAAAGGTTATTCACGGTTTAACATAATTATATTGTATGTACATTGATAATTAGTGTATATCTTCGATATGACATAAATGTGATGGTATGCCCAAAGGTTAGTAATTACACGAGATGTTTGATTTATACTAATTATTTGATGCGTTGAGTCATCTATTGCAAGTTAAAATTATTTTTCAAAGACTAATTTTGATGTTGCGCAAATACCTTGTGATGGGATTAGATTGTTTTATCATTCAATTAAGGTTTTATTGAATGGAAGTCTAACACACGAGCTATCTTTTGTTTACAGTTGTGCTATCGGCATCCAGTATCTCCGCCAACATTAGTTCGATCCCTATGTTGAATGGTTCGAACTTTGCAGAATGGAAGGAGCACTTACTGATCGTTTTTGCTTTGATGGGTCACAACCTTGCGATTAGGGAGGTTCGTCCAGTGATTAGGGATTCGAGTTCTATTGAGGATCGTAACAAACTCGAATGTTTGGAAAGCTCAAACGCATATGTTTGATGATCATTAAATATTCCATTCCTCCGATTTTCAGGGGCTCTGTGCCCAATTAGGTGACATTGGCTAATGAATATCTCGATACCATGAGGTATAAGGGCAACAAGAGTATTCAAGAGTATATTATGAAAATGTCTAATAATGCCTCTAAGTTAAAGACACTAGGACTTGGGTTGTCGGAATATGTCCTAGTGTGCTTGATTTTGATCTCTCTCCATGCACAATACAGTTATTTTAAGGTGAGCTATGACTGTTAGAAAGATAAATGGACTCTTGATAAGCTCATTTTCCACTGCGTGCAAGAGGAAACAGAGATTGAGACAGGAAAAGACATATAGTACTTATGTAGCCACCACCTTAATGGGCAAGATCGAGAAAAGAAAGAAAGGTTATGAAACCGCTGATTCAAAATAAGTTCATGTGCAAAAGAAACATAATAAGGTTAAAAAATGTTTCTTTTGTCACAAGACTGGTCACATAAGAAAATGTTGTATACTTGTCATGCAATAAGGATTTGATCCTCACTTTGGTTTGTTCCGAGGTCAATTTAGCTTCAGTGCCTAGTAATACTTGGTGGGTTGATTCAGGTGATGTAACTCATGTAAGTGTTTCTATGCAGAGTTGTCTCCATTACCGAAAATCGATTAATGTTAAAACATACATCTATGTAGGTGACGGTAAAAGGGTGGAAGTGGAAGCTATCAGACGATTAGACTTTTGATGAAGACTGACCATTTTTTTTGGATTTGGAGGGTGTTTTCATTTTATCCTCTTTTACGCAAAACTTACTTTCAGTTTCTGTTTTGGACAAATTGGGATATTCTTGTTCATTCAGAGATCTTAAGTTTATCCTCTCATTTCATTTTTTTATTATTGGAACTGATTCTTTATCTATTTTAGATAATCTTTATATGATCGATATCATCCCTTCATGTAATGAAATCCTGCAGGTTGGTACACGAGACATGAAGTGTAAAGTGATGGATAAAAAATTCGGCTATTTTATGGCATAAACGATTAGGTCATATCTCGAAAACGAGAATGAAACGTCTTATAGTAGAGGAATTATTGAAACTCTTGAGTTTTCGGATTTTGGTTATTGTGTCAATTATATCAAGGAAAACAGACAAACAAAGTAGGTAAAGGTACATATCTAACTCCGGAGACTTTGGAATGGATACATGCGGATGTATGTGGACCGTTCTCTATGGCTTCTTGGAATGGTCAACATTACTTTGTATCATTTATAGATGATTACAATCGATATGGTTACCTTTATCTAATTTATGAGAAGTCGGAGGTTTTAGATGTTTTCAAAGCATTTAAGTCTGAGGTTGAACTTCAACCTAATAACTTAACGCAACATTGAACCTGGCAACCGCCAATCATACTCAGCCTTAACTAGAGAGCCTAGTACCGACACATAACGCATTAAGGTCGTTCGTTCTAATCGTGATGGTGAATACTACTGTAGAAATGACGAATCAGGCGAACAACGTCCAAGGCCATTTGCTAAATAACTCGAGGAGTATCGAATTGTTCTCTAATACACAATGTCAGATACACCTAGCATGAATAGTATTGTGGAGAGACGAAACCGTACACTTTAGGAAATGATGAGAAGTATGATATCGTTCTCTACTCTCCTAAAATCCCTGTGGGGCGAGGCATTAAAGACACCAGTCTATATCCTGAATCAAGTACCAACTAAAAGAACAACTAAGACGCCTTATGAGTTGTGGATGAGTAAACGTCCTGGATTAAGGCATTTTCACATTTGGGGATATCCAGCAAAGGCTCGATCTTATTAACCCGATGAAAGGAAACTTGATTCCAAAACCGTGAGTTGTTACTTTGTTGGATACTCGGAAAGATCTAAGGGGTATAAGTTTTATGATCCCACGAAAAAGTCGATCTTTGATATGGAAGTAGCGGTGTTCTTTGAGGATATTGAACCTTGGAAAAAGGATGACAAATTTTGTTTTGGAGAGGATATGGATGAAACTTTTGATTAAAAAAACGGTTCCTATTCTGACTATTGTATCTGGCAATGATTTGGATTATGTTGTTCGAGCTACAAATAGAGATACTCAAAATTCCATTCCTGAAATCCATGAGGAATAGGTTCATGAACTTCAAGAACAACTACATCAAGAAATTATGCCACGTAGATTCACTCGAAATAGGAGATGTGTTATTCCAGATGACTATATAGTATATCTTCAGGAACATGAGGATGATATTGGGAAGACGGAAGATGAATAGTTAACATTCGTTAAGTCATTCAAAGTGTTAACTCTCAAAATTGGATTGATGCCATGAAGGAAGAGATTAAATCTATAGATGAAAATGGTGTTTGAGAAATTGT
Source organism: Gynandropsis gynandra (assembly GCA_036759665.1). Classification (NCBI taxonomy): domain Eukaryota; kingdom Viridiplantae; phylum Streptophyta; class Magnoliopsida; order Brassicales; family Cleomaceae; genus Gynandropsis; species Gynandropsis gynandra. The sequence goes on from CM071871.1 coordinate 12,485,279, forward strand.
ACCTTTTCTCTAAAGGTGCGAAACCCGTTAAAAATAATGGATATTTAAAACCAAACGGGATTCACAAGACAATGTGGAAAGGTATAAAGCACGTCTAGTCGCCAAATGATTTATAAAAAAGGAAGGTATAGATTACAAAGAGACTTTCCCTCCAGTTTAATCGAAAGACTCTTTGAGAATATTGATGGCACTAACAACTCATTATGATTTAGAGTTGCATCAGATGGTGTTAAAACAGTCTTTCTCATCTGTGACATTGAGGAGACTATTTATACAGTGCAACCAGAATACTTTATGGTCAGAGATCCAAAAAAATGGTTTGCAAATTAAGAAAATCCATCTATGGTTTAAAGTAAGTGTCTCGTCAATGGTATCACAAGTTTTATCGTGTAATCGTCTCATATGATTTTGAGATGAATTAGGTAGATGATTGTGTATACCATAAGATTAGTGGGAGAAAATTTATATTGATAATCCTTTACGTTGATGATATCCTTATTACTGGTAACGATGTAAGCTTTATACACGACACTAAGAGTTTTCTTTCGGAGCAATTCGAGATGAAAGATCTTGGTGATGCCTCTTTTGTATTTGGTATAAAAATACACTGAGACCGCTCTTAGGGTATATTGGGTTTATCACAACAGAGTTACATCGATAAGGTTTTAGAGCAGTTTGACATGAGGATGTAAAGGTATAGATACCCCTATTTCCAAGGGTGATAAATTCATCCTTAGACAGTACCCACAAACTGAATCCGAGATTCAGGAAATGAGGAAGATTCCTTATGCTTCGGCTTAGGGAGTCTAATGTATGCATAGGTTTGCACACGACCTGATTTGACATACATTGTTGACGTTTTAGTAAGATACTTAAATAATCCCGGGATTGATCATTGGAAAGCGTCCAAACAACCGATACGTTATCTTTAGAAAACAAAAGATTGTATGCTCGTGTATAGACGATCTGACCAGCTCAAAATCACTGGTTATTTGAATTTGGATTATGTTGGGTGACTCGATAGTCTTTGATTCACTTCAGGTTATATATTTCTCCTTGCTTGTGGGGTTATTTCTTGGCGTAGTGCCAAGCAAAAGCTCGTGGTATCGTCCACAATATATGCAGAATATGTAGCATATTATGAGGCATCCAATCAGGCTTTATGGTTGCGGAATCTAATCACTGGATTGCAGATTATGACTGGTGTGTATAGACCCCTAAAGATTTATTATGACAATCGTTCAACAACATCATATTCGAATAATAACAAGAGTACTTCAAACTCAAAGCACATCGAAATTAAGTATCTTGTTGTTCGTGAAAGGATATAATATGGGGTAATCTCGATAAAGCATATAGGTACAAGCTCCATGATTGTGGATCCGCTGACTAAGGGTGTTATACCTAAAGTCTTCTGGGAGCATTTTGATCATATGGGTATTATCCTTTGTGAAAATGTTATGGTTTAATGGGAGTATTGTATCTATTCCAGTCTGCTCTTGGATTATGATGATGTGTGTTTATTTTGTTTCAGTTTTATGTTCAGGAACTATTGAGTTTGAGTTTAAGGGATTCACTCTGTATTATTCGGTTTAAGTTGATCTCGATGAGGTAGGACGAGTTGGAGATAGACATGTATCGATCACTTCACGTGTAATCTTCATGCTATGCATCCACATTCAGTTCTATGTCATTCTTTTGTATTGCATTAATAATCAAATATGGGTCTAACTACATTAATATTGTGGTTAAATGTCTTTGGTTGTATGTTGATATGGTTGATGGACGAGATTGGTGTCAGTATCGATTTGATGACAACAATTGAAGAGCGCTCTTAAGGTTATTCCATGGTTTTATGGTCACATATATGGTCCAAGTAGGATATTATAAGATATTCGGTTTACTCTTATTTTAGTGGACTAATATATGTGAATAATTTTGGAATAAGTGTTGTTATTCGGTTTAGTCCAAATTAAATGTGAACATATTTAACTTTAATTGATTGGATTTTGGTATTAAATTGAATGGGGAAGATTATATGCATAGAGACATTTGGTAGTGTCGTTTATATTTCATGATGGACGAAATTAAACTGTACAATTGAGAATTGAAATAATCCGATTATTTGTCGGTTTATAGTCTCGGTTCACATGCATATATAAATGAGATTCATTTGGTTTATGGCATAGTGATTTTCATTATCACATATGGTTTTACAAAAAAATTTAGAGAGAATCTCAGTTTTCTTGATACATCCCACTAATATCAAGTTTCGATTTTTTGTACAAAGAGGCAGAAGATCTATTCCACTGTATGATATATACCATGAATTCAGGTATAAATATTGATCTTCTATTTCGATTTTTCCTATTCTTGATATAATTCACGATAGAGTTTCGGTGTTTTGAAATCCGAATAAGGTTAAATCGGATTCCTTCACTCCTCACTTCCGATGGTTGCTTTTACTATTCTTGTTGTCGTATCAGTTGTACTTCCTTTCCACCATGTATGTTTATTTTCATTTGATTCCTTTTGATAATATGCTTTTTTCGCTTCCATTATGAAAAATTCAAATTTGATATGATAGACGGATGAACAATGGAAGAGAAAGGGTGATAAGTCGGGTAAGAATGTGAAGTTCAAAATGAGATTGGATCAACAAGTTGAGTTTGGCGAGCATGTCTCCATTTTTGTGTCAGCAAGTTGAGTTTGGAGAGCATGTCTCCATTTTTGGATCAAGCAACAAGATGAGATGGTGGAAGAAGAAAGTGTGTCTCACTTGGTCGGAGAATGAATGACATGTTTTGGAGTATAAGTTTGTAATTGTCCAAAAAGATAGGAAAAGCTTTTCCCTCAGATGCACGTGTAATGATTATTAGTTTAGCCTTAGAAAGACGAGAGGCTTCTTGATGTGCGTAGTCATATTTATTCACAAATAAAATATGTGTTTGCTTTCATTCTTCTGTGAGAATTTATTATGTCTATATATGTTCATAGATGTCTCAAATACACAAGGAATATGGTCATTGAATTACTCATAGATTTATCTTTATCTTGCGTTTCTTTTTATGGGAAAAATAATAAACATTGATGATTAATGATTAATTATTGAACTAAATCTAAAGCCAGATTATTAAAAAGATCAAAAGAGATTGATCAAATATCGTAGAACAATATCCCTATCAGTTATATGAAGTAACTATAAGATTTTACCCAACATAGAAATAACATAAACAAAATATTTTAGATCTTCAAGGATCTTAAACACAATCCATAAGATATTCTTCCATACTCAATATGAGTTTAATATTTTCCGTTTTAACTATAAATGCTAAAAGGCACACCAAAATTCATCTAAAGAATCATAAGAGGAAGTAATGAAGAGAGGAACGACCGAAGAACTCTCGAACATGGTCGATGCAAAGATCAATGCCCTAATTGCTAACGGGGTATCGAAAACGTTTTTTAACATCCCGAATATAGATCTAGTCATGTTTCAGATAGAGATCGTGTAATGTTTCACCAAAACATAAAGAACGATTCTTAGAGTTACATGTTTTGTGAATACAAACAAGTATAGAATATGAGCTCCAAACGTACGAAATCTCTAGAGTATCTACACCGAGATTTACCTTTCCTTTCATTTTTTTGCGAATCTGATCACGAACGGGAATCGGTTCTTTCTCCGTTCTTTGTCTCTGTTTTTAAGGCTAGGGTTTTTGTTTCAGAGAAAAATGAATTTTCTTTAGAAACGGTTTTTCTGTTTCCTTTTTATAATACTAAATTTTTAGGTATTTACAAAATAACCTCATGACTTTAATATTAGATTTTTGGTACCATACTTTCAATCTCGCACTTGTCTTAATGTAATATCTCAAATAGTCTAAATCCATGTATCTCTATACACATACTTGTCTATATATCCGATGTACAACCCTCATAGATAAAATCAAGTACGATAATATTCGACGGTGCTCACAAACAAATATAATCGCATTCTGCATTGATTATCTTACAATCATAAGCAAAGACCGAAACGCTCGTGAATGTGTGCCCTCATAGATTCATCACTAAATCGATAGCTAATTAGTTTTCACTAATTAACTAATCGAAGTTTGCGTCTAGCAACACTTCTCAACGATCAAATAGCATGAAATAACATCCTTAGTCAAATGAGTAACAACTTTACTTACAATGAACCATGATAAAGATGATGTTATTATTTCCTTCCGTCTTCAAAATAATACTATATAAAATAAAATGATGTCTAAAATAATATATAACTCGCCACTAGTCTCTATAACAATGTCAAACATATGTTACAACTAGTTCCAGGTCGTCATGTCCCTCAATCCGATCCTTAGCTTATGCTTATCAAACTCATTTGACCGAAACGCCTTCGTGAATAGATATGTTGCATTTTCCTTACCATCTACTTTCTAGATTTGAATGTCCCCACACTCAATTATTTCTCGAATAAGATGGTACTTTCACAGAACATGCTTCGATTTCTTATGAGACCTTGGTTCCTTCGCCTACACTATAGTCACAGTGTTATCACACAATAAAGGAACGACTTTCTTTATCCATGGTACCACAACAAGTTCATCTATGAACTTTCTCATCCAAACCGCTTCTTTAGCCGCATCACATGCAACTATGTATTCTGCTTCAATGATCGAAAATTGGCTAATGTAGCCTGCTTGGAAATTTTCCAACTTATTTCTCCTCTATTCAGGCAAAACACAATTATCTGAAATGGATCGACTATCATCTTTGTTTGTCGAGAAACTCGCATTAGTAAAACCTTCTAAATTCAAGCTAGAACTTTCAAATATGGAGAATTGGTCATTAGTCCTTCTCAAGTACTTAAGGATGATCTTTACCAACTTCCAATGTCTCTCATCAGATTCTACTTGATACCTACTCGCTACACTTATCGGGTAGGCTACGCCAGGCCTATTACATGTCATGGAACACATGATGGCTCCCACTACGCTAGCGTATGAGATCTCAGTCATGTGTTCTCTCTCTTCCTGGGTCTTAGGACAATCCTCCCTAGAGAGAGTAATTCCAGTGCCTTTCGGAAGATAGTCTTTAATAGAATTTTCCATGTTGTATCGTCTTACGATATTGTTAATGTATTGAGACTAGTACAGTCCAAGCAACCTCTCTGATCTATCCCTATAGATCTTTATTCCTAAAATATAGGTCATTTCTCCTAGATCCTTCATGGAGAATTGACCAGACAACCATGACTTTGTCTTTTGCAAGGGTGATATGTAATTCACTATCAGAAATATGTCATCTACATATAGCACAAGGAAGACAACCGTCCTTCCACTAACCTTCTTATACACACAAGGTTCTTTTTCACATCTAACAAAGTTAAACTCTTCAACTGCTTTGTTAAAACGAATGTCCCACCTCTGAGAAGCTTGCTTAAGTCCATAGATTAACCTTTGAAGCTTACACACAATGTTACTTTGAGATGGCAACAAGAAACCCTCGGGTTAAGTCATATAGACTTGTTCCTAAAGATATCCTTAAGGAAAGTTGTTTTCATGTCCATTTGTCATCTCTCATAGTACTAGTAGGTAGCTATTGCAAGCAGAATTCGAACAGATTTGAGCATTTCCATAGGGTAGAACGTTTTCTCATACTCAATCCTTTCACATTTATTATAACCCTTGGCAACTAGATGTTATTTATAGGTCTCTAGTTGCCCATTCGTTCCGATCTTCTTCTTGTAAATCCATTTACAACCAATTGATCTGGAAGTCCCAGAAGAATTAACCAAAGTTTATACTTTGTTGATTTTCATATATTCCATCTCGGATTCCATAGTTTTCCACCATTTCTTAGAATCTAGACCTCGTATAGCTTATTAGAAAGTCAATGGATCATCATCTCTATAACCGATCACACCGTCTTGCACCATTGGATTCAATCTTCATATGCACATCGAGAATGGATAGACCTTCTAAAAAAGGTTTGTGCAACAGGTCTTACATGTGCCAAAATGTATTGTTGAACTTGTTCTTAAACATGTTCTTGAACTAGTTCCTGAACTGGTTCTTGAACTTGCTCTTGAATATGTGCTCTCACTTCAATATTTAAAGATGAAGCCTTTGGGTTCAACAGTAGATAATCCAACCAAGGCTACTCACTAGAGCTTGTGTTGGTTCATTGGGTTCTTGAATTTCATCAAGACCTATTTCTCTACCATGACTTCCTTCTTTTAGAAATTTTCTTTCCAAAAAGATTGTAGTTTCGGCTACAAACACTTTGTGATCACAAGGGTGGTAGAAATAATATCACATAATTTCCTTGGGATAACCGATGAATGTACACTTATGAGATCTAACATCTAGCTTGTCTGATTGCAGTCTCTTTACAAACGCGGGACAACCCAAACCCTTATGTGTTTTAAGCTAGATTTTCGTCCTTTCCATATCTCACATGGTGTCCTAGAGACTGCTTTAATGAGAAATTTGTTCAAAAGATATATAATCGCTTCTTAAAGGTAACCCCATAAATTTATTGGAAAATCTGTGTATCCCATCATGGATCAGACCATATTTAATAAATTACGATTTATTCTTCAAATACACCATTATATTGAGATGTCCCGGGAGAAGTCCACTATGAGAAAATCTCATTTTGTCTTAGATGGTTGAGAAAATCATGACTTAGAAATTTTCCAGCCCGGTCGGACCTCAATACCTTGATACTCTTCCTAGTTTGTTTCTCCACTTCAGTGCGGAATCTCTTGAATATTTCAAAAGATTTAGATTTATGTTTCATAAGATACACAAACTCATATCTCGATATATCGTCAGTGAAAGTGATGAAATACGAATATCCGCCCTTAACTTGAACTTTCATAGGTCCCCATACATTATTATGTACGAGTCCTAGAAGTTCTGTAGCTATTTCTATCCGATTTCAGTAAACTGTGATTTTTGGTCATTTGACACGTGATACAAGACTCACAAGTTGCATATGATTCATAATTATAATGGCCCAGAAGGTCATATTTATGCAACCTATTGATTCTATTCTCACTGATATGATCAAATCTATAATGTCAAAGGAAAGTCAGGTTTAGACGATCATCTAACTTTCTCTTATGACAAAAAATGTGCATGTTAATAGATTGAACATTCACATCAAGTATGACATAAATACCCTATTGAAGATAACTATACATACATAAATCATCACCATGATAAATTTAGAAAATGTTATCACTGAAAACTATCTTAAAACCACGTTTGTCTAACATAAAAATGGATATGATGTTCAAAACAATTACGGAACATAATAATAGTCTTCTAACAATAAGGTCTTGTCCGTAAGCATACAAAGAAAAATTGATCATAGAGTTAGAGCAACAACACTTGCGACATTTCTAACCTTCAGATTGAATTTTCATCTCTTGAACCTTCTACTAATCTTCAGCCCCTGCAACATATTGCAGATGTTAAAACTGATACCGATATCCAATACTCATTTATATGAATCAATAGTAGTTAAAGAGATCATGAAAAAAATTTCCATGGAAGTCTTACATTGTTTCTTGTCACAAAGAGACACAAGTTGTTCTTTGCAGTTCCTCTTCCAATGACCCTTCTTCTTGCAAAAGAAGCACTCAACATCTGAATGGTTGGTCTTGCTACCATTACCCTTGGTCTTGGTCACACCACCCTTAGGCGCACTTTGCTTGGTTCCATACCTTTTCTTGCCCTTTCTATTCTGAGAAGAGTATTGGCCCACCAAAAGCAAAAAATTAGACCCCTTTCACCTCCACAGATGCCTATTCTGGTAATCCATCATCATGTTATGCATCTCATATAAATTGACATCCATCTTGTTCATGTTAAAGTTAACAATGAACGACGAGAAAAATTCTGGGAGTGACTGCATGATCAGATATTGTTGCAACTCTTTTCTGAACGTGCACCTTAGCTTCTCAAGTTATTCCATAAGACTTCTCATCTTTAGGATATAGGGCGACACCGGGGAGTCTACAGTCAGATTGGACTTGAACAAAGTCTTCGAAAACTGACACCTTGCCATATGACTTTGCGATCCATACATCTTCTTAAGATGTTCGATGATATATGTAGGAATCATATCCTTATGCTGTCTTTGGAGTTCAACACTCATCGATGCCAAGATGATGCACTTTACAGTAGTGCAATCATCATCATGCTTCAAAAAAGCGTTGATGGCATCTTGATTCGCGTGGTTAGGGACTGCAGAAGCTAGCTTATCAATCACATCAATTAGCTTCTCATGAGTCAAAACCAGTTGCAAGTTGCGTTGCCAATCCTCGAAGTTATCCCCAATAAACTTGTGGGTCTCAAGGATGGTATGCAAGGACAAAGAAGATATATTCGAGAAATCTGTAAACAATTAAACATGAAAATATAAACAATAGGGAATGAACATCAGAATATCATAAAGACATAGATTTTATCTATATGATATGCATACTAATAAATGTTACAATAACATCAAAAATCCAATTTCATATTAGTATTAACCTACAACTATATGCCCGAGCCCCTTGGTTGTCAAGATGTTTCCTAAACATATAAAACTGGTGATTACAAATTCTATCACCATAAAATTCATAATCTAAACATGCAGCCCTACATCACATATAGTTGAGTTCCTATCACCATAAAACTCATAAAATTCATAATCTGTCACGTCGTTCCTATACATATAGTTGAGTTCATTCTTCACATTACGGTCGGACAACAATTAAGTTCATGTTCCCCGAATAATCCAAGCGTATACAAGAACTAAGTGTTTTCTCCCACTAAACGTCTCATGTTATAGACACGCTAATCTAATTCTTGAACTACATGCCTTCTGGTTGTGAGGTTGTTCCATATAAACAAGAATCGATTCATACGTCAACTTTGAAAGAAAATATAAATGATAAACAATTTATCATTATAACTCAATTATTTAGGATTGGACAAAAGCATCTTTCGGTCCGATGGTCGAACCATAAATTCTTCTGATAAAACTGTCATGATATCGAATTTCAGAAAGTCGTCTCGATCGAGTTATCACTCCACTCCATCAGGTCACCATCCTTTGAGCTCGACATCTGGTTTTGCTCGATCTAGTTGTCTTATAGCTCGATCGAGCTAAACCCTCCAAAAATTCACATGTGTGAAATGTAGCTCGATTCCGCTCGATCGATTCATCACATGGCTCGCGATTATCGATAGATTTTGAGTTATTTTCACACTGCCACTCGATCGAGTCGAACTCTCGAGCTTGAACCATAATCGCGATTATCGATAGATTTTGAGTTATTTTCATCCAAAATTGATCTCAAATCCTAAATATATACGACCAGAATCTCTGATACCACTATTGGGTTGCTAACGGGTTAACGAAAACGTCTTTTAACAACCGAATATATATATCTAGTCATATTTCGGGAAAAGATCTTGCGAGGTTTCACCAAAATACGAAGAACGATTATTAGAGTTGCATGTTTTGACGAGTGTAGGATGTGAGCTCCGAACGTACGAAGTCTTTAGAGTATCCACAACGAGATTTGCCTTTGTTTTCAACTTTTGATGTGAATCTAATCACGAATGGAAATCGATTCTTTCTTCGTTTTTTGTCTCTGTTTTGGGGACTAGGGTTTTATTTCAGAGAAAAATAAATTGTCGTAAAAAAACTATTTTTCTGTTTCACTTTTATACACGACTATTCAATATTACAATTTTGGCACCATACTTTCAATTGTGGATGATGACTTTGTTAACCAAACGATTCATCACATACTTCTCAGTAGTCTTGGCATTCAGAACGAGGTGGTTTGCAATAGCAAAGAAGTTGTAGATGTTCACTTTTCAAACAAAAAACTATAACCTCATTCTTATGAAGAGGGAACGATGTTCATGTATTAAACTTAACTTATTTTGTATCATTGAATCAACATGCCAAATCAATCGTATTTTAAATTAATTTTACAAAATTACAAATTACAAATGAGTTATGATATTCTACATTGATTATAGATAATAGATACGAGATTAATTAAAAAGAATTTATAATTGTTCAAATATATATATATAAATTCATTATACGTATCGAGATAACAACATATAACATATATATAGTATTATATAATTCAAAACACCTGAAATAACATATAACATATAAGTATATATTTAGTCGTTTCCAAACATATTTGACATTAGTTATATATGTGATATTGATTAATTCCAATTTCTTAAAAAAATTACCGCCTCTTATTTATATTCCAAGTTCATTACATTTACAAAAGGCGTAAACTTGGGCATTGACCAAACCGATCTAAACTAAAAGCATTGTCTTCGGTTATGAGAAGAATAAAGAAAAAAACACTTCAGTTTCATTTTGTATAGAGATAAAATAAATTACATTTACGACAAACTCTTAATAACACCCTTGGAATTAAATTACATTTATGCATATTCTTCCAATTATTAAATTCTTTCCACTTTTTTCCCCAAACTTTAACATTTTATTATATTGTTTATATATGAAAAAACCGAAATTTCCCTCAATTTAACGACACTGTTAACTTTTTTTCATTATGTTTTGATATGTATTTTTTGAAATTTTACAATTCATGCGATTTCCTCGAATTTTAAAAACAAATTTCATTCCACTTCTCTAAATTTTAACATTTTATCTGATTTCCCTAAGAGTTATTTGGGGATTCAGTCGAACCCTATTTAAATCATGCTTTATAGCTTGTGTTTCAAGTATCACTTTTTAACGTTTATAATATAAGCAATCAGACAATAATTAATTGGATTCCTTGGAATTTATTTATTTGGTTTTTATTATATTCTGAATATATATATATATACATATATGTAGTGTGTGCCTATATATAACATTCTCTCTTCTCTCTAAACTCCCGTCGTCTCTCATCAATCGATTTCCCGGGTCCTTTGTTTCAGGTGCTCTTGTCTTACATCTTTCTCTCGTTCTTTTCTTTCTTCCCTAATTTTCTCTCTTTTTTTGTCTGAATTTTGATAGCGGATCTCAGACCTTGTGTTTCGGACATTGATTCGGTTCTTGTCTCTCTCGTTTTAACGGTCTCATCTTCTGTACTTTTCAAATCCTCGATTCCTGCATTATTTTTCTAGGTTCTGGTTCGGTTTCTAGTGGTTCGATTTGGATCTTGTACATCGTTTTGTGAATCTGTTTCTCTCTATTTTTTTCCGCATTGTTTCAAGTTTTAACCAGATCGTGTGAGTTTATGAACTGACGGTGATAATCGGAAAAGTTGCGTATGGAAATTGATTCGATTGTTGTTTTCATATTCACCAGATCTGAATTTTTGTTCAGATCTGCCCCTATAACTCCTGGAATTCAGATTAATTTTCTCCATTTGAGCTTTGTTTGCTATTTTTTAAAGGATCTCTGTAACACGGTGCATGGATCTCCGTGCATTGTTCTTCACTGGTCTCTTATTGTCATTTGATTATTCTGCACAGATTAAAGTTTGGGCGTTGCTGAACTTATTGCCATGGGATCCATTGTCGGTGCTGCAAACAAGGTAAATGATTCAAAACTTCCATAGACGAACCTTCATAAAAGCTAATACAGTGTTTGCCGTTCTTTACAAATACGTTGTTACCCCAATATCAAAGTTATTTCGGTTTGTTTCTTCAGGAAGCAAATGGAAGTGCAACTGAGAAGAAACCTACTGTTGTGTTCGTACTGGGTAAGGACTTCTTTTTTCTGTGCCTTCTGTTTACTGAATGTTATTTTTCAGTTGTTATATTAGGGTTCTTCTTACGTGATATTTTCACTAGTTTGCTTTGTACTGACCCATGCTGTATTCCCATATACTGTTTCTCAATTAACAAACACATGGAAACTATTGTGAGGTTGACGTATTTTCAATCTCTTCTGAGTACCTTTCTTCAATTGATTGAACAGGCGGTCCAGGAAGTGGAAAGGGTACCCAATGCGCATATATTGTTGAACATTTTGGTTATACGCATCTGAGTGCTGGAGACCTTCTTAGAGCTGAAATCAAATCGGGGTCTGAGAATGGGTATGCCTCTAATTTTGAAGTACTTCAAACTGAAACATTACCGGGTTCTAGCATCTCTGGTTGCCAAAAGCATTAAGATTTCGCTGAACATACTTTTTTCCTTGGTGTTTTTTGGACATGTGAAGTGTTTTGTTTCTTTAATTCGACAAATTTGGTAACTTATGGTTGTTAAATACTTCCACCTGTCTTGACAACGTTTTCGGGCTTTTTGGGTTTTGTATATGTTTTACAGAACCATGATCCAGAATATGATTAAGGAGGGAAAGATTGTCCCATCTGAGGTTACAATTAAGCTTCTTCAGAAAGCAATGCAAGAAAGCGGAAACGAGAAATTCCTTATTGATGGTTTCCCTCGTAATGAGGAGAATCGGGCAGCTTTTGAAAATGTTGTAAGTATCTAAAGGTTGTCAATTTTAGTTGTCTAGTCCTTGCTTTCTGTGGTAGCAATCCTCTCTGCCAGATTTTTTTAGTTAGAGGTGATTCTATGACACCAGTTGTTGATTGCCTAAGTATTGGTGTTCCGCAGACGAAGATTGAGCCGAAGTTTATCTTATTTTTTGATTGCCCTGAGGAAGAGATGGAGAGGCGCCTGTTGAATAGAAACCAGGTTAATATGACATATCTGTTCACTGATGACGTTCGTGTAGGAGTCTTTTAGAGACTTTTTATTATTAAATATACCGATTTGCTGACCCTTTTTCCCCTTGCGATCTCTTTTAATGAAGGGAAGAGATGATGACAACATTGAGACTATAAGGAAACGATTTAAGGTCTTTCTGGAATCTAGCCTGCCAGTGGTACAGTACTATGAAGCTAAGGGGAAAGTTCGGAAGGTGAGAGTTGATTCTTTATAAGGATAATTACATTCAGTTGTAGCATTTAAAAAGTCTGTAACAAATATATTGCTAATGCGATCAGATTGATGCTGCGAAGCCTGTTGAAGATGTGTTTGAGTCAGTTAAAGCCATCTTTGCTCCGTCACATGAGAAGGTAAATGGTCGTGTTTGTCTTATTCTCTAGGCATCGTATCCAGTTGGGAATAAAAGATATCTAAATATCTGAATGGTTTGATACATACTTTTTGCTACGGATTTCAAGACAAAGATCTCTGGGAAAACCAATCAAATATCAAAATGACTTGGAAAGGACAACTAGACATCTTTTGTTACTCTTTGAGCAACAAAAAGTGAACTCAGTTAACAAACTCAATGTGTCTGAATGTTTTCAGGTTGAAGCGTAGCGGCAGAAACAGACACATGCATCAGGTAATTACGTACATCCGTACCATTAAGCTTTTGAGTTTATAGAGTTTAAAACTGGAGGAGTTGCGATTTGTAGTGTATTAAAAAGGGAATAATTAAGAGATTGAGGAATAAAAGGAGTGGTTTAGCCTAATGCTTTCATATACATTTGTTACAGTATCTGATTCTGTAAGAATCTATAGATAAAGCAGTGGAAGAAGAAGCTCATTAACTCTTTCTTCTTCCTATTTTTTCCTATTTGCAGGTCTCTCCTTGCGCTTCTCGCCAATTATTCTTTTTTTTTTATTTAATTTTCTGGTTTGGTCTAATATTATTATATCATTATACACCAAGTTTTACTATAAGTCACAACCCCCCTTTAGACTCTTTTTTGGTTCCTTAATATTTTGGTGGCATTGATGATATACTTCAGTGTCTATTGTTGGTTACTGTAATTTCACAATAATCTATAATACAATAATGTTTTCGTCTAAGCCTTTTTACTGCTTCTGGTTCACAAATTCAGATTGCTGATCAGTTTTATATTTGTCCGAATATATTTTCTTTATATATCCATTCATTTTTTTAAAACTTTTTTTCATATTTTCTGTAAGGGTCTAGAAAAAGTTACAATCAATGATCGAAAGCAAGAAACCAATTATTGCCACATATTTTGTTGCAATTCCCTCCGGTTGGTCGAACTCCGTCTCGTTGCTCTATATATTTTTTTAATTCGTCTATGATATAAAAAGACAAGTAGTCTTATGCAATATTATTGAATTAAAATTCAATTCTCGATTCTACGTGTAAATTATTCGTTTGAATATTGAAACATTAATTATAGTATCTATTATATATAAGTATATATCATAAATGTTAAATGATAAAATATATATACCAAGTGTTAATTATATGAATAAACCCGTCTAACCCGTTTAACCCGTTTAGCCCGACCTATATAACCCATTATTAAATGGGTCGGGTTAAACCCAACCCATTTACACCTCAAAACCCATTTAAGTTTAATGGGTTGGGCACAACCCAACCCATTGACATCCCTAATGGTCAGTCTGAATAGGAAGATGGAAACGACCGGACGTACGAAGCTCCATAATGATGATTGAATTTTCACATAAAAAAATAAATATTTAGGTCATCAAGGGATACAATTTCTTTTTGGGGTTTCTTGAATAGAACGAATTTTGACATCCTCTCGCCTACTCCAAACATTTTTTGAATTTTGAAATTGAATATTTACAGAAAGAAAAAGAAAAATACAAAGACGAATGGATGAAGAGATTCTAGATTCACACTAATTAAATTGGTGATGTCTCGTAGCAACCTTGGTATCATGATGTAGAAGTTCAAAAATTTACGGGAAAGAAAAAGAAAAATACAAAGACGAATGGATGAAGAGATTCTAGATTCACACTAATTAAATTTGGTGATGTCTCGTAGCAACCTTGGTATCATGATGTAGAAGTTCAAAAATTTACGAAATTTGCGCGTATCTTGATCCATCGAGAATATTGAAGAAATTTCAGATTGAATCCTTCAACGAACAATTCGCGATAATGAGAGACCTTTATTTCTTTTTAACCATGAAATAAAATATTTTTTTATATGTCTATATATTCATTGGGAACCACAATCATGTATTAATAGAAAATACAACCTTAATTATTTTTAGTTTGGCCCCTCGACAAATTAGAAATTACAAATTGGTTTCTACACTTTTTATTTCATAACAATTACTCTCTTTAGTTGTAACTTACTATACGAGATCACTTTAATGTTGGCTAATAATATAATGACATCATAAAATTATACATATATAGTTCCAGAAAATCCTTACACTCTCTCAGTCGGTCATATGTGTATCCGAAGAAATGTATATATTGTACGAGCTCAAATGTTACCATCATAATCGTATAGTATAAACAATTTCGTCATTAACCACAACGAATATAAAATCATGACGGCTTTCACTACACTATCCGTAATTAAACATTTCATGACCACTAAATCCGATATGACTAAATGACATAAACATTATTATGAACGTGTAACATGAAAACCACATGAATGTGATCTACACATGTCAAATTTCAACTGGTCCTATTTAAGTGATATCACTGAATAACTTTATCATACAAAGTGAAATAAACTCAAGATTATTTTTTTTATCATAAAATGTATATGTATTCAAATATATGACATAGAACACCAAATACAACATAGATATATAATTCTCACTAAACGATAGAATCCTCAAACCCTAAAACACCCATTCGAGTAGTATGCTCATGAAAGACCTTGAGTGGAATACCCTTAGGAAGAGGATCCATTATCATGGAATTCGTCCCAATGTGCTCTATGGAAATCTTTTCACTCTGAAACCTTTCTTTTACAATTAGAAACTTAATATCGATATGTTTCGATTTTGTTGAGTTCCTGTTGTTGTTAGAGTACAAGACGATCAATTTATTATCACAATATATCTTTGATGGTCATTTTATGCCATGTACAATTCGCAGTCATGTGACAAAATTCCTCAGCTAAATTTCTTGGTTTGATGCCTCAAAACAAGCTATAAATTCTACAACCATGGTTGACAATGCTATAAGTGTCTGTTTGGTACTTCAGCAAGAAATAGCTCCATCAGCCAATAAATAGATGTAGCCCGAAGTAGATATCATACTTTCTTGACATTGAACAAAATCAGAGTCAAAATAACCAACGATCTCCAAATGATATGATCTTTGATAAATGGCCATGTAATCTTTTATTCTCTTCAAATACCACATGACTCGTTTGGTTGCTTTCCAATGTTCCATGCCTGGATTGCTTAAGTATCTACTAACACACCAACAATGTATGCAATATCCGGACGTGTACAATCTTGAACATACATTGGGCTCTAACATGTTGATGCATAATGAACCTTCTGCATCTCCTATTATTTTTAGGGCACTATTTAATACTAAATTTATCCTCTTTAGTAACCGGAGTATTTCTTGGTTTACTATCTTGCATGCCAAATCTTTTAAGTATATTATCGATATAGCTCCTTTGTGATAAACCTAGAGTATCATGGGTTCGATCTCGATGGATTTTCCATGCTCGTAAGTGTGGAATATGTAACCTCGAATAAACATAATTGGCCAATACAATAGGTTTCTTCCAGGACCATTAGCCAAATATCTTAACCATGTAGGATATCTCTTATCAAAACCTTTGACCTATACAATATAAAAATGAATGATAATTATTATAAAATAATTTATTTTACGTATTTATACTAAAATACATGTACTTACGTAATCTCTCAACCATGAGACATAATGTCGAATTTTATTTCGGTGAGTTCATCTTCGTTTAGATGAGCATATGTATCCATTAATTCTTCATCAAGTATCTTGTAATGAAAGTACGTTAACACATATAATATATATATATATAAATTACAAGATCGATTGTCATCGTTTTATACCTTTCGAAAGGTAATAGCTCTTGAAAATTAATAATATATATGTGTTGACGTGATTATACTCTTCTAGTGTTAGCCAATATTTTTTGGATTTCTCTCATGTGTATCCAATTAGTGTAATGATCTTCAGAATTATGCCAAATTGATAAGTATATTGAGCTAGATAGTTTGTGTGATCATTTTTTGATCTTCTCTGTTTCATCAGAATATGTGACTCAGAATAAAATATTCTGAAATATATAATTCCTCCCAACAAGTATTGCTTAATAATAGATCCTTCAACCGCTATTTTGTTTTTCCTTTTTCTTTAGATGAAAGAAAAATCTTTCGAAAGGATACATCTATCTGAATTGAACATGGCCATCGAGTATCGTCTCATTTGTTAAATGTATTGGTAAATGTTTCATGACATCGAAGAAGAAAGGTGGAAAAGCTATTTCCGAAAAGCATAATACTTCCGAGATATTGTTTTTCAATAAGTTCAAGTCATATCTTTTTAAATTTCTTAAACATATATCTATGAAAAATATGTTAATTCCGTATAACACACCGTGAATGTTCCGTGATAATAGCTCAACAAATACAATTGGAATGAGTTGCTGCATGAAAACGTGACAATTTTGACTTTTTAACTCAATAAGCCTCGGAGCCATAATTTCCACACACCGAGCAATGTTCGATGCACATCCATCCGGAAATTTAACATCTTCTTTTAACCATCTCAGTAATGTTGTTTTCGTTGGCCCAGGTAATCTGAATATTTGGATAGGTATCCTTCCATCGTGTAACTCTAACTCAGAGATAAGCTAATTCAGAGATCATGACTCCTTTTGACACTTATAACTAATTTTTAATTGGTTAAACTATAGAGGGAGATAATTTCAAGATAAAATGCATAAGAACATCTCCCGAGAAGATTATCTTAAGAGGTTTGAGCTTTGAAACAATATTGGTCATCTCCAAAATGTATTCCCTTATGTTTCCTTTATCATGATACCTTGTGGTACTAAAGCGGTACAATAATGTATTTATTTCAGCCTTATCACATTGTACAACAAATTTTTCAAGCTCAGTAAGGAAATCTTTGAGGACCACTTCATTACCTCTGAAGTTTTCTCGAATGGTGCTCATAATGATCTGAAGACCAACGTGGTTTGAGCTTTCCCAATTTTATAAGTTTTCTTATCTTTGGAAGAACTTGAATCCGAAGGAGAAATATTTATTCCAATCCTTAATGCAATGTCTAAATCCATGCACCTCAAAACTAGCTTGACCTTATCTTTCCATTCCTTATAATTGGAACCATTAAGGACTGAAATCATACCTATGTTGATAGATACCGAAGCAAGATTAATTATAAAAAGAATTTATGATAATATGATCAATGAAATCAATTAACTATTATAATTGAACACTTGTACGCACATAAATCAAGATACCGAGTGCAACATCAATATCAAGTCTTTGGACAGTAATATCAACAACTAGTGATATTCTTGATAATAAACCTATCTTTGGATCGCTTTACTATTACATGTAAAACCATATTATTATCATATATTTACCATCACAAATATATATGAAATCCGACCTAATATGAATTTGCCTTTGAGTTGATTAATACTCGCATGGATATTCTTACATATGACATTCAATATTTTTCATGGAAAATATCCACAATAGGGCACTTTGTGTCGTATTGTTTCAATTAAACACTTAAAAGTATTAAACATATATAATCTAAAATTATGGACGCAAATGTCGATTGAAACTTAACATTTTGTCGGGGTATACTACAAAACAATATAGATATGTGATAATTATACGACCATGCAACATGATATTTGAGAATTGCGCTCGACCTAGTGGCTATACGCTTCCATATGCTCATTTGGTTCCAGTTTCAGATCCGTTTATGTAAAATTCTTCTCATTTTCCTTTTTTAAATGAAACCTAAACTAAATTTTTCATTTAGCTTCATATATATATATATATATTCCCAAACGTAACATACATACACATGTATGTATCTCCTTCCCAAACGAAACGTCATAAAACGGTGGAAATTGTAAAACACCATCGATGAAACGCCACCATTGACGAAACGCCACCATCAATGAAACATTGTGACCTTCTCCAGCACCGTTTTGTCGAAGACCTCCATTGACCCTCTTTTGTCCATTTCCATCACGATTTCGACAGTGAACATCATCAACGTTCAATTCCATAGCCGAACAACCCAAATCTCATTGTCCAACCATAATGACGGTGAAAAATCCGTTGGAGTGACGGTGAAAAAATGCAACGACAGTCACTATTTCCAGTCGTAATCGAACGATGGTGTGTTTTTGAAAACAAAAACTTAATGGCCATAATTATCGAAACGGTGCAACATTTTTCAACATGGTTTCGTCCAAAGCCATCGTCGGTCCCATGATAGTCAAATTCGATCGAAAACCGTCAAATGTAAATTGAATGGCAAACCAAATCTGGTGTCGAAAACTAACGCCACCTCGGTCTGTCACTGACATCGAATGCCACCGTCAATGTGGAGCTCTTGGGAAAAAAATCTTGATCTTGCTTCACCCATTTTGGCAAACCGCATATCAAATATAAGAAACGACTAAAGTAAAAAGTTTGCCTTAAAAAATAAATTTCCATGGGTCTTACATAAAAGAAAACCAAACATTTGATGCCATAGCTTGACTTAATCCATGTTGAAAACAAACCGTTTTTATTTTCCACAAAAGTATGTCGATTATGCAATCGAAATACACAATACAACAAACAAAACTTCACATATGCATTTCACGTAAAATTTTGAAACACTACTTGCTTTGATACCAATTGTGGAAGCGTACCTTACAAGAATATTGAAGAAACTTCGGATTGAATCTTCCAACGAACAATTCCAATTCCCGACAAGGAGAGACTTTTGTTTCTTTTTAATAATGGAAAAATATTCTTTTATATATTTATATGTTCATTGGGGACCACAACACATGTATTTATAGAAAATACAATTTTAATTAATTTTAATTTGATCCTTCAACAAATCAGAAATTACAAATTGATTTTATATACTTTTTATTTCATAACAATTACTCTCTTTAATCGTAAATTATTATATAAGATCATTTTTAATTTTTGTTGATAATATAATAACATCATATATTTAAATTATATATATATAATCCAAAAAATCGTTACACATGACACAACCTCATAATAATGATCATGTAAACTTTTCTAATGGATAGATGACAACACCATTCTTCGAGAACATAAGTATGGTGGACACGTCAACACATTGCCAATGATGATCATCATGTAAACAATCAACACAACCATATTGCTGACTAAAA
>CM071871.1:12515083-12526405 GCA_036759665.1 Gynandropsis gynandra
GACTACTATTTCTTTGAAGTTCGATTCCTGGGAATAATCTGGTGAACTAGAATACGTAAAGCAGCATGGGGTCTCGGTCTTTCTTATGCCTTCGGGAATGCTCGGGCCTATGCTTTCCTTGATAGATGTGTTGCCTCTGTTCTCCAACACTGACTACTTGGGGCCAGAACGCGAACCTGGCAATTAAAGGGAACGAGGGTAGCGGGATACCCTTTCTAGGGGTTCTAGAGCAAGGAAATTAGACCAGTGATAGAGCTCTTTAAAAGGAGGTTTGCGAGTTCTCCAATCTCCGCCTGCCCCTTGAGAAGAAAGCGATGGCCGCGCGGCTTGCTGGTGGAACCGATTCCATCTCCAATGAAGTCCTCGTCGACAAACAATCGCAACCTCGATCTCTCTCAGTTCATATCTATCATCATCTATATTGTCCTCAACCCAGATGATTTGTTCGCCTGAGGTTTCTTCCCTATTCCACTAAATTTACTTTTGATTTTGAAATTTCCTATTGCTTATTGATTTGTTTTCCGAACGAACCTCCCGAAATAATGGAGTTTTGTGCTTTGAATCGTCGTTTTGCAGGGGAGGATGCAATGATTCTCTTAAATCGTCGTTTCGCAGGGGAGAATGCAATGGTTCTCTTAAACCGGTTGAATTTGATAATTTAGGGGTAAGTGCGATTGAATCCTCTAAGCAATACTCAAAGCACTTAGAGGATATGCAATGGTTATTTGTTTCCACGCGGTAATCATTTGGTAGCTGGGTTCGGGTTTGGTGTTGGTTTCTGTGTCTGTTCCAGCTATGTTTTGTCTCTGAAATCTGCGACCTAGAAAACTTTTTCTTCCATTTATCCGCCAATCACATTTATCCCTTCTTTTCAATACTCTTATGTCTGGTTTTGTAATGGATCACAGTAGAAAGCGATAGAAGAGGTCGAGGAGGCGAAGTACTTTACCGATGCCAGACCTTCAATTGGGGTTTATGCAATACCTTTGCCAAAGATGGATTCCTAGATCCGCTCGACTGATTGTAGAGTTGTTGAGATGCTTTCCGCTTAGGTTATCGCCTTAT
This sequence comes from Gynandropsis gynandra, assembly GCA_036759665.1. Taxonomy (NCBI): domain Eukaryota; kingdom Viridiplantae; phylum Streptophyta; class Magnoliopsida; order Brassicales; family Cleomaceae; genus Gynandropsis; species Gynandropsis gynandra. Next base: position 12,516,149 of record CM071871.1, read on the forward strand.
GTGGTAAGTTTATTCTTATTTTCTTCTCGATGTATAGTCATTGGGAATGTGTGACAATGAATATGCAACATTGAAGACGTTTCATTTGGATGGTTATGGTGTAGATTTCAAAGTCGTTGGTAGGTTTCCTCGATGTTGGAATCTAATTCAAATCCTAAATTGGAATCGACGTTTGCAGGTTTCTTCTGGAATGAGCCCTTCATTTATTCTTTAGAATGTACACTAATTGGTAAATCTAAGAGCATGATTTAACGATAGCAGAGGTACTTTCCATGATAGCCGGAATATCTCTATGGTACCAATGCCCTTTAAGTTGTTTCTAATGCTTCTTGCCATTTCTTATTACAGATTAAAATTCTTTGTTATGATCTACCTGTTTTGGGAAGAATGACTTCAAGCATGTCCTAAAGTAAGCCATATGCTGTTGTTTAAAATTCTTTGTACTGATTTTTTTACATTGTCTTGAAATACTGTGAGTTGCTTTATGGGCATTGATCTTCGCTTTGTCTTACTTTAGATTAGGTCGCTTTTGGACTCTGTGGGTCTGATGACTGATGAGCTAGAAACTCTGTTGTTTTGCAGGTGCAATGTCATGATTCAAGCTGCTGATGACCCCAAGGAGAAGGTTCATTACATGTTGGATTCTTTTGGCTTTAGAGTGGAGGTTCGATAAATTGGCGGATTAGGGTTTAAATTATATAATGGATCCAGCACTTCTTGGTTTCAGGTTAAGTTGCATAAGGATGATGATAGAGGGAACATTATGTATGGAAACAAATTGAGCCTGAGTGAGCGGTTAATGTGGTTGGAATAACTGTTTACATGGACGTGAAAATGGTAAAAAATAGAGAAAATCAAGCATTCTTGCATCTTCACGTTTCAGTGTATGGTGTTTGCAGTTTCAGGTCTGTAACCGCAAAAGGTGTTAGGTTTGTACCTGCAAAAGGTGTTGTGAAGCAAAGGAGGTTCTCGGAAGAGAAGGATATCAAGTTGTCTGGATACAGATAGGTATATAACTCTTGATTATCCGATAAATTAATTCGTTTTGATGTACATGGGGAGGTTATTACATTTACATTAGGTCGCAACATGTGAAAAGTTGTCATTGTTGCAACTAATATGCTCGCGAGTATAATCGTTCATCCAACTCCAACACGCGCAGAGGTTTCAGACATTGCCATTGCTCTTAGAGAAGGTGCTGATGCAGTGATACTTTCTGGAGAAACTGGACATGGAAGTAAGTGGTTAACTTTTTCTTATCATTTAAGGATTTAGCTTATTGCGGATTTATTTGGTGGTTTAAGTACAAGGCTAAGTATGTTCTACAAAAATGTATGCATAAAATTTCATATCCTTCCAGGTTCTCACTGAAAGCAATGAGAATGATGCACACAGTGGCTCTACTGACAGAGCCAACCCTTGCTGGTGGTGAAATGCCACCTAATCTTGGCAAATCCTTCAAGGTATACTGCAAATTATTTATCTGGATCGATATCTTTGTTAGTCAATATTTTGTTATACATCTGCTAATGGAACCTTTTTTCTCTGCAGAACTATATGAGTGAGATATGGCACTTCAACTGTTGTCTTTACTAGAACCGGTTTCATGGCACTTCTATTAAGCCACTATCGACCTTCTCGCACAATTTTTGCCTTCATTAATGAGTTAGTTTCATATTCCTTTTCAAACAATGATCATCTTTCTGCATCCAATGTTGTTCATTTGAAAACAAGAAACGATCTTCATTTTTGTTTTGAATTGGATGGGCAAAAAGCATGAATATTTTGAAACAAAAAGTAAATATATCCTAACTGATTTATTATTCATATGATGTTAATGGTAACGCTTTACTTAAATAGCAAACATCATTGGTTGCTCTGATTCCATTATTTTAATTGCATGTGTAGGAAACGGATACAACAAAGAATAGCGTTGTATCAAGCAGTCTCCCAATTTACATGCAGTTCACAGACGATGCTGAAAACATCTCTACTTGTGGAGAATGCCCGCCCAGAAGGTCTATACCATCATCAGACCGACCACCTGCACTACCTATTGATAGAACGAAGGGGTAGGATTGCCAAGCATTTGGGACTAAGTTTCCTCCTCCCTTTTTAGTAACAAAATGGAACGTCTTTGACCTTTCCTGGCTTTGTGGAAGCTTGAAGTTCTGTTACTCCCCTCTAAAGTCAAGCTATCCATTAATAAATTGTGAAGAGTTTAACCATAGATAATCTCTTAACCATCCTATCAAATAAGTGGAAGATTCATTAAACTGCGAAATTGTAAAGCTTTGGATTCTTTAGTGGTAAAATACAAATCCCGTATATCTAATTTCTTTGGAACTAAAGTCCTCTTGCTCTGCTCACTGGCATGACTGCTCTGTCTCTTTTACTTCTAAATCATTCATGTTCATCTTTATGGCTTCTGTCGGTCAAAATCATATGAATTGATGCAGCGACGCTAATCGTGAGACGTGTAAGTAGAGACACCATGTTGGTTAATCTATAACATGGCTGTAGGGTATTAAAATCGACCGTTGTTGTCGGCTTTTTTCGATTATGGAGCATCTATTCGTTGTACGTGTTGTTTTCTTTTATTTTGCATTGTAATCGTAAACATATTACTGTAATCTTGAAACAAAATTTTTATATTCTCATTTTTATATGATATAACCAAATATATACATACAACAAATAACTAACACAAATAACCTTCATTTATGTCTAATTCTACACAAATTATCCTCCCTTTGAACATATTTGAATTGTAAAACTACACATCAAATTCATTCCTAACTATCTAGATGTGAATCATTCGAGTAGGTTGGACTCCTTTATTGGCTACAACAAATGAGTTTTTCTATCATATTTGATGTCGTTTCACGTTTAGCTCTTTCTTTTTTGTTCTTACACTATCAATGAGTTTCTGGTGTCTCAAAATCTGCACAAGTTTTCTTTGTTGTTGTCTAGATCATGGAAATTATTAGAAGTTATGATATGAGTTTTAAATGCATGTAGATGTCACAATAAATTGCCTAAAAGATAAACCCTCATGATATTTTAGGTTTTTCATGTTCGACATCTATTATCTTATATGCTTATTTTTTTGTCATATTTTAATATATGTGTTTTTGTTTTTCCCGATTTGAAGATAAGTTCTTAAATCATGTTCATATCTTAATAGTTGTTTTTAAATCATGTTATTGATTAAATTTAATCTTCAATATTTATACAGATACGAATACGAAAAATAATCATGAAAAAAAATTACGGTTCAAATCGGTCAATCGCTTTTTTCGACAACTTACATTCTACAATTTTAAATACATTATAAGTAAATTACACTATTAGTTTACATTACAATTTATAAATATAATGTTCAAATTTATACATTAAAAACTTTATTTCGTATTTTGTATTGTCCGTATGCATATGAAACCTAATGAAATATTCAAATTAAAGCATTATATATAAAATATAAGATAAATATATTTTAATTATCAAAAATCCGCGCGTAAAGCAGATATATCTAGTTTGTTAAAAATAATGCATATGGTGAAGGGTGATATAGAAGTTTATACCTTACTTAAAAATAAAATTATAAATAAATATATGATTAATACAATTTTTATTAATTTGAATTAAAGTTTAAAATTATCAACGATTTTTTAAAAATAATTTAATTCACCAACCAAATGATAAAACACATATATTAATTCACAAATCAATAAAAAAATATAAAAACGCATAAACTAGGGATTGAACTAAACCAGGCTGGATCAAATGGACGTTGAAGGGATTCCAACTCTTTAGCTGATTTTCAGATTATTAATATTATCATTAAAAGCTCTCCTCTGTGTTTCTCCATTTCTTCGTTCTTGACGGCGCTTTTCCATTGTTTGCTTCTCCACTTATCCACACCAAAACAAAAAAGTTTCTTTTCCTTAAGGAAAAAAAAACAGATGGATTAAACCCTCGATCAGAATTTCCGGCGAAGTTTCTCCGCTTAAAGCTTTGTGTCGGGTGTTTCTCGATTCCGATTCATTCGCTGCTCTACGATTCCTTACCTCTTAGGATTTTTTTATTATTCTCACGCGTTCGAGGTACGTTTCCATCGGTTGCGTTCGTTTGATTCTATTGCAGATCGTGTCTGAATCCTGGGGTTTCCGTCATTTCTGGTGATTTGCTAATATTTTCTGCTTCGGTTCATGCAACCGATCAGCTTCTTCCAGATTCTCTACTTCACCAGCTGATAGTTATCAAGATTTCATATCCCGATTCATCGCAAAAATTAGGGCTCCTGTTCTAGTTGTTGCTACTCCGCTTTGGCTATAACCTCGGCCTACATCCTCTTGGTAGCTTTCCGGAGAATCAAGAGGCTTCTGTATTTTCCCAGATCCTTCGCTTCGCTTTGTACAGGTTTGTGTAGGTATCTCCTTGGGTAGTTGTTTGCTTTAGAGATTGACGAACCTTCACAATCTAGCTGATATATATATATATATATTTGTTTGTTTTGCAGAATTGGGGATATGGTGCTCATTTACCTCGATATCGTGGCGTTTCTATGCACCGTCGGAGCTATTGCTTTGGCGCTATTCCACATTTACAAGCACCTCTTGAATTACACAGAACCAACTTATCAAAGATTCATCGTGCGCATCATCTTCATGGTCCCAGTGGGTATTTATATCACCTCTAGTTCTTCATTCTGACCTCACTCGGTCTTTCTTTCAATGTTGAATTCCTATCCTTAACATGTTCTTGATGTTCCTCCAACTGGTAGGTGTATGCCTTGATGTCTTTCTTGTCTCTTGTACTGCCCAGAAGCTCGATATACTTCAATTCCATCAGAGAAGTGTGAGTATAGCTGACATCCAATGCACGAGATGTCCTCGACCTAACTACTAAAATTGGTTTTCTCATTGATACTTAATAATGAACTTTTAGAGTAGTGTTACTTTATGTTCTGCATTAAAGTAGTCTGTAGAATGTTTCATTTGAATCCAATGAGTCATTTTTCTGTGCATGATTGCAGGCCTGATGGTGTACTATGTGGAGTGTTTCCTTTTAAGAATCTGATTATTTATTATGTATTTCCTTTTTTTTTTCTTTCAGTTATGAAGCATGGGTCATTTATAATTTCCTGTCGTTGTGTTTGGCATGGGTTGGAGGCCCAGGAGCAGTTGTCTTAAGTTTGAGCGGACGCTCGCTGAAGCCATCATGGTGTCTCATGACATGTTGCTTCCCACCTCTACCATTGGACGGGTACGTTTGCATAATGAAAATACACTCTTTGTGCTTATGGAAGATGCTCCTTTGGGCATTACATATTTGTCAGAAAGCTGTTACCATTTTGTATTATCCGGAATCAGATGTGCCCATTCTGTTTAAGAATGGTGGTATAGACATGTAGCCATCCTGGATATTTGCAGCCTTCATTCTACCATATTCTTTTTTATGCAAGTCCGTAAGCATCATTGATTTTGTTTAGATTCTTGTGTGCCATTTGGACAATCTTTACAGATGAAAGTTCGACACTGGGGCAATTGTTTGTTGATGTAAGCCATGTCTGTTACAGAAACATTGTGAACATTTTGGTCCAGATGTCCTGGTCTTTGTAATGAATTCTGTTTTGAAATTTTATTCGAATCTTAGATTAATGCTTTAGCTGGCTCATGTAAGTTCAAATATCGTGATGATCTTTTGACGCAGGCGTTTTATTCGACGGTGCAAGCAAGGTTGTCTGCAGTTCGTAATTTTAAAACCTATCCTAGTTGCTGTCACACTTATACTTTATGCAAAAGGGAAATATAAGGATGGAAATTTTAGCCCTGATCAAGCATATCTCTATATTACCATCATCTATACCATATCATACTCAGTGGCTTTGTATGCACTGGCACAAAAGGGAAATATAAGGATGGAAATTTTAGCCCTGATCAAGCATATCTCTATATTACCATCATTTATACCATATCATACTCAGTGGCTTTGTATGCACTGGCGTTATTTTACGTGGCATGCAAAGATCTGCTCCAGCCCTTCAATCCTGTCCCCAAATTTGTGATTATAAAGTCCGTCGTCTTTTTGACTTATTGGCAGGTAATTTTTTATTTTCTTTTTCTTTCCTGTTCCTCAAATTATATTTGTTTTCTCAATGCTCTTTTGTGGTATTCTCTATAAGTTCTTTGTGTCTCTGCGTTTTACAGGGTGTTCTAGTTTTTCTTGCGGCAAAATCTGGATTGATAAGGGATGAAGAGGAAGCAGCTCTTTTCCAGAACTTTATAATATGTGTTGAGATGCTAATTGCTGCCGCTGGTCATCTTTATGCATTTCCATACAAGGAGTATGCGGGTGCCAATGTTGGTGGGGCACGCAGTTTCACCGGAAGCCTGGCACATGCTGTAAAACTAAATGACTTCTACCATGATACTGTTCACCAGGTAACTAATGCTCTGTAAACCCTCTTTATTCAAATGACTTCTCTCTGCTCCTGGTGCCCTGACGGTGGATCCTCTCACTCTTACAGTTTGCCCCTACGTATCATGATTATGTGCTGTATAACCATAATGATGGTGATGAGGGCACAAGGAAGTACCGATCACGAACGTTTGTGCCGACTGGCCAGGAGATGGATGCGGTGAGAAAGCACAAACACATTTATGGAAACAAGATGGATGGTGTTTCCCTCTCTAGCCTTTCCTCTTCAGGAACAAGCACTCCGAAAGGGTCTAGCACGAATTCTGATCCACCACGACCTGATGCCATGAAATCTTCATTGCTCGTGGATGCCTCAGACTCTCTTGCCACAATGTATGACATGTCACTCATTGACATCGATATATCAAGTTATCCAAGCAAGGTGCCCCCTGCAAATGGAAGTGGAACTAGATAGAAGGAAAAACATGTAAAAACGAGCATTAACAGGTACGAATATGTTCTCCCCAATGTTGTTACATGGGTTGGAAAGGAAGTAGTAGGGACTATGTGGAATAGTCAGATTGTGAAGATGATGAGGTGTGTGTTCTTAACTTTTAGATTTCAGTAGGAGGGTGGGTGAGATAAATGAAAAACCCATCTACCTTGATCTTCTTATAGCTCTAAGCCTTGTTTATGATGAGCCTTTTCTGATGTGTCCTGTGCACCCTCTTTCTTTTCTTGGTGATGCTTTGTAGATACAAAGAGAGAAAGAACTTGGAATGCATTTTGAATTGGTATTGAAGAAAACACATTCTTGATAAGCTATATATATATATATATATGTCTCGGAATTGAGAGAGATACAGTTTCTTGTATACACCGTTCAGTCAGTCCGCAGCACTAGGCGTCCTTAGTCTTTATCTATTTGTAGGGGAACACTTGGACGTAGTAGTAGTAGAAGTAGAAGTTGATCTATATATATACCATACATACATTATACATAGGTAAAGAAACTCCTTAGTCTTAGTTGAGTTCTGACCGTTGTGGAGCGAACAAAATAAAGAATGTCCAAAGCAGATGAGTTTGGCAGAGTTGGCCATCCCTCTTTAATTACCCTTTTCACATTACTCATTTGCCCCTCAAATTATTAGGTCTCATTTTCATAGAGAAACTATACATATTTTGATATTTTTTAACTGTTATTTTTTTTTGCAAAAAAAAAGTCTGCGTTACTAGTTAAAAAATCATCGTTAAAATATTTTTAATTTTCAAATTTTGTAAAAAAATCATGATTTTATGTTAGGTAAATTTAACGTGTTTGATAGTTGCCGTGATATAAAGTTGAAGAGTTTATAGAAAGCAATATATAAATCTCTTTCTATATATATATATTATGATATTCACATTAGTAATTTTGTAGTAAAAATAATAATTGCAAGAGTTTCTGTAATTGTTTGTTTTTGGAGAATCACATTCCGGTGGAATATAATTTTGTTGTGAATGAATTTGCCTATTTGTTGGGAAAAAGGTTAAATTAATGGTCTTACCAGATTTCTCTGAGATAATGACAAACAAAGACCAGAGAGAGCCTGTAGACACACAATGCGTGAGGGAAACGAGACCATTAATAAAATATATATATATATAATAATTTATTATTTAACAACGCGAAAGGGTACAAAGACAGAGAGAGAGAGATTTGACGAAATTACACGTCAAAGAGAAGAAGAAGAAGGAAGGGGTTAACCTCGGTGTTATGCGAAGGCGGCGGCGGCGCATTGTTTAAGGGTTCCCACAAGTAACCACTCTTACGGGAATCATCATCTTCTTCTTCTTCACCCAAACCCTAGAACCCATTAATTCCCTCTTAACATTTCCACAAGGAGAAGAACCTCATCTCTTGCAGATGCCGATGGGAACGCGGAGCGACAAGTTGGTGTTCAGGAGCAGTGAATGGCAGAGCAACTACCACCACCATCATGGTTATGGAGAGTACATGGAGAAGAGACAGGTATTCCTCAGAAGCTACCAGTTCTCCAGGAAACAGACCTTGTCTGAGAGGATTCATAGATCTGTGAGGAGAGTGAAGAAAGTTGTCTGGATGCGTCTCAAATCTGCTCGGAGGCTACGACGCCTTGTCTGCTCTCGTCTCCGCTGGGCATTCTTCAATCGCCGCCGACGCTTCTTCTTCCGTCTCCGACATCAACCCTCCTACTGCTTCTAAACCCCTCCCTTTTCCTTTTCTCATCAATCTTATGTATATCTATTCCTCTTCTTCAGCCTTTACTGTTGGATTATTACCTTTTCATCACTATCAAGGACTCGGATTAGGCCATTTTGTGTTTTAAATAGTTGATTTTTTCTTTTTACAACTTTATTCAGATTAAAAACTAGGCAAAACAATGATATTATTCACCATTTACTAAATTCACAAGAAATTATCTGATATATCTATTGTAATAATATGTACCTTTTGAAAACATCTTGGTGTCTGTATATGTACACGTTAGAAATAATCTATTCATACATATGTAAATATGACTTTTTTTAACATAGCTCTTTAAATAATATTTCTTTTTTTAATTATAATTTATGAATTTGACCAATATTTGGGTTTTCCATGCAAGAAACGTGAATTTGGCTGAGATTTCACACCCAAAGAGAAAACGCATGAGAGGGAGAGTGAGTGGGTGTGGGTCCCCCCTTTTCATTTCTCAAGCAAATATACACGGTGGTGGGCCAATGGGTTTTATTATGGGCTCTCATGAAGCCCACGTGGTCCCCTTCTACGGAATATTTGGTGGGCCATCGGAATTAAATAATTCATTAAAATATTATTTTAATATGTGGCCTGGCCTGTAACGACCTTCATCGTTCGTTTGTCTTTGCACTGTTAACCCTGTATGACGTGGCGTAATGTAAACCATCTTATTGACCAGAACATTACAAGGTGATCGTGCGATGAACCTGTGTATTACATGGTGCAATGTGAACCATCTTATTTTAAAATATTACATTTAAAGACATTATTTTTGCATTTGTTTTATTTTAAACTATTAAATTTTAGAAAAATAAAATTTATAGTAAATGCAATATTTGTTTTAAAATAGTAGATGTTATAGTGGTCAAGAACAATATATTTAAGAAATTCTATTTACGGTCATTTTAGGTTTTGATCCTTTATGTAAATTGGAATAGAAAATTGAAAAATTTTGTGTTTGTGATCAGATTGCTAGGCTGATTTTAGGTGAAAGAAATGGAAAAGTTTTTGTGTGTAGATTAGGGTTTCTGAAAATATTTTTCATTAATTTATTCATTAGGGTTGATTTACATTTTATATGCATACAACATTATACTAAAAATTATGTAAATCTACTCATAAGTCCTTGTTTTTGTCTCTTCTTAAAATTGTAAATATCTTAGTATTAATTCAGAAAATAGATTAAATCCGTATGGGTTTTTGGTATTTTATTTTTGGCCCAGTATAGGTATTCAGCCCGTTTCTTCAGCCAGCTCGATCTGCTTCCAGCTCCAGCCCAAGTGCACTGCTCCAGCCTGGTCCACGCTCAGCTCCAGCCCAGGTCCCATGCTCCAGCCCTGGTTCAGCTCGAAGCCTGTGCTCCTCAAGTGCTTCAGCCTGGTCCACCTTAACAAACTGAGTCAAAGAATTCAGTTTGGTGAACTCAATCTCCAACTCGTGTTCCTTCTCACCAGACAATATCTCAAACCCTAGAAAGCCTCCATCAGCTCCTCTGTCGATTCCTTCGTCAATTCCTCCGGTTGCAGCGTCATCAATGTCACGTCAGGGAGAGCCACTGACTTCAATCTCCCTCT
>CM071871.1:12526577-12555505 GCA_036759665.1 Gynandropsis gynandra
CTTTGTCGTGCCGCCGATGAGCTCCCGCAGCTTCTCGAACCTACCGGTGCCCATCGGCTTCGTGAGAATGTCCCCCCACTGCTCCTCTCCAGGTACGTGCTTTAGCCTTATGATTCCGTCTCATTCTGCTTCCCGAACAACATGATACTTGATAAGTATATGTTTCGTTCATTTGTGATCAATTGGGTTGCGACCAATCGCTATTGCTGAGGTATTATCGCATAAAATTGGTACTCCCTCTAGGATAGTGAACCCTAGCTCCTCAAACAATCTCCGCTTCAGCTATGGATTGAGCGATGGTACACTGTTTCTGTGTTCCCCAAGTAAAAATGGCTATTCCAATTGAAAAACAATATCCTGTAGTACTCCTTGCATCTTCGCTGCTTCTAGCTAGGTCAGAGTCTAAAAAACCAATTAGTTGAGGATTATGAACTCTCTTGAACAACAACCCGTAGCCCACAGTACCTCCAACGTATCTTAGAACACGCTAAGCTTCTTGTAAACTCTTTTTAGTAGGGTTTGAATTGCTTCTTGACTAATAAGAAGCAGTAAACGCTAGGTCAGGTCTCGTGGCTACTAAATACAGAGGTCCTCCTACCATACTTCTGTATCTAGTGGACTCGGACAGAACTCTACCGTCTTCTACGTTCTTTCCGTGAGGTGTGAGAGGTGTTCTCACCCTCTTAGACCCTTGCATTCCAAACTTCTTTAGAAAATGTTGAGCATACTTGGCTTGTCCAAGAAAAATTCTTTCTTGAACATAGTCAATCTCAAAACCCAGAAAATACTTCAACTTCCCCAAGTCACTCATCTCAAATGTCTTGCACAATCTGCTTTTAAAAAACTGAATCAACTCCTCATTGCTTCCCGTGATGATAATATCATCTACGTATAGGCAAATTACAACGATTTCACCTTCTGCGATCAGCACGTACATTGCTGCATCACAGCCACTCCTTTTACATCCTTCCACAATGAAGAATGAATCGATCTGTACCAGGCTCGTGGTGCTTGATTGAGCCCGTACAATGCCTTTTTAAGCCTTAAAACTTTATCTTCAGCTCCCTCTATCACATAACCCTGGGGCTGCTCAACATATACTTCTTCTGTGATTTCCCAATTCAAGAATGCGGATTTCACGTCCATCTGATATAAATTCCACCTCTTCTGTGCTGTAACTGCAATTAGGAATCTTATCGTGTCATGTCTAGACACCTGGGCAACGTCTCCCCGTAGTCCAATCCATATGTCTACGTAAACCCTCTTACAACCAGCCTCGCTTTCAGTTTCAAAACTTCCCTTTCTCATCCGTTTTAACGTTATAAAACCAATTCACGCTTATAATCTTTTGATCCTTCAGAGGATTAGCAAGTTCCCTGGTTTCGTTCTTGCTAATCATCTCCATTTCAGCATCCATCGCGTCTCTCCATCTTTTTTCATTCACAGCTCCCTCAAATGAAGTAGGTTCTGCAATCGTTAAATAACAACCCTCAAAAGTGTTATAAGATTCATCACCTTGAATTTCCGTGTTCCGTATAGGTCACTTAGTCGTTTGTGCCTATGAACTCCCCTTGAGGAGCTGCTGCTGCTCCCTCTCAATATTTGGCTACTTTCCCCGCTTCTTCCTTGGGTGTCACTCAAATTAAACGGGACATGGGAGAATGGTGGAGGGTGTTGTCTCCCACTATCTCCTGAACTCCACTGTTGCGGCGAAGTTACTGTAACATGTGAGTGTTGCAGTTGTGGTCCGTTTGTCATAATTCTAGGGTTATAGTTGAGAGACATAGACTTTTCTTTTGTTTCATCCTGAGTCTCCCAATTCCAGCCCTTCTCATCCTCAAACACCACATCTCGAGCCACTTCAACCTTTTTCTTTGCCAATTTGTAAACTCGATATCCCTTTCTCATACTATTATACCCCACAAACACTCCCTTCTCTGACTTGTCATCTAATTTCCGTCTTTGCTGTACTGGTATAAGTATATGGCACAAGCACCCAAACATTTTTAAATGCCCCAACGACGGTTTGTGTCCACTCCAAACCTCGAGTGGTGTTTTATTTTATAGTGCCCGAGTTGGCAACCTGTTCTGAATGTAACAAGAGTGAACACCCCTTCTATCCAAAAATTATTCGGCATACTTTTCTCCTTCAGCATGCTTCTCGCCATCTCTAACAGTGTTCTAATCCTCCTCTCAGCAACTCCATTTTGTTGAGGGGAATATGCCACTGTTAGCTGCCTCTGTATTGCATTTTCGTCAAGAAAATCCGTAAACAACTTTGAATTAAACTCCAACCCTTGATCATGCCTCAATTTCTTGATTTTCTACTCCGTTTGAGTCTCGACCAACGACTTAAACTTCTTAAATACAACAAATGTATCGGATTTTAGCCTTAGGAAATATACCCAAAGCATATAAAAGAAATCATCCGTGAACGTCAACAAGTACACGCTTCCATCCAATGGGAGAGTTTGCATCGGTCCATATAAATTCGTCTGAACCAGATCCAAAACCCCCTTGGACTTCGCTTCTGAAATCTTGGGAAATTCTTTTCTACATTGTTTCCTCTTTGTACACGCCTCACAAACTTGTTTAACCACCTTAAACTTAGACAACCCTTTCACCATCTCTTGGCTTTGCATAATCTGTAAATTATGCAAACCTGAGTGGCCCTAACCTCTTGTGCCACAAATCTGACAGCTCATCCTCCTTAGCAACTAAGGCTCCTTCACTCGCCAATTTCCATCTTAATGGATAAGCTTTCAATACAAGAAAAATAACATTTCTAGACGGATTTTGTGGACTGAAAGAGCCGTCCTTAAACTTAGGGACGGATTAGAGACGTCTTAAGGACAGAAAAATAAATCCATCTTTAATCCATCCATAAATTTATAGATCACATAGTAATCCCTAAGTCGTCCGTAATTGCGGACGGATTTGGGACTACTTTCACGGGCGTCCGCAATTTGCGGACGAAATCACCGCCCGTCTGCAAATTTGCGGATGGTATAGTCATCTATCCGCAAATTGCGAACGACTAAAACTTCCGTCCACAAATTGTGGACGTATTCGGGACGGTTCGTGGGAAATATTTGTCTTAGTCCGTAATCCGTCCATAATCGGTCAAAAAATTTTCTATTTAATCTCTCCTCTCGTATCCGTTTCTTACACAAAATTCGCATATATTTCTTTACATATCTTGTTATCATTTCTGATTATAATGGCATCGTCATCGAGATCAAATATTTTTGTTTTGAGATAGTGGATGTATAGAAGAATTGATCCGAAAACTCAAGGTGTATCGAAGGAGTTTGTAGAAGGCAATACACAGTTTATGAAGATGGTGACAAATCAACAAGTTTCTAGAGAAAACAATTAGTTGGTTTTTTCCATGCGTCAAATGCAAAAATGAAAAATTCGTTAATGAGAGAACCGTTTGGAATCATCTCTATTTAAGAGGGTTTACTCCAAATTATTTTATTTGGTTATCTCATGGAGAGAGTTTTACACCACGACCTAGTAATGTTGTGGAGAATTTTAGTAGGTGTATTGTACATCATGAAGTGTCCGAGACTTTTCAAGATGTAGAAATGAACCCTTATGTAGAAATGATGAAAAATGCATTCGTTGAAAGAAACGAAGATGAAAATATTGAAGAAGATCCGAATGAAGAAGCAAAAAGTTTTTTTGAACTGTTAGAAAGTGTTGGGAATCCACTTTATGATGGTTGTAGAAGTGGTCTTTCACGATTGTCTTTATCTGCGCGGTTGATGAATTCGAAGACTGAAAATAATATTTCTGAGAATTGCACAGATTCTATATTGCAATTAGTAAGAGGTTATTTGCCCGAAGATAATAATGCGGCCGAGTCATATTATGAAATAAAGAAGATGATGAGATCATTGGGTATATTGATATATCAAAAGATTGATGTTTGCCAAGACGACTGTATGATTTTTTGGAAATGAACATCGGATTTGATCAATTGTTGATGTTATGGAAAAGATCAATTTTATTTGACAAGAAATGGAAAATTGGTTCCGTTTCGTTGTATGTGGTATTTACCAATTACAAACAGGATAAAAAGATTGTATCAATAAGAGAAAGACCGCGAGCGACATGAGATGACATGCTGAGCATTCAAGTCCGGACGGAGAAATGCGTCATCTCTCAGATGGTGAGACGTGGAAACACTTTAACAAGGTATATCCTGATTTTACAACTGAGATTCGAAACGTTTATTTAAGCCTTTGCACTTATGCTTTTAATCCATTCAGGATGTCTGGGAGAAATTATTCGTTGTGGCCAGTTATTATGCCACCGTATAATTTACCACTAGATATGTGCATGAAGCGTGAGTTTTTGTTCTTAAAAATATTGATTCCCAAGCCTAATCATCAGAAAAGAAATTTGGATATATTTCTTCAACCACTGATTGAAGAATTGAAAGAATTATGGAAGGGAGTTCCAGCGTACGACGTTTCGAGATAACAAAATTTTTATATTACGAGGTGCTCTTATGTGGACAATAAGTGATTTTCCAGCTTATGGTATGCTATCTGGATGGACAACACATTGTCGATTGGCTTGTCCATATTGCATGGAAGAAACATACGCTTTTCAGTTGAAATATGGACAAAGACGAGTTAGTTTGATTGTCATCGCCATTTTCTTCCTCCTGATGATACACTACGACGCAACAAGAGGAATTTCAAAAGAAATATTGTTGTGTGGAAATCTCCTCCTACAGTTTTGACCGACAATGAGATATTGTATAAATGACTTCTTGCTTTGGGTATTCCTAGGAGTATAGATTGCGGAGGGAACAATCATCCGAGAATTAATGGTTATGGAATTACCCATAATTGGTACAAGAAGAGCATAGGGATCTGCCGTATTGGAAAAATCTGAAGCTTCACCACAATCTTGATGTCATGCACATAGAGAATTCTTTTTCGATAATATCATCAATACGGTACTGAATGTTACATGAAAAACAAAGAATAACATTAAATCACGGAAGGATCTAGCAGAGTATTGCTCACGAAAGGAGTTACATATAAGTGGAGACGGTAAAGCTCCAGTTCCAATATTCAGATTTTCGAATGATGAAAAATATAAATTGTTGAAATGGTTGAAGGAAGACGTGAAATTTCCTGATGGTTATGCATCTAACATCGGAAGGTGTGTCGATATTCATGAAGGAAAGTTAACAGGGATGAAAAGTCACGATTGTCATGTATTCATGCAAAGACTCCTTCCCATATGTTATTCCGAATTGATGGACAAACATGCACACAAAACAATTGGAGGTATCATTGATTAGTTTATATAGTATAATTAGTGATTAATAATTTACAGATATATTAATTGTAAAATAAACTAATTCATACTTGAATTTTCAGGTATTGGAATATTTTTCCGAGATTTATGTGCGAGAAACTTAAGTGTAGATGTGGTTCGTAAACTTAAAAGTAACATAGTTACTGTACTATGCAACTTGGAGATTATTTTCCCACCATCATTCTTCGATGTTGTGGAGCATCTGACAGTTCATCTACCACACGAAGTTGCATTAAGAGGTCCAGTTCAATTTCGTTGGATGTATCCATTCGAGCGATTTATGTTCCATTTGAAGAAAAAGCCAAACAAAAAGCTCGTACAGAGGGTTCAATTGTGGAACAATACGTAAATGAGGAGATATCGTTCTTCACTTCTTACTACTTCGAGCCACATGTTCAAACTCAAAGTAGAAATCCAAACAGATGTTTTGATGGTGGTGCGGTATTTTCATATCCAGTACCAAATGTTCCAAATATATTTTGCGGAGTTGGTCGAACAGTTGATAAGGCGAAAGATCTAGGGCTACCATAATGAGATCTACACATCGCATATACGTATGTTTTACTCAACTGTGAATATCTACGGCCTTTTGAAAGGTCACATACTATAATTATTGATTCAGTTGCATACACGTATTTTATTTGTAATATTAACATAATGTTTCTTACATTTTTCAGGATGTTTGATGATGTATTGAATAATACATATATGAATATGATGAATCTCAACTCCAAGAACTTAAAGAAAGAGATTTCTCCACATGGATAAGACAATATGTAAGTAAATGATATATATAATATTGTTAAAGGAAGAGATTTCTCCACATGGATAAGACGCTTTATCGATGATTGTTTCATTGGTAATGCAGATTGAGATTGACAATCACACGTTATTGCTACGCGATCTTGTTAAAGGACCAACTGTAAAATTTACGAGTTGACCAATGTATTTTACACGTGGTTACAACTTTCATACTTACGAGCACGAAAATTGAAGTCAACTATGAACTATGGTGTATGTGTGAAAGGTGAAAGCTATTGTGAATCGACCGACGCACTAGATTTTTATGGGATTTTGATAGATATTTTGCAATTGGAATATCCAGGTATCATTACTAAACCAAAAAATTTCTTTTCGATACCACGTATGATATTTTCGAATATATTTACTTATATTTGCCATTTTGTGTAGGTTACGTTGGTCTAAGAGTGATGTTATTCCGATGTGATTGATTCGATCCAATAAACGGTCGTGGAACAAGAATTAACAAATTAGGTGTCGTAGAAGTTAACTCTACACGAAGATATGAAAAATACGAGTATTTTATTCTTGCATCACAAGCCGATCAAGTATGTTAGGTTTCCTATCCACATATGCGACGATCTTCAGGTTGGCGTTTCGCAATGAAGATACTTCCAAGGGGTAAATTTATCGATAACGCAGAAGAACAACAATTGCCCATGCAACAACAAACCACCGAGATTGTTGCTATTGATGAAGTTACAATTGAAGCATTGGCACATGGTGAAGTCGATTAAATTGAAGATGAAGAGATATAAGGAAACAAAGAAGATGAAGAATTTGAATCAAATTCAGAAACACAAGAATCGATGGAAGAATTATGTGATTCTGAAGATAATTAATGTTAACTTGTTATCGGATGTTAAAGAATTTTTATTTTTAACTTTATATTGAATCAACGAAATATATATAAGTTTTTATGAATTGTTCTCGCCCCGAACCTCGATCGATTCCCGTTACTCGTGAAATATATATATCGATTGATTCTCGTTACTAGCGGAATATATATATATATATATATATATTGGTCGGTTTCTGTCCCGCGCGGAATATATATAAGGTTTTATGAATTGTATCTCTCGATCGATTTCCGTCCCTCGGTCGTTTCTCGTCCCTCGATCTGTTCCTGTTCCTCGTGTTACAAACGGTTTGCGGACGACATTGATTGCGGACGGCATCGAGACGAGGCCTTCGATCTGTCTGTAAGTTACAAGCAGGTCGCGTATTCCATCCGTCTGTAAGTTACAAGCAGTCTAGAATTTAAGACGGGTCACGGCATCCGTCGCAATCGGTCTGGAAGGGACGGGTCACGACATCCGTCTGCAATCAGTCTAGAATTTAGGGATGGGTCGTGGCATCCGTCCACAATCGGTCTGGAATTAGGGACGGGTCACGACCCCGTCAGCAAATGTTTATAAATTCTCGGCTATAGCATCGTTTCCTCACTTTCTCTCTAGCCAAAAACCTTGCCTAGCCATCGTCTGTCACCTCGACCAGCCGTCGCCCGTCACCTCGTCTAGCCATCGTCGTCGCCTCTCCTAGGTAAGGGTTCCGTTTTCGTTTCGTTTCGTGTCCGTTTAAGCATTTACCGTTTCGAAACTTACCGTTTACTTTCAACTGTTGGCGTTTCGGCGACTGTCCAGCCCGCCCGTCCGTGTTCAGCCTGGCGCCCATCCGTTCAGGTATATTTTCGGTCGTCCCTTTAAACGAAGCATGATTTTATCTAAATGAACCATGATTTTATCTAAACGAACCATTTTGATAAGTATCCAATTTATTAGATATCGATTTCGTTTTGAGATTATAGTGGATGAATAGATATGTACATAAAATGTTCGATGAAATGTCTAAGAAACTATTAGTAAGTTAAGTTATGTCTAAGAAATTTTTATTACTATCATTAAGTTATGCCTAAAAAAGTTGTAATTTAAGGTGTTGGAAGTATATATGTATATAAGGTGTTCTATATGAATGGATATGTACATAAGTTGTAATTTAAATATGTATTAAATTTGTGACTTATTGTTATAATTATTAATAAGTTATTTCGTTTAAAAAACATATATTAAGTTATATGTTTTTAAAATTAAAAACACATATATTAAATTATATGTGGTTTTTAAAATATATTAAAATTAATTAATGTTTAATTAGCAATTAAAATTTTTAAAATAAACATTGAATTAAATTTTTATATAATATTTTAAATTACAACTTTAGTATGTCGCGTCGTGTTGGAAGAGGCGGTAACACCAGAAACCGTTAAACATCGGAGGAAAGTGCTAATGGTCCACAACACCAGAGACAGTCGGATATGGTTTTTTTTGGATTTTATAAATCCGAATTTATTTCCGAACACTGGATCAACACAATATATGTTGTATCCCTTTTATCAGCAGATGCCACCGCCGGTCGAACCAATGATGCATCACGAGCCTCCGATGCATGAGGAACCAATGGTGGAAGAGCTTTTAGCGATGGATGAGGAAATACGTAAACTTCCTCGTATAGATCCGAATCCTTCATCTGACGCATTTTGGTATAAACTAAATTTAAATTAATTTTATAACTAATTAATTAATAAAGTTTTAATTTACTTTTAATTTTGTTTTAATAGGTTTGGTATTAAACAATTTAATCGTCATATAACAAAGACGATAAAAGCTGATTATGATTGTCCATGTTATAACTGGACGCGAACCGATCCCGAAATAAAAGAACAGTGGTGGAGAGCTTTCGTGGTACGTTTTTGTTAATATTAATTTCACTCTAAATTTTAAATTTAACATAATATTTCAATGAATAATCATTTCATTATTTTCAGCAAAAAGTTTATTGGAATCTTGCAATAACCGGACTAGTAAAGTCCGAATTTGAACGGACTGCGAGAGTACGACTCAAATCTCTTTCAAGCGACTTGAAAGCAGACAGGGAGACAAAGGGCAAACCTCTTTGGATGCCAGACAATGTCTAGGAACAAATGTGTGCCTATTGGGACGATCCTATCTTTAAGGAGAGAAGCCGACGCACTAGTTGATCCCGTCGTTTCGATAGACCGGGATATGAGATAAGTGCGCATCCTGCTGGTTGTCGCTCTTTCACGGAGGTTTACAAAGATTTGGTAAGATTTAAATTTTTTTAAAGTTTTAATATGAATGACATTTGCTTAATAGGTAAAACATAAATTTTAAATTTGTTTTAGGCGAAAGAGAAAGGATGTGAACCGTCGTACGTGGAATTGTTGGAACATACACACAAGAAGAAATCCGACGGATCGTGGGTAGATGCCAGGGCAAAACAAATTCACGACGATGTTCTGAACATGGCATCGGAACGAGTGTCCCAAATCCCGCCAAGAGACGATGGGACGCAACCTACTCTAACTTAAGAAGAATACACCGAGATGTATTTCGAGGTAAAATTCATTATAATTTTACTATAAATTTTTTATTGATAATTTAAATTTAAATTAAATTTCAATATTTTTGTAGCACGTAAAACCGTACAAAGATCGTTTATTTGGTCTTGGAGGAATGACATCAAAACATACGAGTTCCTCCAAAGGCAAGGAAAAATTCGCGACCGAGAAATTTCGAAACACAATCTCGAAGATGCAAAAAAATTAGAATAACAAAGTTCACAATTAGTACAACAAAGTTAAGCGTTCAACGCTCTGGAAAGGGAAGTTGAACGATCAAGAAGGGAACGTCAGCAGTGGCTTAGGATGATGAAGGGAAGTTCACTATTACTCGGGTCGGGTTTCGCGTCGATTTCCGGACTACCCTGTCGTCCGAAATTGCGAACGGTTTCCACACTAAATTTTCCGTATGTATTTGCGAACAGATTGCGGATGAATATGTTTTAGCGACGCTCGTTTACGGGCCCTAATCCGTCTCTAAACCTGTTTAGGGGCAGATTAGGAAATCTGTATTATTAATTTTCTTGTAGTGTTTACTCACCATCTGAACTTGAACCACTCGGCCTCCATTTCTATCCTTGATTTCACACTTATCCGCCATGAATACCACGTTGTATCCATTTCGTGTCATTTGAGGCACACCCAATAAATTCCTTCTTAAGCCCGAAACTAAGAAAAAATCTCGGATTGTCCTTCTACCCTTCTTTGTCAATACCTCGATGTTTCCTTTTCCAGCCGTTATTAATGTAGCACCGTTGCCTACTCGTATAGGCACATTAAAATTTCTGTCCAATGTAGTGAAAAATCCATGTTCTTTGGTCATATGGTTGGTTGCGCCACTGTCAATCAACCAAACGTTGTTGTCTTTTGACTCACTCATCACTTGGGTTGCTGTGATGAGTGAGTTATCCTCATCGTCTTGTCTTATCATATGAGCTTGATTTTGAGTGTTTTTCTTCGCCTTACAATCTCTAGAGAAATGTCTTGGTTTTCCACAATTGTAATACTCTTTCTTAGTCTTAGGCACTTTAGTTCCATCCGACTTTTCACTTTGATTTCTGAAATAGCACTGCGCCTCTACATGATTATCTTTCTTACAGATGCTGCAAAATTTCTTACCCTTCTCCTTGTAATCTGCACTACCGGAAAAGTTCTTCGCATAATCTGGTTTTTGTCCCCACTTCATGCCATGATGTTTGACATTAAATGCTCCTTCCAGACCTGTCTCATTTCGGTCATCAAGTCTGAATTCTTGTGATTGCAGTGCAATAACAAGTTCTCCCACCGTAAGAGATTCTAGGTCCTTCGTCTGCTCTATAACTCCCACATATGGGTCAAAACGCATGTGCAATGAACACACTATTTTTGACACCAATTCATCCTCCTCAATTGTTTCACCATAGGCTCTTATTTCATTACGAAGTTCAATAAATTTTTTGGCATAATCCTTTATGCTCTCCTTCTCCGCTTGCCTCATATTGTAGAATGAGGCTCTAAGTCGTTGTAACTTAATACGTGCAGATTTGGGATCCCCTTGGAACCTCTCTTTTAAGAGATCCCAAGATGCCTAGATGTCTCACATGTAGCCAAGTGAATGCTAAAAATCTCCTCCGACTCTTCGTGATAAATCAACTCGAGTGCCTGCTGATCCTTAGCCTCCAACTCTTCCCATTCTACCGTAACTTTTCTTTTCTGTTCTTAAGCGTTCATTTCACCTAAAGAGGACAGCTCATGCAACCCCTAAGTAACCACCTTTTACAATCCTTTAGATCTTAGGTTTGGCTTAATCGTAATCACCCATAGTACATAAATTTTGCCCTCGAACACAGGTAAGGGTGGGGAGTTCTGTGACATGTCCATCTAGGTCTGTTTGCTTGTTGATTTAGGGTGATTAATCTGTTACCTAAGCTGCATATTACAGTCTGCTTGTGCTCCTGAAATAGTTCCTTGTGCGTATGATGCTTGAAATATTGCTGTTGTTGTGCTAGTTTTGTTGATGTTGTGCTGGTTCTTGTTGTTGTTGTTGCTTACTGTTGTGCCATTGGTGCTGCTTCAACGATCATCCCTGATCTTGAATGCTCTGATACCATTTGTAGATGTTATAGTGGCCAAGAACAATATATTTAAGATGTTCTATTAATAGTCATTTTAGGTTCTTAATCCCTTGTGCAAACAGGAATATAAAACAGGAAAATTTTGTGTTTGTAATCAGATTGCTAGGCTGATTTTAGGTGAAAGAAATGGAAAAGTTTTTGTGTGTAGATTAGGGTTTCTCGAAATTTTTCTCACTAATTCATTCATTAGGGTTGATTTACATTTTATATGCATACAACATTATACTGAAAATTATGTAAATCTACCCATAAAATTCTTGTTTTTGTCCATTCTTAAAACTGTAAATATCTTAGTATTAATTCAGATAATAGGCTAAATCCGTATGGGCTTTCGGTATTTTATTTTTGGCCAATACATGTATTCAGCTGTATTCAGCCCGTTTCTTCAGTTACGTTCTTGTCCTCTGGTTCAACTTGTCCTTATTTTCTGGCCTAGTACATGTATTCAACTGTATTCGAAAGAAAGCCTCCACCAGTTCCTCCGTCGATTCCTCCGTCAATTCCTCCGGTTGTAGGGTCGTTAGTGTCACGCCAGAGAAAGCCACTGACATTAAAAATACTACTAATAATTAAATATATAAATTTATGATGTTTTATTTATTTAAAAAGATGTAAAAAACGAAACTAAAAATGTTTTTGCATAAAAACAATTCTACAATCATTAAAATGGTAATTATTCTTTTTGTTGATTGTTTTTATCAAAAATTTCAACTACAAGATATAAATTTAGAAAAACATTTTCACATCACACAAAATTTAATATAAAACAAAATTTAATTCGAATAAATTAATATTTTAATATAATCTTTTATTTCCTGACAATTTAATAAAATTTGTTGTAAACAATTATACAATTGGATTTCTTTATTTTAAAGGTTTCAATATATTATGCTAATATAATTTAGTTTAGCCTGCACATAATCAAGGTTATCGTAACTTTTATTCTTTTATTTGAATTTGTAAATTGGTTCTTGATCCATATAAATTAGTCTATATGTTTAAGAATTTTTTTATGCTATTCGTGAGTATATTTTGTCAAGATAAAAACTTATTTGGGTTTGACTTTATATTTAAGTGTGGTGAATCAAAGCAAGTTGATAGATTTTTATTAAGAGTTTGACTGGTGGAAACGCAACGTTTACACTTGTGCTTCGCAGTGTTTCTTTCGGCGATTGGCGACGTTTTGTTTCATTTTGTTTGAATAAGCATTTGCGGCGACTGCGACTAGAAATGAATGGTAAAAAACTGTTGCGATTGCGTTTTGAACAAAATTACCAAAATAGAAAATTATTAAGAAAAAAATTATTTAATTTTTTTAGTGAATACTTTTTAATTATAATTTTCAAATATTTGAAATAAATTAAAAAAGTATAAAGTTATAAAAATATTTAAATATATAATACATATATATATATGCCTATATATATTTACGATTAATATAAATTATAATAGAAAGAGAGAAAAAATAAGAGAAAGATACGAGGGTATTTTGATAATTTTATTCCAAATGCACCAAAATGCAACCGTAACGCAACATAATTTGAGATATTCAAAATATGTTTTCAGTATGTTTTCGGGCGACTGCGACTCCACCATTCGATTTTAATATCGCTCGGAGTCACTAGAAAACGTAGTCGTTGCGTTTGCGTTTGGCTGCGACTCCACCAGTCATAGCCTAAATATCACTTTGATAAAATTTCTTTTCTTTCTTTTCTTTCATTTTGTCATTCTTTCCTTCTTTTCTTCTTTCCTTCTTTCTTTAATTGAATAATGATCTTGAATTATTTAATTCTTGATCTTGAGTATATTTTGTACTATAAATACACATTATCATATGTATTTTTTAATCAATCAATCAATGAAAATATTCTTTTTTCTTTTCTAATATGGTATCGGAGCATATTTTTTCATCTAAATTAATCAACAATGTATTTTTCTAGTGAATGATTCATCCGACTATCTTTCGGCGAATTTCTGTTTCTCCAATTCTGCATTCGACCAGATTATGTTTCTCTATTTTAAGACAAATTGTCGTATTTATTTTCTACAAGTATTTTCTTTCTTCTTCACCGGTTCTCTTCTTTCAGCCTTTAATATCTCTCTTTGAATCTTCTATCGCCGTTTATTCTTCTTCCCTACTTCTTCGTAATTTCATTTGCAATTTCAGATTCTTTCGGCGATTTCAAAAATTTCTTCTTCGTCGAATTCAATCTCCTCTTTCAGAATTTATTCAAAAATTTCTTTCAAAATTTCAATTTCTTTTTATCTTCTTCTTTCCGGTGATTTAAAAAAAAAAAGATCTTCTTCGCCGTACTTCTCTTTTGATCGGCCTTTATCCTCTCTCTGAAATAATCTTCTCTTCGCTGGTGCTCTCTCTAATATTCTCTTCGTTGGTGCTGTCTCTCACTGAAATTTTTGCAATCTGTTTCTTTCTCTTTCTCTTTTCTTCTGCAATCTGTTTCTTCTTTTTCGCACTCTTTCTGCCTCCATTTCTGCAATTTTCTGCAATTCCTTTCTTTGTTCTGCAATCTTTAGCTTTCTGCAACTTCTGCAATCTTTCGCCGTTTCTCCTTCAGCGATATTGATTTCAATTTCCTCCTGCCTCTGTTTCTTTGGCGAATTCGATTTCACAATCGGAAAGATTCAATTTTCTTTGTTTTCTCGCCGATAGCAATCTGGTTCTCTCTCGGTGTTTATCTGATTTCTCATGATCTATTCTTCTTCGACGGTCATTCTCACATCGGCGTCATAATCCTCTCTATATCCTCTTGGTGTCATCTCTGCCATCCGATTCCTATGTGCTCGATTCTGGTGATTCCGGTATGCGATTCCGGTGCTCGATTCTGAGAAAATTCATAGCATCCTTCGTTGCACATCCTATGACTTTTACCTTTCTTTCGTCTTCTTCAACCTATGCACATCTTGTGCTGCAAATTTCTTTCGTCTTCTTCCGCTGCCGTCTATCATCTTGTTGTGTCTGGTGCACTGACATTCTGGTCTGCCATTCTGGTCGACTTCGTTCGATTCCGAGGAAGACAGATTCTTGGAGAACCTCTCTCCGGTAAGACTCAATTCAGTTTGTTGACCATGATGTCACGACGGAGATTCTTGTGAGATTTCCGTCGAAGTCTCTAGCGAGGTTCCTCTGTGTATCGAGTCTATGGACTTTCACAATCCACATTCAAAATTTCATTTCATCAAAGTCATTGTTTGTAATTTCCAATTTTGGACTCTTCCCAAGACTTTGATGATTGGAAAGTATTTCTTTACAATCTAAACCACAATCTTTTTTTTTTTCTAGTTACCAATTGGACATCATGTTTGGATTCTCGTCGTTCTATTACTACTTATTGTATTTTCTTTGGCATTGCTCTAATCTCGTAGAAATCAAACATGCAGGTAACCATTTCTCAGAGTAGTGCTAAGGCTAAATACATGACAATGACAATTACCACACGCAAGCTATCATGTTACATCTATTACTCTCTAAGATGAGAGTATTCAATTCATACTCCTCATCTTGAGGGGGAGTATTAAATATTACTTTGATAAATTTTGTTTTCTTTCTTTTCGTTCATTCTTTCTTTTTTTCCTTCTTTCATTCTTTCTTTAATTGAATAATGATCTTGAATTATGATCTTGAGTATATTGTGTATTATAAATACACATTACCATTTTTATTTTTGATCAATCAATCAATAAAAAATATTATTTTTCCTTTTCTAATAGTTTTCAAGTTGGAGTAAAAATATCTCAAATGTTCGATTTAATTCGCATATATACAACAATCGTTGATCTAAAACGTTGGTAAATATGTATCCAAATTACTTTTTGAATCGAACATAACACGTGTATTACATTTCGAAATTTTTTGTCATGGACAAAAGGATAGTTTAATTCCTCATTAAATATAGAACTAATGGCATCAACCCCTTTGTTGTCCCAAAACATTCACATGATATTTTAGAAATGTCGTTTTTACAAAATAAAGAGACAGAGGACGCACACTTGATGTAGATAGTGAAGCTATCATGTCAAAATATAATATTAAATAGTCATGGGTTATTTTGTAAATACCTAAAAGGTTTAGTATTATAAAAGCTCTCTTTTCTCCAGAAAAACCCTAACCCCAAAACAGTGACTAAGAACAGAGACATAACCGATTCCCCGTTCATGATCAGATTCACATTAAAGGTTGAAAGTAAAGGTAGAACTCGATGTGGATACTCTAGAGGCTTCGTACATTCAGAGCTCTCATCTTACACTCGTCCGTATTCACCAAAACAGGTAACTCTAAGAATTGTTCTTCGCATTTTGGTGAAATTCCTTATGATCCCTTCCTGAAACATCACTAGATCTATATTCAGGTTGTTATAAAAAAACACTTTCGCTACCCATTAGCAATCCTACAGTGGTATCAGAGTATTTGGTCGTATGTATTTTGGATTTAGGATCAATTTTTTGGTTGAAAAATGGATTAAAACCCTACAGTGGTATCTGAGTACCTGAGAGTTAGAATTGATTGAGCGACAATTTAACTCGATTGAGTCAAATCTTAAACATCACGATGGGTCGTCCCAAATGATGATCGTTCGATTGAGCCATGAGATGATTCCATCGAGTTGATAGAGATGCCAGTGGGGTTCGTAAAATATGGCTTTGAAGTTCGATATCATGACAATTTTATCAGATGATCATATGGTTTGACCATTGGATTGAATGATGTTTCTGTCTAATCCCAAATAATTGAGTTCTAATGATAAATTATTTATCATTTAACTTTTCCTTCAAATTAGATGTATGAACCGATTCTTGTTTACATGGAACGACCTGACAACCAGGAAGCATGTAGTTCAAGAATTATATTAATTTGTCTATAACATGAGATGTTTAGTGGGAGAAAATACGTAGTTCTTGTATACGCCTGAGTTACATGTGGGACATGAACTTAATTATTATTCGACAACAAGATGAAGGATGAACTCAACTATATCAATAGAAATGACCTGACAACCAGGTGATTATATGATGTAGATTTGTATGCTTAGATTACGAATTTTATGGTGATAGAATTTGTAATCAACCGCTCAGACATATAGTTGTAGCTTAATGCTAATATGAAATTTGATTTTTGATGTTATTGTAACATTGATTAGCATGCATATCATATAATAAAAGTTCATGTGATGTTATTGTAACATTGATTAGCATGCATATCATATAATAAAAGTTCATGTCTTCATGATATTCTGATGTTCATTCCCTGTTGTTTATGTTTTTCCTGTTTAATTGTTAACAGATTTCTCAAATATGTTTTCTTTGTCCCTGCGTTCCATCCTCGAAACTCACAAGCTTGTTGGGGATAACTTCGAGGATTGACACACAATCTGCGACTGATTTTGACTCATGAGAAGTTGATCGATGTGATTGATAAGCCCACTCCTACAGCCCCTAATCTAGACTCTATCAATGCTTTTGTGAAACATGATGATGATTACACTACTGTAAAGTGCATCATCTTAGCATCGATGAGTGTTGAACTCCAAAGGCAGCATGAGGATATGACTTCTCCACAGATCATCAAACATCTTAAGAAGATGTATGGATCACAAAGTCGTACGACAAGGTATCAATTATCGAATACTTTATTTAAGTCCAATATGTCTCTAAAATTTCCGGTGTCACCCCATGTTCTAAAGATGATAAGTCTTATGGAACAACTTGAGAAGTTAAGGTGCACGTTCAGAAAGGAGTTGCGACAAGATCTGATCCTACAATCACTTTTAGACTTATTTTTACCGTTCATTGTTAATTTCAACATGAATAAGATGGATGTTGATTTTTGTGATATGCATAACATGTTGATGGAGTACCAAAAGTAGACATCCATGGAGGTGAAGGAGTCAGTTCTGTGTTGTTGGTGGGCCAATCCTCTTATGAGAAGATAAATGGTAAGAAAAGGCCCATAACCAAGCAAAGTGCGCCTAAGGCTGGTGTGACCAAGGCCAAGTGTAATGCTAGCAAGGCCAACCAGTCATATGTCGAGTGCTTCTTCTGCAAGAAGAAGGGTCATTGGAAGAGAAACTGTAAGGAATACAATGTGTCTCTTGGTGACAAGAAACGAGGTAAGACTTCAATGAAAAACATTTTCATGATCTCTTTAAATACTATTGATTCATTAAAATTGGTATTGGATACCGATAGCAGCTTTAACATCTGCAATTTGTTGCAGGTGCTGAGGATCAGTAGAAGGTTCAAAAGAGGTGAATTTAGCCTGAAGGTTGGAAATGGCGCAAGTGTTGCTGCTCTAGCCATATGATTGATTTCTCTTTGTATGTCTACGAGTAAGCCTTATTGTTAGAAGACTGTTATTATGTTCCGAAATTTGTTTTGAATATCATTTCCATTTCCATGTTAGACAGACGTGGTTTTAAAACAGTTTTCAGTGATAACATTTGCTCTATTCATCATGGCGATTTATGTGCGAATGATTATCTTCAACAAGGCATATATGTCTTACCCCATGTACGTTTCTGGTCTTAAAAGAAAGTTAGATGATCGTCTAAACCAGACTTTCCTTTGGCATTGTAGGCTTGGTCATATTGGTGAGACGAGAATCAACATGTTGCATAAAGATGGTCTTCTAGGTCATTATGTTTATGAATCATATGCAATTTGTGAGTCTTGTGTGACAGGTAAAATGACAAAATTTCTATTTACTGGAACCAGAGATAGAGTTACGAAACTTCTAAAACTCGTACATACTGATGTATGTGGACCTATGAAAGTTCAAGCTAAGGGTGGATATTCTTATTTCATCACTTTTACTGACGATATATCGAGATATGGATTTGTGTATCTTATGAAACATTAATTCAAATATTTTGAAATGTTCAAGAGATTTCACAATGAAGTGGAGAAACAAACCGGAAAGAGTATCAAGGTGTTGAGGTCTGACCGCGGTGGAGAATATCTAAGTCATGATTTTCTCGATTATCTAAGACAAAAATGAGATTTGTCACAATGGACTTCTCCTGGGACACCCCAACATAATGGTGTATCCGAAAAGAGAAATGAGATTTTATTAGATATGTTCCGATCCATGATATGGTTCACATATCTTCAATAAATTTATGTGGTTATGCTTTAGAAGCAACGACATATCTTTTGAACAATTCCACTGAAGCTGTCTCTAAGACACCATATGAGATATGGAAAGGACGAAAACCAATCTAAAACACATAAAGGTTTGGGTTTATCCTCCATTCGTAAAGAGAATACAATCAGACAAGCTAAATGCTAGGTCATTGGTTTATTCCAAAGAAACTATGAGATATTATTTCTATCACCCTTCTGAATTCAAAGTGTTTGTGTCCAAAACTGCAACCTTTATGGAAAAGGAATTTCTTTAAGAAATAATTCATGGTGGAGAAATAGTTCTTGATGAAATTCAAGAACCCAATGAACCAACAAAGCTCAAGAACATCAGATGTCAAGTGAGCATCCTTGACTGGAAGATCTACTATTGAACCCAAGGGCTCCATCTTCTAATTTTAAGTGAGAGCACTTGTTCAAGAGCAAGTTCAAGAACAAGTTGAGGAACTAGTTCAAAAACATGTTCAAGAAAAAGTTCAACAAGAAATTCCAGTGCGAGTAGGACCTGTTGCACAAGCCTCTTTGAGAAGGTCTACCCGTTCTCGACGTGCGCTTGAAAGATTTAATTTGATGGTGCAAGAGGACATGATTGCTCATAGAGATAATGATCCCTTGACTTTCTAAGAAGGTATACAAGGTTCACATTCTGAAAAATAGTGGAAAGCCATGGAATTCAAATAGAATCTATGAGGATCAATGAAGTATATACTTTGGTTGATTCTTCTAAGATTTCGAGACCAATTGGTTGTAAATAGATTTACAAGAAGAAGATTGGAAAGGATGGGCCGGTAGAGACCTATAAAGCCCGTCTAGTGGCCAAGGGTTATAGTCATATTAAACATCATTTTGTTTAATATGACATTATTTTTTTTTTATTATTTCATGATTGCCAGAGGTGTATGATAGAGTTCATGATTAAGTCTAGAAACTTGATGTTATGATAGACGTCATAATAAAAAGAGTCAAGTTTTGGTAAGATTTAGTCTAAATTGTTCTTGTTCGTTATATCACTAACTGGACTTTAGTGATCCAGAAAGAACATGTATGTGATGGTTTCTATGGTGATAAAAATTAGTAGATCTCTTTTACTAAATCACATATATGGGTGTGCACATTGAAATGTGATCCATGAATTGGCCTAAAAGGAGAACTCTTAATGGTTAAATTACCAATAATCTGTCAATAGGATTTCTCTAGAGGGTCAGAATGTTAGATCTTTCCTTCGACCTGAGATCATCATAGTAACCGGTATTCTATCTATTATTCTTTGATTCTAGGCACCTAGTATTTTTCTGTACCAGCTGGATAGATATTGGTAGTAATTAGATGCTTACATAGTTAGTGAGTAATCAATATAGGATCCGTTGACTCTTGGCACGAGTTCAAGCTCTATGTTATCAGCTATTGTAATGATTGTAACAAATCCTCAGTCGGGGTTACATGAATGAATGAAGAAAAGAATTTTTGAGTTCATTCACCAGTCGTTTATGATTGACATGAAACATAGTTGATAATCCTTAAGACTTAAAAGTAATTTTATGTATAGGATTTATTCGGGGCTGTAAAGACAGAAGGAGATGTTAACATCATCTTTACCATGATTTTTTGTGAGTAAAGTTGTTACTCGTATGAGTAAGGATGTTACTTCACGCTATCCGGCCGTTGAGGAGTGTTAGTAGACTTCAACCTTGATTAGTTAATTAGTGAAAACTAGTTAGCTACCGGTTTAGATATCAATCCATCACTACAAAAAAAAAAACAGACGATTTTCAATGAATATATCCGTTGGAAATCACTATTTTTCCGTTGAAAAGAATGATTCCCAACCGATTGGAATGGATCCGGAGCCGTCGAGAATCGCTCGTTGCAAATCCATATCCATTACGATTTGTAACGGGCGTACAACATATAATATCCGTTGAAATCATGTCAACGGTCTAGCAATGGATCAATCCGTTTGAGACTGGCAACGGATGCCCGTTACAAACTGTGCAACGGATGCTGTTACACATAATGCAACATATGACCGTTGAAAACATGCAAAATGAATCCATGCAATTTTTAGAAACATTGTAGTTTGTTTTTATACTCATCAATCTTGAATATAAAGATAAGTGGGATTGACCTTCACGGCAACCTTCATATATAGGTTGTTTCGCCGAATCTAATAGGTTGAAAAATCGGGGTGCATCGATGTTCGACGTCTCTTCATGCGGTTGTTCATGAACATATCTAGGAAAAATATCTGACACCATTTCTACATATGGATTGGTCGTTGATGCTTCATAAATAATTTCTTCATTTCTTTCTACTTGTGCTTCTTGCACAATATCCTAATGCTGCAATTTTCACCGTGAAATAACCCAATTTCGTAACTCTCTACAAAATCCACATTATGTTTGTAATTGTAAACAATTTTTTGACTTCAATACTTCATGTTTTTGCATCTTTTGCATGGACATAAAATTGTCCCGCGTTCTTGACACAAAGGTTGCATCGACGCAAAACTCATGAATTGCTCCAATCCGTGTAAGAATTCTTGCGTAATCTTTTCGGTTGTAGGATCTTTCCTCTATACATCACTCTCTTGATCTATATATCTCTATTTGAGGAAGATGGTATTTTGTTGAAAATATATTTTTTGTTGATGGTTTGATGCTTAAACCTTGATATTGATCATTAAATAGTGTCATTTCTAACGGACATCCACTGGCAATCCTCGAAATTAACAATTTCAACGGGCATCCGTTGCCAACACCAATGGACATCCATTACATTTGGCAACGGATGTCCGTTGGCCATTTTTTATGGGTTTCTAACGGCTTTCCAATGGACAGTAGCAATGGAAATGATCCATTGTCCGTCCGTTGATAGTTGCAACGGATTGCAACAGATGATAGCCCATTGGACGTTCTCGGGTATCCGTTGCAATCCATTGGAAAATGTTGATCTGTCCATAGAAAACTGGATGTTTTTTAGTGGCAAGAATTTCATCGTTCCATAAATATCTTAATTCATGAATCAATGGTTGCAAAAAGACATTAAAACTTTTTTTTCGGATGTTCTGGTCCTGGAATCAGCAACATCAGAAACATTATTTCTCTTTTCAAACACATATCGAGAGGTAAATTATAAAGAGACAAAATCACCAGCCACATAGAATATTGATTTCCAGATTGTCCATATGGACTAAACCCATTGGTGCACAAGAAAAGATAAACATTTCTCGTCTTATACGCGAACTCGGGAAATATTTTATTGAAATCTTTCCAAGCCTTACCATCCGATGGATGTTGCATTATCCCTTCGCCCGTCGAGTGTTCTGCGTGCCATCTCATTGCCGTATCAGATTTTTTTTCGATTCAAATAAGCTTCTCAACCTGTTTGCTACAAACATATAGAACATTTTTTGTATGGTACATATTTACGTGAAGAGGTTTCTTAGGACGAAATGTGCTTGCACCGTAAAATTTGCATTCCAACATGTCTTTATCATTTCCCCAAACCAACATGCAACTTTTTCTACAAATATCAAATTTCTCATATGACATTCCCAAATCTTTTCAAACATTCTTTGTTTCGCAGTATGTCTCGGGAGCTTGATTATTTTTCGGTAAATATTCATGCATGGTTTTGCAAAATGAATCCATGTAATTTTCAGCAACATTATAGTCTATTTTTATACTCATTAATCTTGATGACAAAGATAAACGAGACTGACCTTCACGATAACCTTCATATAAAGGTTGTTTCGTCGAATCCAATAGGTTGAAAATTCGTCTTGCTTCGATGTTCGACATCTCTTCGTGCGGTTTCATGAACAACTCCAGGAAAAGCATCTGACACCATTTCCACATATAGATTGGTCGTCGATACTTCATAAACAACTTCTTAATTTCTTTCTATTTCGTGTGCTTCTTGCACAATATTTCTAACGTCACAATTTACACCGTGAAATAACTACATTTCATAATCCTCTATGAAACACACCTTGTAAAGATTTTTGCAAACAATTTCTTGACTTTGATACTTCATATTATGGATCTTTTGCAGGGAAATAACATTGTCCCGCTTTCTTGACACAAAGGTTAAATCGATGCAAAACTCATGAACTGCTCCAATACGTGTAAGAATTCTTTAGTAACTTCCTGAGTTGCGGGATCTTTTCTTCTATACATCCACTCTCTCGATCTATATATATCTCTATTTGAAGAAGACAACATTTTTTCGAAAATATATTTGTTTGTTGATAGCTTTGTGGTAGAAGTCATGTTTTCGATCATTAATAGTGTTTTTTTCAACGGACATCCGTTAGAAATCTCTACGGGTGACCGTTGAAATGTTCAATGGATGTCCGTCGAAAATCCACATCGAAATATTCCAACGACAACCTCGAAAGTTACAATTTCAACAGACATCCGTTGCCATTATCAACGAACATCCATTGCACTGTGCAACGGACATCCGTTAGCCGATTTTTGGGGTTTCCAACGGCCGCTCAACAGATAATAGCAACGGATTTTCTCCGTTGTACGTCTGTTGCCAATTGCAACATATAGTTGCCCATTGATCATTCTAGGGCATTTGTTGGCGTCTGTTGGAAAGTGTCATATGTTCTTCCGTTGAAAACCCCGTATTTTTTGTAGTGTATGAGGTCACACACTCACGAGTGTTTCGATCTTTCCTTATGATTATAAGACAATCAATTTGGAATGCGATATATTCATTTGTTAGCTCTCGGTGAATATTATCGTACTAGATTTTATCTATGAGAGTTATACATGGGATGTACGAACATGTATGTGTATGGAGATATATGTACTTAGACTATTTGAGATATTACATTAAGGCAAGGGGAGATTAAAAGTATAATGCCAAAATGTAATATTAAATAGTCATGAGATAATTTTGTAAATACCTAAAAATTTAGTATTATAAAAGCTCTCTTTTTCCAGAAAAACCTTAGCCTCCAATACAGAGACTAATAACGGCGATAGAATCAATTCCCTGTCCGGGATCAGATTCGCATCAAAGGTTGAAAACGAAAGATAGATCTCGGTGTTGATACTCTAGAGATTTCGTACGTTCGGAGCTCTCATCCTACACTCGTCTGTATTCACCAAAACAGGTAACTCTAAGAATCGTTCTTCCCATTTTGGTGAAACCCCTCATGATCATTTCTTGAAACATGACTAGATCTATATTCGAATTATTACAAAAAAAACCTTACACTACCCTTTTAACAACCCTAGAGATAGTGTATTATTTGTTTATATAATAAAGATATTATAAAATGTTTTAATATTATAAAACATGTCAATATCTTTTAAATAATGAATTTTTAATATGTTATGATTTTTCCCGTGATAAACCATTTTTGTTAGTTATTAATTATTGAAAAAATATTTCGTTGAGATTTTTTGTTGGATTTAAGAATAAACCATAAAACAATTCTTGTTTTGCCAAAAATATAGCATGAAAAATTGGACAATATTATATAATTGTAAAAGAATATCAAAATAAATTTGCTATTACAAAAATATATAGCAAACAAGCCAAAATACCAAATCGTTATATTCAAGATGGGTTATTTTAAATAGAATGTCACATCTCAAATTGTAAATTTTTTATTAGAAAAATAGTCAGATTGATCAATGTTTATGTGTGATGTCATAATGAGCCTAAGATGAAGATATGTAAACTTTCTTTGGAAAAAAGTCGAAATAGGGGAGAAAAAGAGTTCGAAAGAAATAAAAGAGTGAAACAAAATATACAATCAAGCATTAAAGATTTGGATATACATTTACGTTTAAGTTTCACATTATCTAAGTCTGGGGGATTAAATATTTTTAACTTAAATAATAAATATATTAATATTTGAGTGTATTTAATTATATAGATACAAAAATAATAATTTTGATCGTATCTTGAAAGCTAGGGCCATCAACCAACTCATTACTAGTCATATTCCAATAATTGTAGAAGATTACAGGTACATCCTAGACCTTTGTCTCTTTGTTAGTTGCCTTCACAGATTATTAGACCTCTCATTATTTTTTATAAAATATATAAAAAAATTAACAAAGGATTATAATCATTGCACATGACACCCAATATTCCAATCCTTCAATATAAATAAACAAAGAAACAATCAAATCAATACTTAGTATAAAGATTCATCCTTTTGTCACAAACCATAGCCGCATAGGTCACATACATAGCATTTGCTTATGTATTCGAACTATGTATAAACTCTCCACATTAACTTAATTTTAGGGTTTAAAAAATAAAATACGATAATACCCATGTGACCGAAGAATCTAAACGCAATGCCTTCTCCTTAAACACAAGTCTTTAAAAAGGCCACTCTCACAGTTACTTTCCAAGATCTCATGTTGTTTAGACCCATTTCTTGATTTAACAGAGAGATGTTGCAGATTGTTCGTAGATGTCGCTCGAGAACTCGCTATCAGAAGCTAATCAATGAGAAGACTACAAGGTCTAAAAGACCTAACTTGTCGGCCAAGAAAGTCGACGGTCGGCCAAAAGGTTTTCGACTTAACCGTCCAAGAAGGTTCGTTCTCAAGGTTGTTGTTTCAGCTACGATGTTGCCCAGAAGGATTCTGAGCTTTTACACGCGAATCGCAGAGCAAATGAGCAAGGAAGGTTTATATCCCAATCTCATCCTCTCTGCTCAATGGGGTTTTCCTGTTCTGTCGAACCCTAGATGTCGGATTTGTTAGAAAAGCTTCACAAAATCTTAGCTTCTGTGGGATTCATAGTATAGACAACAAAGTAATGTGATATCAGTTCTCTTGTAGTTGTCGTCATGCTTTTGGATTAAAAACAATATCAAATGTATGTTTTTTAATGTTTCGGATCGAGGAAGAGAAGTCGGCAAGCATTTTCTTGCGGCTGATTAAACGAAAAGATCTTCGTCGGCTTATTAAACTAAAAAAAAATCCGAGGCAATTAGCGACCAACAAATTCAATTATGAAGATCAGATCAAATCCTCGTTACGAACAAAGCAACACCAACGACAGAATATACTATATATGATCAGTTGTATGTTTGTGTGTGTATATATATATATTTGATATATTGAAGAGCAGATCAAGCGTGACTGAAAAGGTACAAAACGAGAAAAAAGCAAGAAGAAGTATAATCATAACTATAAAAAACTGCACTTTCCAGAACATGAAAACTTTTTAATAGAATGTGAAGATGTGATGACTACTTTTTCCTTTAGTATAATGAGAAACAACACATAAATAAAAGAGTGAGGCAATTAAGAATTGGTAAAAGAGTAGGAGGAATTGGTTGTAAAGGAAGAAACTTTTGGGCACTTTGAGAGTATTAATATAAAGGGTCATTGTAGCTGTAAAGGAAAAAACGCCGCCGCTTTAAGATCCTCATCAATGGAGGAGCAACAACACTGCAAATTCGGAATAGCAAGAGAGAGAGAGAGAGAGAGAGAGAGAGAGAGCATAAGCAGATATATGAGGAAATTGGTACAGAGGAAGATGTGGTGGAAGGCGAACCGTAGGAGCAGAAGAAACTTACACCAAGACCGTGAGGTATGGCGAAACATCCATGATTTGGATTCGTTTGTGAGAAATTTTTGGTGTTTGAGGAAAAAAAATGAAAAAAGAAAAGTGTTTTTGGTGGTTTGAATGGTATAGAACATGATGAAGTGTGATTCAAAGAAAGGCATAGAGGAGATACTAAAGGGAAGATTGGAGACAATAGAAGAAGAACCAGAGGCAGAAGCGGAGGAGAGAGAGAAGGTTGGAGTAATGAGAAAGGCAATGGTTAAGGCAGCGAAAGGAAAAGGTATAATGAAAGCAAAGGTGAAGAGTGGGAAGGTGTTTTACATGTTGTGCGTTATAGGCTTAGCCTCCAAAGGTGGATTTGGTGACCTTGTTCTCCACTGAACACACTTTTTTCTTTTAAACAAGAGTGGATATTATTACAAAACGGATGAGTTCGGTCCGAAGCTTCCACCTAAAACTGTTGTGGATGTACATATATATTACATGGATGTATCATATGCGTTTCGATTTTGCGTTTAGAGGGTGCTTGTGTTTGTATACAGAAACAAACACCTTGTTGATGTTACAATGTTCCAACCCTTAAGGATTTTGTCTCTCTTTTCGATTGTTCAGACTTTTGAATGTTTTTTCTTAGTTTTTGTGTTTGTGAGGTATATTTTGGACAAATGTCGATGTAATATTATGCTTGATATTGATTCTAGACAGACGTTCCAATCCGTTAGGGTGGACATTCATGGGTATCATTGTAATAACACCATTCCGGAGCTATTTCAGACTAGATTGTCCGCTATCACCTCAAAAAATTGATCACATATATATTCAAACGTATTTATAGAATAAAATAAATAATTTTATTTCAAATTAAAATGGTTCAAATCATATAACGAAAGACAACATATAAAATTATAATCGAAATAAATATAAAATATATAATAAAATTTATCGAGACCTGCTACACGCTTTCATATGATATGTTGGGGTTTCACTACTACTCAACTTCATTGTTTCTGTTTTTCGGTATAACTTGTTCATCCACGATAATCCACAAAAGGAAGAGTACGAAGACGTACTCAGTAAGATCGATACGTGCACGCATTCCGTGCCACGTATTCTCCTACTCTTGAATGCGTAACATAAAATAAACATTCATTTACAATCACATAAATAAAAAAATCTACCCAATCTGAGTGAGTATAATAAATCTAAGACTAATACCACACCGGATCATAACTTACCGAGTCCATAATACTCATACGCTCGCAAAGTCCAAATGACTCTAACATACTAACGATCTCATAAGGTCACAATGTACCCCTGCCATTAGTACAAATAGCACTTCGTCGCTCGAAATGTTACAATAACTCCAGTACGATACGATGCCGATAGATCTACTGATCTGACTAATTACAACGCTCTATCGCTCGAAAGGTTACCATAACCCCACAGTACAACGCTGGTAGATCCACTGATCTGACTCAATACAACGCTCTATCGTTCGAAATGTTATCACAATCCCAACACGGTACGACACCGACAGCTCCATTGATGGCTAAGTACAGCGTTCCGTCGCTCAAAAGTTTATCACAATCCCAACACGGTATGACGCTGACCGATCCACTTATTTGACTAAATACATCGTTCTGTCGCTCGAAAGGTTATCAAAACCCCATCACGGTACGACACTAGCCCCTAATCCAAGTATCACAGTACTAACGTCGTCGATCCGATACTTCTCACGTGACAACTCTCACCGATACACTCGAACACACCTTCTTCCAAAGGTTTGAGTGTGAAATCACTCGATCGAGCACATTAGACAATATGTTCAGTCGAATCTAGCACCGAACTCAAAATATCGACATTTTCTGACCCGTCACTTGGTCAAGGATCAATTTTCCAAATCATCTATAATCTCTTTAATTTCACCAAAACCAACTCATATACATGCCATCAATCATCATACAACAATTCTAGGCTTTGGTTCAATCTTCATTCACACGTCTCAATTCCCTCTTATGAATGTCCTAAAATTCCCACTATTATCATGCCTCATTTTAAACCTATTATCCATAAATCAACCTTCAAACCAAATTTTGATTGAGAAATCATCACCTTAATTTTCCACAATGAATTGGCGATTCATGGTGATATTACCAACAATATAAATTTATTTTTCCTATTACACATCCATTCAATTAATCAATATCCATAATATAAATATTCAAATTGAGGTAATAATCGCAAGAAGATGTCTACCATAATCTCGATTAAAATTCATCCCCGAAGAACACGACGAAAAATTGATAAATCATTCTTTAATTTCTTTATTTTTTCTTCTTTCTTTCTTCTCTTCTCCTTCTTTTCTTCTCTCGGCCGTTGCAACTAATTTCTTTCTTTTGTTAAACTTATAATTAACCTAATTTTAGGTTAATTAAAAATAAAAATTGGGCCTAGTGTTTGGCCTCATAATTCTCCAACACTACAACAGAATTCGTCATCATAATTTTACGATACTGGCAGATCTACTGATCTGATTAACTAAA
>CM071871.1:12560012-12574909 GCA_036759665.1 Gynandropsis gynandra
GAAGAAGAAGAAGAAGAAGAATCGAAAAGACGAGAGATTGGAGAAAGAGAAGCAATTGTTGATGCCCTCGTCGTCAAAGCCCAGAAAACGTCTCAATTTCCGGATCAGGAAGAAACCCATTTCGCCGATGGTGAGTTCTTCGTCATCTTCTTCTTCTGGGTTGTTGAAAGCTTGTTGCTTTTGTGGAATAAAACCTCCAGAAACAAAGGAATCGACTTCTCCTGTTTCTGATCCTAATGATGAGAACTTCACGCATGAGATGGTGAGGGCATTGTTGGAGACCGATGATTTCTGCTCCAAGGACTGCAATCCACACCTTTGATTTTTGGGCGTTCCTTACTATAGCTCTATATTGTTTATTTTTCAAGCTGTATATATAATTTCCTGGATTCATCAATACCCACGATTTTTCTTGTGTTCCAAACTGATAAATTGTCAGTACATAGCATCCACCTGTAGAATCAGACTTGAGTATTGGATTCGATCCGTATCACAGAGTTGATATTTGTTGTTATTTAGCTCTGTAAAAAATCATGTTCAAGCATACTTCTATAACGATTCGTATCTGTTTAACCACAGATGCTCACTTCCTTTGAATCTCTATGCAACGAATTCACATATAGCATCAAATATTCAGCACTGAATTTGACTGTTATTGGTAGTTTGTTGGGAAAAGTGTTGTGATTTGGTTGGTTTCTTTGACATGTTAAGGTTACCGATTCATAATTCTGGTCCACATTCATGCCCTTCCTCTTTGGATGGCCTTTGTTCCATGAAGTTATCGTAAATCTTTCCATCAGATGCATCAAACGTTTATATATCAGTCTGCTTTCTGTCTAAATTGAAAGTTGTGGAGATCCTCTACATTCTATTACAGTTTGGTATACGTCATATACACGCTTGTAGAGTTGAATGTGCACTTACTGGAACAGCAATGGCTGTTTTGATTTGTTGGAGATCTTAAGTGCAGCATTTGGGTATTCACAGAATTTGTTCTTCTCTTTGGTTGGAGATAAGAACATAAGAGGCCGATACATCAGTGTAGGTTGTAAGATTTTTGGATATATGGATCAATATGTGAATAATATGGAATAGATGTTATGTTCGGTTTAGTTCAAATTGATGCTATAACTTTGGCATGTCAAGAACAAAAAGGTTATTGTCTTCGAACACCTCAAATTTGGCTTGCTGATTCTGAAGGAGTTGGACTACTTAATCGCCGAGAAGAAGGTAATTCATCTTCTCTATTTTCTTATAATGAATTGGCTTCTCTGGCACTATATTATTTCGATATGAACTGAAAGCATGCTTCGAGAAAATTGTTTTCCATTGAAGATGGTCTGAAATCACTGATTGTGACAGTAACACAACAAACTCCATTGGTAGGTTCTATAAGGAAATGATCTGAGCTTGCCCGTATCAAAGTTTGTTTAAATCTTTTCATTTTTGGTAACACAGAGTATAAGGTACTCTTCGAAATCTGATCAAGAGCACTGCGTTGTGATATATCAATCAATCAGCCAGACCACGAACAGCTTTAGTGTTACAAAGTTTCTTCTTTAGTACCCATTACAAGCTGTTGCATCTTAATACAGAAGGAAGAATTGGTGGAAAGCAAAGAACTTTTATATGCATTTGTATGATTTCTTAGACTGGAAACAAAAACGAGGGAGAAAGAGAAGAGCCCCTCATTTCTTGGTTTGAAATCCAGACTTAATCCCATTAACCTGTTTATGCGAAATCTTGAAGGCCTTAGAGAGAATATCGTTGGGAATAGGGGGCGTTGCGCCAAAGAGCGTGGNAAATCTTGAAGGCCTTAGAGAGAATATCGTTGGGAATAGGGGGCGTTGCGCCAAAGAGCGTGGGTGCAATGGATTGTGTCCCGGGAAGTTGACTGTTGAATGCAGCGATGACAGATGCTTGCCCTTTTCCGACATTGTGTTGGAAGTGGATAAGTGCCTTGGGGAACACAAAGACATCGCCTTTGTTGATGATTTTGGAGATGAGCTTCCCGGCGGTGGTGAGGAAGCCGACGTTGAGCTGACCCTCGAGGACGAAGACGATCTCGGTGGCTCGTGGATGAACGTGAGGAGGGTTTAGGCCACCGGGGGCATAGTCGATGCGAGACATGGAGACTCCCATGGTGTTAAGGCCTGGGATTTTCTCGACGTTGGCTCCGGTCACAACCGAGCCCGTGGAAGAGTTAGCAGCGTTAACGGCGTTAGCTAAGCCTTTGAAGAAGAAGTGCTCCTGCGTTACTTTTGTTGGGTCCGTGCAAGTGTATCCGTTCACCTTAACCCCTGTTTTGCTCATAAAAAAACATAGCAAGTCAATAATGTTTAAAAAATAATGAATTAGAGAAGAAATGCCATTGTTTTCCTAAAAAAAGTTCAATCTTGGCCTTGAACACGAGATGATTAGATATGCCATGTATAACAGTAGGTTTTGGGAGATTGGTTCTCAAAAGCAAACAATTGGGAAGACATTAAATGTCTGTCTTAGCAATAGATCTAAAAAAAAAAACCCTAAAGGAAACATGATTGCAGAGCTTTAGAGAAGGGGTAATAGTATACCACCGGATAGCTCTGCAACGCAAAAGTCTTGAAGCATGTCATTGTCTGCAAAGGCTGAGGTCACAGCTAAGGCCAAAATCGCAGCAAAGAGAGGAGTAAAAGACGCCATTGTTGCAATATTTCAAGCTTTTAGATACAAGAAAGAGGAGATCAAAGAATGGAACGAAGAAGAAGAAGAAGAAAGGGGGCTTAATAAATGGTGAAAGGGTTTGTGCCAATCTGTCACACACCAAAAAAACAAGTCATAGTTTGGTGTTTTAATGGTTGGTCAGTTTAATTTTCTTGTGTTATTGTTGTTAGGAACCAACGATTAACCAATAATAACTTTGAGTTAAGATTAATATTCACCGAACACAGAATGATTATTGTCCCATTTATGCATATGTTAATGCTATTATGTCATAATATTTCATTATCTTTTTCATGTGTTTTTAGTTTTGCATCTAAATTAAACCTATTTAGGTTTAAACATTAATGGAGGTGTTATTTTCTTTATTCCACACAAATAAAAACACTAATCCTATTTTGAGTTACAATATACGATAAAGTCGTAGGGTTTCTTATTCAATACAAAAGTAAACTAATTTTATACAAGGAAACAATATTCTTGTGATATTGTTCACGTGTGTTCGGATCGTATATCTAGAGATGCAAAATCACTGCCTGAAATAGAGAGTTCGTTTGGATTGTAGGCTTGAATGTCGATCTGACCACCTAAAACAAAGAGTTCACATGGACCATGTGCTTGGCCGCGTGATCAGAATGTTTGGAGAGTTTGCACAAACCATGCGCTGGACTACGTTCGTATAAAAAAAAAAGTTGCGTATTTATTACAAATATTGATGTGAGCACCATGGAAACCAAATAATGCAAAAAATATAAGATTGTGTTATGAAGAATTCTTCAACAAATGATTAGTTAGGATTGAATGCTAGAACCATTCTCGAGCCACGGTCCAAAAGAATGAAGACTTATCATTAATATTGTATGGATAATTCATGAAAAATCACAAAATCAATGAAAATATACATAATCATCTGTAGAAATTTATAGTTTTATCTTATTCTAATTTAGTAGTGCCACATTGATGTTAATTCAAAATATTGCAGTCTATTCATAAAAATCAATTTGATTAATAAAAATATAGTTTGTTTTTTATGTAAATTTCACAATATAATGATTCATAAGCTTTTAACTCATAGTTCATGGTGATTAGGGGTCTTTATTCATTTTCACAGCCTAGTTAGAATTAATGTTTCGAAACCATATCTATGCATATACAAGCCTGAAGCAACCCTCTTCAGCTCTCTCGACTTACTCTTGATACACATAAGTTGAGAAACCAAGAATCATCACCACGAGGACAAACAACGAAGAAAAGACAAATGAGCTTCAAGACGTGTTTTCTCAAGGACACAATGAAGAGCAAGGCAAAAGAGTTTTGAGATATGTTCGCACAATTGGGAATGAAAAGATGAATAAAGACCACCACGAGGGCATCCAATAACACTTAAGAAATACTACAAGAGATCCCTATAAGGATAAGAGGTCGAGAAAAGCAAGAAACATGAGGGTTACACAATGCTCGACCGAATTAAAAAAACGTTTGACCCGAACGTTTTCTTTGGACCAATTTTCTTTAGTTTTTAGTTATTAGGATTAAGACTTATGCAGTGCTCGACCGAATGATCCAATTGCTCGACCGAAAAATATTATCGATTTTTAAAGTTAGCTCAGTTTATTCAGTTTTCTATTGTAGTTTGGTCCTTATAAACAAAAGGCTTATTGTATGACATTTAAAATAAGTTATAATGAATTGAGATTTTATTTTTCTGGCTAATCCTAAAGATTTAGCTAAGGAACTATTATAGAGATTTCGGGTTGTTCACTGACTTATCAACAGTAGATCACAAGTGTTGTGGCTCGTTCGCTAAGTCT
The DNA here is from genome assembly GCA_036759665.1 of Gynandropsis gynandra. Classification (NCBI taxonomy): domain Eukaryota; kingdom Viridiplantae; phylum Streptophyta; class Magnoliopsida; order Brassicales; family Cleomaceae; genus Gynandropsis; species Gynandropsis gynandra. The sequence continues at coordinate 12,564,524 of CM071871.1, forward strand.
GAGATTCTTTAGTAGGGTTGTAGTTAGGGTTTGGGACATTCTTTTTTTCTGAAAAACAAGTTCTAGGTTTTATTATCGGGTTGCTATTCGTTTTCATTGTAATTCCATCCATATAAAAATAGAATGTCGGTCAATGATTATATCAACTATTTTTTATCTTGCACAACCATGGATAAAATACATGGTTTTCAATCTCAAATGACATTGGTCCAAATGTCACTTTGCTAAAATAACATTGTTCTAAAAATTAATTTAATAAAAAATATTTTTTTTTTGAAAAATAAATTATTAATCCGAATACCTCTATTGTATATAAATATTACAAGATTGTCACTCCGTCTTTTTTAATGTTATTCAATCGTCTTTGACAAATTTCAAACTTTTAAATATCAACATTAAAAAAATTATCTCTTTGATACATTATGCAAAGTCTAATTATTTTATTATAATAACAATAATAATAATATCAATATTTTTAGCTATGCCTAATGTTAAAAATATATATTTTAAAAAAAATTATTATTATTAATAGATATTATTAGGGAAAAAGGCCTATTCCTACTAAATTATTTACTTTAATCATATTATCCCCTGAACTTTCTCTCTCATCCTCCTTCGTTGAATTTTCTGTTAAATATTTCTAAAACAATCTATTCCCCATAAACTATAACACTTTAATCCTATTTCCCCCTAAACTTTTTTTTCTCATCCGATTCCCTTCTAAACTATCATTACTAATCCTATTCCCCCTAAACTTTAAACATTCATCATATTTCCCGCCAAACTATATAACCTCTAACCTATTTCCCCCGAACTATATGATTTCTAACATATTCCCCCCTAAAAACAAATTATACATTCAACGTATTTTCAAAAAAAATTTTATTATAAACGTAAAATATTTTCTTTAATAGTAACATATTTTTAAATTTTGGCTATTATAAACGTAATATATTTTCTTTAATAGTAATATAATTTTATATTTTGGTTATTATAAACGTATCATATTTTCTTTAACATTAACGTATTATTAATTTTGGTTATTATATTTATATTTTGTATGATTGATAAAAAATATTAAAAATAAAATATTTTAAATTAAAATAAAAATAAAAAATTTCTAATGATTACAAAACAATAAAAAATATAACATGATTTGGAATAAAATCGGACTCGTTATAACTCGAAAGATATGAAACATTTGGTTTGGACTATTATTCGAAGCAATATTCCAAACCAAATGTTCGAAGCAATGTTTCAAACTAAATGTTTCATACCTTTCAAGTTATAAAGAGCTCGATTTTATTTCTAGCTATGGGAAACTAGAGAAATTCAATAAGTATTTTCATTCATGTTATATTTTTTTATCATTTTGTAATCGTTATAACTGTGTGTTTTCATTCATATTGTAGATATTTTATTATTTTTTTATTTTAATTTAAAGTATTTTTATTTTAATATTTTTTATCAATCATAAAAAATATAAATATAATAACCAAAATTTAATAATATATTAATATTAAAGAAAATATATTACATTTATAATAACCAAAATTTGAAAATACGTTACTATTAAAGAAAATATGTTACATTTATAATAACCAAAATTTTAAAATATGAATGTTTAGTTTAGCGGGGAATAGGATTAGTAACGATAGTTTAGGGGAGAATCGGATGAGAAAAAAAAATTCAAGGGGGAATAGGATTACAGGGTTATAGTTTAGGGGAATAGGATTGAAGTGCTATAATTTAGAGGGAATAGGTTGTTTTAAAAATATTTAACAGAAAAGTTAACGGAGGAGGAAATCAGATGAATTTTTGAAATTTAAGGGGGAATAAGATGAATAATGATAGTTTAGAGGCAATAGGATGAGAAAGAAAGTTTAGGGGGAGTAGGATTAAAGTAGGATAGTTTAGGAGGAATAGACCCTTTTCCATATTATTATAGGTAATTATTATTGGTAATAATAATATTATTATAATATTTATTATGATTAATTATTATTATTATTAGATATTATTATTAATTGTTATTATTATAAATTATTATTCTTATTACAATATTGAATTATATCACAATGTATATAATGTTGTATATCACAACTACAATAATATTTTTTTCTTATTATTACTATTGATTTTATTTTTATTATTAATAATTTTGGTTGTACACAATGTATGGTACAACGTGTGTTGAAAGTTAGTAACACGTTTACACAATAGATGTACAACGTGTGTACAAAGTTGGGCACATGTTGTATCCAAGTGTGTACAACATGTGGTACAATGTGTACAATATGTGGTACACGTGTGTACAAATGTGTACAATATGTGGTACAATGTATGTACAAATGTGTACAACGTGTGTTATAATATGTTGGTACAACATGTGTAAAATGTGTTCTGGTATATCGTGCGTAAAAAATACAAAACGTGCGGTTAAAATATATACAGATGTGTACAACGTGTGTATTAATGTGTACAACGTGTGTAAAAATATATACAACGTGTGGTAAAACATGTGTACAAAATTTGATACGTATGTACAATCTAAAATAATAATAATAATAATAATAATAATAATAATAATAATAATAATAATAATAATGGTAAAACTTATATTTTCTCCTCATGTTTGTCTTTTTTTTTTTTTTCCTCCTCATGTTTCGCACTTATCTTATTCTCCCCTCATATTTTGACATTAATCCTATTTTCCCTTTACCTTTTACAATTATATTTGTAACCCCTTCCGTTTAAACTCCGTTAAATCTTCTAATTTTTTTATCCGATTTAGGGTCAATTTTGACCCTAATTACGACAAATTTTGACTAAAATTTGGGTCCAAATATGTCCCGATTTAGGCTTAATTTTGACCCGGTTTTAACACAATTTTGATCATAATTTGGGTCCAATTTTGATTTTCATCTAATTCCAATCCGAATCAAAATGAGATTCAACAAAATTAAACCGAAATTTAAAAAAACGATTCTTATCGGTTTGTTTGATTTTTAACCCAAAATTAGTATAATTTTGCCTCGAATTGGGTACAATGTGACCCAATTTTGATTTTCATACAATTAAAACCCAAATCAATATGAAATTCAACAAAACTAAATCGGAATTTAAAAAAACTGTTTCTTATCGGTTTGTTTGATTTTTAACCATAAATCAGTATAATTTTGACTCGAATTGGGTAAAATTTGAGCCAATTTTAATTTTCATCCAATTAAAATCCGAATCAATATGAAATTCAACAAAATTAAACCGAAATTTAAAAACGATTCTTATCGGGGTTTGTTCGATTTTTAACCTGAAATTAGTATAATTTGGACTTGAATTGAGTACAGTTTGACCCACTTTTTATTTTCATCCAATTAAAACCCTAATCAATATGAAATTTAACAAAATTAAACCGAAATTTAAACAAAAACCGATTCTTATCGGTTTGTTTGATTTTAATCCGAAATTAGTATAATTTCAACTCAAATTGGGTACAATTTGACCCAATTTTGATTTTCATCCAATTAAAACTTGAATTAATATGAAATTCAACAAAATCAAACCGAAATTTCAATCTGAATCACTCAAAATTACACCAAATTAGAGTTATAATTGGACTAAATTCGGATCAAATTATAATAGACGGAAAATAATTGTTTGTTTAAAAATTCAGTTTAGTTAGGTTCAAATTTCATATTAATTTGGATTTTATTCGGATAAATCGGTTTAGTTCGGTTAAAATTTTATATTGATTTGGGTTTTATTGCGATATCAGTTTAGTCCGGTTAAAATTGATGGATTTTTAGGGTTTTAAATTGAAATTTTAAATATGAGGGAAAAATAGGATGTTAACCGAAATATGATAGGGAAATAGGAATAAATGCGAAACATGAGGAGGAAATAGACAAAATATGCAAACATGACGGAAATAATAATAATAATAATAATAATAATAATAATAATAATAATAATAATAATAATAATAATAATAATAATAATAATAACATAACGTGTACTTTGAAAATAAATTATTATTATTAGTTGTATAAAAATATGCGGTACAAATGTGTACAAAATTGAGAATACTTTACAACGTGTGTATAATCTAAAATAACAACAATAATAATAAATTATCATTATAATATATGCATTGTACAAATGTAGTATACCTTATAATACATCATAGATTAATATATAAAAAATAATACCAATAACAATAACTTAAATTAATAAAATATAAGGATAATAATATAAAAATAACATACCAAATTTTAGGATCTATACTATACATGTTTATTTTTTTTCTTTTGCACACCAAATCAGTGTAATGTTAGACACATCATCATCATTATTATCTCGAACGCTGTATAAAATGGACGAACAATGTTCGTACAATGTGCACAATGTGTACTATGTGCATTTTTAAGTCCCTTGAAATCATACTTATGGGATTTGAAAAATTTCGTAAACTGTTCAATGAGATAAATATGAATGTAAAGATATTCAATCAACATTTAATTGTTAAACATATCGAATCACATTTTATAAAACCGTGTTATACTTTAGTTGTACCTTTGAGTTTTGGAATGATTCGTAGTTATTAGTTAACCTAATGTGTTATTCCACATTCATATCAAATCAAAATTAATAATTCTATTGTTATAATTCTTAATCATCAATCATAAACTAAAATAGAAAATGCATAGAATGAGGTTTATGTCAAAGTTACATATTTTATTATAGTTTGTTGCTATAAACAATTACAATGTATTATAATAAAATAAGTCATTATAAACACGAATTTAACAAGTTTAACCTAAAATTTTGAAGTTCAAACATGGTAATAAGATCTCATTACCTACGGATTCGGGTTCGGGTATTTTTATTTCTGCAACGGGTACCCGCGAGTACCCGAATACATATATACAAAACATCAAAATATCCATATACATCACATTATTTACCAATATGACACTAGATTTTTTTATTCTCTCTTTCTTTTCAGCCTCCTATGCACAATTCCATTCTCTTATTTTTTTTCAATTGTCCCCTCTATCTCAAGCGATTGCTTCTCCCTTCCATCTCAGGCGACTCTCACCTCTGTCGGCTCCCATCTTCATCACCTCCATTGGCTATCATGCGGATACTTCTCCATCTCGCCTCCATGCGACCGCTACTCCATCTCGCCTCCATCCTGCGACCGCTTTTCCAACTCACTTCCATCGTGCCACCGCTAGTCCATCTCGTCTCCATCATGCGACCGCTTTTCCATCTCGCCTCCATTGTGCGACCATTTCTCCATCTCGCGTCTATCATGTGGCTACTAGTCTCTCTCGCCTCCATCACCTCTAGCCTTCTTCTCGTGCGGCTGTTTCTCCATCTCACGCGGCTACCTCTCGCCTCCTTCTCGTGCGGCCGATTATCGTCTCCATCGCCTCTGCCGCTTCATCTCTTTACGTGTTTCTTCACATGTCTGCCATAAGAGGGAAGAGCTTGAAGACAGGTTCGGGTACCTGCAGGTATCCGACTTATTGATCGGGTACCCTAAACTCGAATAGAAAAATTCCTAATCATGCGGATTCGAGTACCCTAAAAATCCCGGGTACCCGACCCGTGCCCACCCCTAATTTGTGTATAAATCAAGACCATGTATCAATGTTTTAGAATCAATGAAGCTCATTTTCTTATTCTCTTTGACTCTCTGCTTTTTATAATTTTTATGGTATCAGAGCCTTTGGAAAACTCTTGCGCATTACTTCTTCTTTATTTTTTTATGCAATGGAGGAAGTCGAATCTTTCACTTTCCCTATACACATAAACATTTTAAAATTTTGTTATCCCACTAAAAAATAATTTAAGAAAACCAACGCAAATTTGCAATATAAATGGACAATTTGCGTTGAGAATTAATGTTTCCAACGCAAAAATAACACCATATTTGCATCGGCTACCACACCATTGTTAAACGACAAGCATCGGTTCAACATTACACATGATAACACAATTGTGACACCAATTTGTGTTACCTGTTCTAATGCAATTTTAAAGTCGTTGGATAACACATTGTAATGCAAAAGGATCTGAAGATTTCATTGGCAAAGTTGTCGAGGAAACTAAAAAGCCATGCATTACAAATGGTAACCCAATTGCAACACCAATTTTTCATGTTCGCTTGTATTCTCGTTGCAACCAATAAAAATATAGACAAACATCTGTATATTGAGAAAAATAGTTAATGTTGTAAAATAACTTACCAAGCCGCAATAGTTAATATTGGCTATATCGATCCGCTCAAGGAATTCCGAACTCGAAGATGCTCGACTAGTTCCTCCCAGATCTTCGGACGAATGAAATCTGGAGGGATTTGTCCTAATGCAGATAACTTGCTAGTTCTCCTTATGGCTCGTGATTTGTGATTTTAGTCGATTCGTCACTAAATCCTCCACAAATTGTACATAATATTAAAGTATTTGGATTCCTAATAGGAAAAAAAGGCATATTCCCTCCTAAATTATCCCACTTTAATCCTATTTCTCCCTGAACTTTTTCTCTGATCCTATTCCCCTTGAACTATCATTACTCATCCTATTCCCCCCTAAACTTTAAAAATTCATCATATTTTCCCATCCGTTAACTTTTCTGTTAAATATTTTTAAAACAGTCTATTCCCCCTAAACTATAGCACTTCAATCCTATTCCCCCTAAACTTTTTCCTCATCCGATTCCCCCTAAACTATCGTTACTAATCCTATTCTCCCCCCACGCCCCTAAAATTTAAACATTCATCATATTTTTCCCCGAACTATATAATCTCTAGCCTATTTTCCCCCGAACTATATGACTTCTAACCTATTCCCCCTATAAACAAATTATACATTCAACGTATTTTCGAAATTTTGGTTATTATAAATGTAACATATTTTCTTTGATAGTAACGTATTTTAAAATTTTTGTTATTATAAATGTAATATATTTTCTTTATTAGTAACATAATTTTAAATTTTGTTTATTATAAACGTATTATATCTTCTTTAATAGTAGCGTATTTTTAAATTTTGGTTATTATAAACGTAATATATTTTCTTTAATATTAACGTTTTATTAAATTTTGGTTATTATATTTATATTTTTATGATTGATAAAAAAATATTAAATAAAAATACTTTAAATTAAACATTTGGTTTGGAATATTGTTCAAAACAATATTCCAAACCAAATGTTCGAAGCAATATTCAAAACCAAATGTTTGAAGCAATATTCCAAACCAAATATGTTCGAAGCAATATTCCAAACCAAATGTTTCATACCTTTCAAGTTATAACAAGTCCGACTTTATTTCTAGTTGTGGGAAACTAGAGAAATTCAATAAGTATTTTCATTCATATTATATTTTTTTATCGTTTTGTAATCGTTAGAATTGTGTGTTTTCATCAATGTTGCAGATATATTAGTATTTTTATTTTAATTTAAAGTATTTTTATTTTAATATTTTTATCAATCATAAAAAAATATATGACAAATATGCCTACTAATCTTCAATCTAGATTTAGGGGTCATTTTTCATGGCTCTTCCCACTAAAAAAACAAATGTGACTTTTTGGATGTTTTCCATAGTTTTCATAAAAATATTGAAATTTAGTTAAACGAACGTATAAAATGTTTCAATGTGATGGTGGTGGTGAATTTGATAACAAAGCTTTTATTAATCATCTTACATATTGTGGCATAACCTTGAGGTCTAAATACCCTCATACTTTATAGCAGAATGGACTCTCTAAAAGAAAGCATCGCCATATAGTGGAGCTTGCTCTGTTAATGGTCTTTCAACTCAAGTTACCTCTAAAGTTTTGGGTTGAAGCATTTTTTTACTTCAAATTGCTTGTTCAACATTCTTACAAGGTAAATCTCCTTGTAGTGTGCATGGAAATGATCCAAATTACTCCTTGTAGACCCTTAGCTATGTTTTTTTAAATAGAGGCAATTTTTCATTGGATCACAAATAAGACTTCTTACAATATTCTTTGCCTTATCACAATGGCTCTATGTTTACAACAAATCATCATTACGGTATGCAGCATGCAGCGAATGGCTTCTTATGTTTTCCAATTAATTGTTGGCCATAACATGCAGCGAATCATCGTTTCAGTATTTCTCGTATGAGAAGTGAGATACACAAAAAAAGTGTGGTCAAGTGATGTGGATGAAATTATTCTTCTAGATGAAATGATAGCTTCTCTTTTATTTTGGAACTGTCTGTGTATATTTTGCATAATACTTTATGTATAATTGGACACTTATTTCCAAAAAAATTCGATCATTAAAAAAATTTAGAATTTCAAATTGAACTTCTTTACGGGTTTTAAACAATGCTTCAGTCGGATTTGCTACAAGGAACAATGAATTCCAAAATTCACAAGTTCTTTGCTCCATTTCTCAAAGAAGATAATGTTTTGCTAATTGAGGGTATTGATGTAGTCTGCATTAATACCAACTACCGACTAATTGATTTGTATGTTTCCATATAATTTACTATCTCCAACTTACTGCTTTGGCAGACAAAAAGCTTTCTCTGCTAGGTTTTTATTCATGCACTTTGTACATACGTCTTTTACTATGTTTTGTAAAGATACATGTTCATATATTTTGATGGTATTGCATATGTTATTGGACGAGTATCTGGTATAAGAGATTCCAACAATGAAATGACACCAAACATTCAGACACGTTGATGTTTAAACCTATTAGATGTGGCGAAACAACCTATACATGAAATTTTTCTTGAAGGTCTGTCTCTTTTATCATTTTCATCAAGATTGATGAGTATAAAAAGAGACTAAAATGTTGCTGAAAATTACATGGATTCTTTTGCAAAACCATACGTGAATATTTATTGGTAAATAATCTATCTCTTAAGACATATTATGAAATAATAACTATTTCAAAGGATTTGTTTATGCCACATGAGAAGATTGATGTTTTTAGAAATAGTTGCATGTTGTCTTGGGGAAGAGATACAAACCTTTTAGAATATAAATTTTGCAGTCTAAGTAGATTTCTTCCAGAAAAACCATTTTCACGAAAATATGTACCATACAGAAAGATGTTATATGTATTTGTAGCAAACATGTTGAGAAGGTTACACGAGTTAAAAAACCGCTACCCTAATGAGATAGTACGTAGAACATTCGACGGGTGAAGTGATAATGCAACTTCAATTGGACGATAAGGCTTGGAAGGATTTCAAAGAAATATGTTCGAGGTTTACGTATAAACGAGGAATGTTTATCTTTGTATGTGCACTGATGGTTTTAGTCCATATGGAAAATCCTGAAGTCAATATTCTCTATGGCCTATGATTTTGTCTCCGTATAAATTTTCTCTTGAGATGTGTTTGAAAAGAGAATTTATGTTTCAGACGTTGCTGATTCCATAAAATAAAAGTTTCGATGTTTACAAAGCTAAACTTCACATTGAAAGCAATGTTATTGTGGACATTTAGCGAATTTTCTACCTATGGATATTATCTAGATGGAGCACACATGAGAGACTGTCATGTCCATATTGTATGGATGATACATATTAGTTCCGTCTTGTACATATAAAGAAACTATGTTGGTTTAATTGTCATAGAAGATTTTTTTCCTCGTGTACATACATTCAAAAAAGATGAGAAACATTTTTAAAAAACGTGGTACAAAAAGAAGAGGCATCATGCATGGAAAAAGTAAACAAATATTATACAAACGACTAAACATGATGACAGATTCATAAGAATCAGTGGAATATGAAGAAGATCGTGGGCATTGAAACCGCAAAACCAAGGTGAATGGTATAATTGATACAAACGCAATATTTTTGGGTTAAGAGATTAGGCTAATGGTTCTACGATAAATGTATTATGCTGACCAATTATGTTTACTCGAGAATACACATTCCACACATACGAGTACGAAAAATATAGAAGCACATACAATTATGACGTTTGGAGTAATAGTGAAATGGAGTATGATAATTTCTACGACATTTTTCACCAAATCCTACAAATCGATATCTTAGTATGGTTGGATTGAACAAAATTCTTTTCAAATGTTAGTGGTTCGATCCAACCATAGGATGTGGTACACAAAAAAACCGACACTACAAGAAATTCAAGGATTAGAGATTGAAGAATCAGTCCCTAATCCGTCCGGAAAGGCATTTAGGGACCGATTAGGGACTGGCACGCGCCGTCCGCAAACGAGCGTCGGTAATCAGTTCCAGTCCGCAAACCGTCCGCAATTTCGGACGAAAAATGTAGTCCGAAAACCGTCGGGAACTATTTTTTAATAAAAAAATTAAAACATGAAATTTCCGGACGGCACTCTGCCGTCCGAAAATTTTTTAATT
>CM071871.1:12586313-12598330 GCA_036759665.1 Gynandropsis gynandra
AGATACTTGAATTGGTGGTTTGTTTGATTCATATCCGTCACCAAAACCAGTATCTTTATCTCAATAATCGAATCCAAAACCACCTTAATAAACTTACTCACCACCGGTAAGAAAATTTATCAAAATTGTTTTAGATTCAACCATTGAGACAACAAATACTTGATATTGGTGGTGAGTATATCATATTCATTGATATTGATATTGTTTTAGATTCAACCATATATATAGTTAAATTTTCAACGGACATCCGTTTCAAGGACAAGAGCGAGAAGGCCAAGAAATATCAGTACGGCGAGAAGGTTCTCGGAGATGGTTCGTCGCCATACTTCGGGATCAAAATCATTCTCGAAATGAAAGAAAAATTTGATAAAATTTATTGTAATCCATTATTTAAATTTTATTTTTATAAAAACTTTATCTAATTATATTACTATAATGTTACAAATGCATAGAATGGGGAGAGAACCGACTCTTCTTGAGTTGGTTGTAGAAACCCATGCCAAAAAGAAGTACGTCGACGGGAAAGAGAACGACGAACCCAAACTCATCGACCCTCCGGCAGAACTGACCATGAAAGCTGTGACGGAGAAGATCACACAGCAATCACAAGCTTGTGGCTCAACTCCTGACGATCTTAGTCCTTTACAAAATGACAAGATTTATTTAGAGATAAATAAAAAGATTATTGTTTGTAATTCTTAACTAAAATAAAATATTTTCTAACGATGCTAACTTTAACGTATTTTATTTTGTAGTCTGTTAGACCGTATAAGAGGTGTCTATATGGTCTCGATTCGCTCCGAAAGGGTATCATTGAGGACACCATGACGGTTCCCCCCGTGGTTTAAGAGAGTTACACACAAGGATGACGTATCGGGCATCTAGAAACCACACTTCGGACAATGCAAGATGCTCTTCACGGAACACAATATGCTCTTGAGATAACGCGATCGGAGCTTCGAAAACTCGAACAAAGATGCGTCACATGGAGAGCATTATCGAATTGCTAACCGATCGAGCGTATCAACCACCAAAACATACGGGGGAAACAACACCAAGACAAGACCCAATAATCGACTCTGATGCAACTTCTTCACGAGGTGTTGGTGATCACGGGGATGAAGACGATCCTACTAACTTAGATGATTTATAGTTATATTTTTAATATATGTTTTTAATTTGTATAGACTTTTTTTATTAATTTTAAAAAATTTATCAATTTTTTTATTTTTTTAAAATTTGTTCGTCACGTTTTCAACGGATGCCAATTGATATTTTTTGAAAATTTCATTAGGCATCTGTTGGAAATAAAAAATTCTCGCCTTCTTGGCAACGAATATCCATTGACATTTTCTGCCATTTTTCCAACGGGTATCCGTTGAAAACTTTTAACTCATGCTATTTTTCTTTTCAACGGGTGGGCAACGAATATTTGTTACAAAAGTTCAACGGATAACCGTTGGACATTTGTAACGAGCATTTGTTGGACATCTTGTAACGGGCATCCGTTGTCAATTCTTAACGGATATATCTGTTACATGACCATTGAAAACTATCAACAGATATGTTTCGTTGCACTTCCATTGCAAATTACAACGGATGTGGATTTTCAACGATCGATTTCCAATGATTCAGAATCCATTGAAATCCGTTGGAAATGGCCTTCTTTTTGTAGTGATCAATATGGTACGACATTACGCAAAGTATGATGCATTCATCACAATAGATCAAGCAGATCAGGTATGTATGTGTAATATCCAATAACATTGAAACGTCGAAAAGAAGAATGATGGTTTGTAGTTAATATTAAACTATGTGGCATTATAAATACAAAATAAAAATAATATCCATTGCAAACTAACAACCATGATCCAATACGCTTAATTGATAATGAAAATTGTAAAGAAATTCTCGCAAGGACCGATATAGATGGTGAATACATCGACGATTATGAAGATATTGAACCGGAAGATGTCGAAGATGAACATGGCAATGAATTTAATGCACCATCGAACGAAGACTCACCAATTGAAGAATCAATAGAATAAGAGTTGTAAATTATGTAATTTTAATATCAAAGTTTTGTAATCTAAACCTTTTTTAACTATGTTCTTCTATCTTTGATGGGTATCCGCTAAAAATTCAAACAAAAGCCCGTTGATTCTTAGAAACTCTATTCGAGACTTCAAATTTTTTTAAAGATTTTCTCAATTTCCAAGGGGCATCTATTGCTAATTTTAACAAATGCCTGTTGAAATATGCATTCGTTGGGAGTTGCAATGGATGATCATTAGAAACAACAATGATGTTATGTTTAGCTAGCAACTTCATGTTCGTTGTCTCGTGAACATAATTTTCAACAGGCGTTAAATAGGAAAAAGTAAGCTCTTTGAATAACTTCTGTCGATTGGATGTCTTTTCTAACTTGGATCTATTGAAAATTTCAGTGGATGCCCATTGAAATTTAGGTATTTAATTCATTGAACAATTTCATTTTCAACACAATCTCAAAACAAAAACTATAAATTCTATCAAATACTTACCACCTACCCTTAAACACTATGAGATTTGCACGATTCATCGGTCCCGAAAGGTTGTTGGCGGGTTCCGCTAGAGCCCTGCCACCACCTCCTCAGCCATCATGCCATCCTTCGCTATATCGGTGCAACCGATATTTGATGAAGAATACGATACGATGGATACTGATTATTTATCGATACCTTCAAGGATCATCCAAATGTTCCTATAATCGATCCCGAACATCCGAACATAATGATATAGTATAATACTCTTTTATATATTTTTTCATTTTGTTATATATTTTTGAAATTATCTAATGTTTTCATTTACATTTGTAGGTTTGACGTGGATAATTTTTTAAACACACAAACAACAACACCATCTTAGGATCAATGCAAGATCGGTTCTACTATTCTTAGAAATTGCACCATAAGTGATACGCTGTCAATGGTGGTATACTTTTATTGTAAATATTATTATATAAAATTTTAATTCATTATTTATTGAATTTATGTAATATATTAATTTGCTTTAAATTCTATTTTGTAGCGAGCTTAAAGACGTTGTAAGAAGGACACATCACACATCTATATCGCGTAGATACACGATATAAAACACGGCTATGCCTGATAATGAACAAGGTCAATTGGAACTACTACAACAAAAACGTCAAACCGACATGGACAATGGACGAGGTTTCCAACCAACTCATCCAACACTGGGAGTCGGAATACTTCAAGGCCAAGATAAAAAACAAAGAAGTTCTTATGCGACGAGAAGGTTTTCAGGGATGGTTTGCATCATCATAAATCGAGAGCGAAATCATTTCCGAAAAAAAAGAATTGGTGAGAAATTTTAATTTATAATTAATATTTGATTATATTTAAAACTTTTATCTAATAAAGATTACTTTAATATTATATATGTACAAGATGTGAAGAGAACCGATGCTTCTTGAGCTAGCCATCGAGACACATGCCAAGAAGAAGCTCGACATCAAGGAATATGTCGAGGAATCTGAATTGGTCAACCCTCGGACATAGAGGATGGTAAAAGTTATGATGGAGAATATCACACAACAATCACAAGACATTGATTCATCCCTGAATGAACTTATTCCTTTATAAAAAGATAAAATATATTTACAAGTAAATGATGTTTATCAATTATAATATTCTCTTTATAAATATAAATTGTTATACTAACTTTTAGTTGTTTTATATTATAGTCTATTAGACCGTATAAAGGGTGTCTATACGATCTGGGTTCTCTACAAAAAGATATTGTAGAGGATGCCACGACGGTATCCCCTACAGTCCAAGAGACGTATGTGAAATAACGACGCATCAAGCAACTCGAAACTACACTTTGAAATATGATGGCGAAGATGTGTCATATGGAGAGTATCATTGAATTGATGACTAACCAACCCTATTAGTCACCACCACCTACGGAGGACACACCGTTGAGACAAGTACCGACCATCCATTCTTACGCGATCTCATCTCGAGGCACCTGAGAAGACGACTGTCACGGTTTGGATGATATATAGGTTAGTTTAGTTTGATTTGTATTTTCTTTAGTTTTAAATATTGTATAAACCTTTGAAAGATTATTAAAATTAATTTTTGTTATTTTTTTAATTCTCCATATTATCAACGAGCATCCATTGAAAAACCAACGGGCATCCGTTGGTAAATCTCTGCGAAGATTAACAACGGATGTCCGTTGGTCTTCAATCACTTATCCAATGGGCATTCGTTAGATTGTAACGGGCATCCATTGGAATTTCGAACGGTCGTATTTGTTACGATCCATTGATAAATTTCCAACGGATAATGCTCATTGAAATGCTGTTGAAAATTTCAATGGATGAGGTTTTTTAACAATCGATTGTCAACGGTCCATTGGAAGGCCATTTCCAATGGGTTTGGCTGTTGGAAATAACATTTTTTTGTAGTGCATATATGTTGTCCATCTTTCCACAAATCAGGGTATTCATAAGAGATCGAAACATATAGAACTCGATTATCATTTTATTAAAAAAATGTTGCATTAGGTTTCATAATTACAAAACATATTTCATTAAACTCTCAGATTGCTGACATTTTACAAACATTTTTCTGATCTAAGGACCAAATTTTGTGTTGGAGCTCTCCCCGACTCAAGTTTCCAGGGGTTATGCATATGCAAGCCTCAAGCAACCCTCATCTTCAGCTCTCTCGAGTCACTCTTGATACACACAAGTTGAGAAGAATCATCAACAACAGCAAAGCACTTTGTTTCATCTCGCCCAATTAGGGACAAAACATAGCCCATAAAAAGAGGAACATCGCAGTCCATGAGTTGCTCCAAGCCCACTAACAATTCTCGCGCTTAATCAAATGTCAAAAGTGATCCCAAACACAAGGAAGATCCTCTGACATCTTACCTAATCGTTAACAACCGTTTTGCCATTCTCCACTGTTAACAAAAAGGAACCTTGTCGTCCTTCGTTATTTTGTTTCGTAGTGGATAGAGTTTATGTATTAATGAAGACCTTGTATCGACATTTTAGAACCAATGAAGTTCATGTTCTTATTCTCTTCGATATTCTGTGTTTTATAATTTTTAATATCAAATATTATACTTAAGAAATATTATTCTCTAATCTGTATGAATAATTAATTTATGTAATCTACAAAGGTTAAATTAAATTTTCTTTTAAATAAAGTTAGAAAATTAATTTATAAATCATAGTATACTTTATGGTATAAAAAATAGTTATCTAATGCAAAAGAATAAAAATGATACGATACAAGTACAATAATATGCAATAAAAATAACTGGGTATTAATAAATTGTCAATTGTAGGATCAAACAAAATCTGATGAGGTGATATTGTTTCTTATTCAATGATATGTCCCAAGTTGAGTCCATAGGGTACCAAAATTTGATATATCTTTTTCCCTTGGTCTTTGGAGTTGGCTTTATAATATATAGATAACTCTGTGTGTGTGTGTGTATATACACATAATATATTATAATATATGCGTATGGATGCAATGGTGGGCTTTGATTACTATAGAGAGGACTTAATCAAAGTCTAAGTCTTTTTATTTAAATCCTAAGTGACCATTGTCTTTGCGTAGGTTCTGAACTCCAATCTTCACTTCCATTCTTTGAGCCTTATCCACCATGTCGGCCAAGGTATCGTTTTGCCCTATTTAAGAGTATACCCTTTAGGTAAAGACACACACACACATATATATATATATATATATATATATATATCTTTAGAAACTAATTTATCAACAAAACACTGTAATATTTTGTTGTTTAATATCGATTACAATATGAATTATATATATATATATGTAATAATTCTAAAATCTCGAATTGGATTTTGGATTGAATTAGATCCAAAACCTTTTGACAACTATTTCCATTGATAGGGACAATTTCTAGACCTAAATGAATCGATGTATGGATGAAGGTGTGAACCGAGTTGCATTAGATGTGGAGAAAAGCATACTTACGGTGGTCGGAACAATGGATCCGCTATGTGTGGCACATCGACTAGAGAAGATAAAACAAAAGCCAGTGATCATCGCTGTTGGACCGCCAAAGCCTCCGGAACCTAAGCCAGAGGCAAAGCCTCTTCCTCCTTGTTGCACCACTTGTGACATTGTGACCGTGACCACCTATGAGACCGGGAGCGGCTGCACCATTGTTTAAGTAAAACTCTTTTCACCAAATTCAGTGGAATTGATTCCCCAAAATTTCTTCTTTCTCTTTGTTCCACGTAATTTGATGTTTTCAATACATAACTACTGCATGAGAATTATTGTGAACAAAATACATATGAAAGATATGAAATATGTAAATACTCGGATGAAATAATTACAAAACAACAAACTAACCATTAAATTAGATACATAAAATTTCTAAAATACATCAAATTTTTTTCGAAAAATCTTCATATCAACGTTATTCTTTATAGAAAAACTCTAATAATAATTCTTGAATTTGCTTGAAACTAAAAAAAGTCACATGAATTTTTATTTTTTTTCACATCAGGTCGCAAACACAAATACTATTAAATCAATCAATTTAGAATTAATTTGAAAAGTTAATATTTTATTATGATATTATCATGTTAACAATATATAAAGTCATACAGAAATATGTGAAAAACATAATGCATTTATTTTTTTAGTTTAAAACAAATTCAAAAATTATTATTATTATTATTATTAGATTTTTGTTTAATTTATAGATTATATTATTAAAATCTATTAAATCTTCAGTAAAAAAGGAGAGGTTGGGTTGTTTTTGTTTATTAAATCTATATATTAAAAATAATAACATTTATTTTTTTATGAATTTAAAAGAAAATTGTGGTGGATTTGAAGAATTTTGCATATTTATTTTCAAAATCATCTAAAAGATGTGTAAAAGGAAAATCTGATTATAGATCAAAGCCAAGTCGTCGTAATTGATTCATTAAGTGAACGGTGAGGATTCGATGATTAAGAAGAATGGTGAGCAGAAGAGACAACATTCAATTGCTTCAACATCATAACTATCTGTCATCCCTTTTGTTTTTTTTCCTAATCATATGTTTATTAGTTTAATTCCCCCAACTCCATTATTCTCATTCCTCCTTCAGGATCCTGTCAAACCCATCATGACGATTAAGGTAAGCATTCCGGTTTTTATATCATCCACCCTTTTCTGTTCCAATGAAAATGATCCAATTTCAATGGTTGACTTCTGGGGTTTGAGCAGAAAGTCGATGTCAAGGTCGATATCAACTGTGAAAAATGCAAGAACGCAGTCATGGATGCTGTCACTGTGCTCAAAGGTACGACAAAGAAGCATTCTGAGAGATTTTCATTGCTTCGATGAATTTGCGTGTTTGCTGTTTGATGGAAAATAAATGAGATTGATGCAGGTGTGAATAAGGTGGCATTGGATCTGGAGAAGAGCATACTCACAGTGGTCGGAACAATGGATCCTGTATGTGTAGCGATGAGGCTAAAGAAGATTAAGCAGAAACCTGTGATTGTCACCATTGGACCACCACAGCCACCTGCACCAAAGCCTGAACCCAAGCCGGAACCCAAGCCTGAACCCAAGCCTCTCCCTCCTTACTGCACCAGCTGTGATATTGTGACCGTCAATACCTATGATACCGGCAGTGGCTGCACCATTGTTTAAGTACTTGTTGCCTCGCCCTCCTGTTATCGTGACCGTCAACCCAGGCCCTCACCATCGTGTCTCGCACTGCAATCCACAGCCAAGACTAATTTATCCTTGTATCATGTATATGGTAGTGAATGATCAATGGTGATGTCGGTTGTTTGTCACCGCCTCCTGTTTCCTTCCCAAATTCTTGTATTGTTAAATAATGGATAATCTGCTAAACCCCGAGTCTTGATTTAATGTAAGCAACTGAAAACGAGAAAGCATAAAGAGAACAGAGAAAAGGCACAAGATTCCTCCCAATTTTCATATATCAAAGCCAACAGCAATCACATTGACAACAGTCACAGAGCCAAGAAAAACTAAGCAGATGTTCCAAGAGAACGGGTCCCCATCCTCACTAATTTTCTACCATTGAGAAAGCCATTGCCGAGCTTAAGTTAGGGAATAGGCAAAAACAAACACTAAAGGCCTACTAAAGCAAGGAAATAATGTCACAGTGCATCAGCAACGTCTCCAATCTTCACATCAGGAAAACATACCAAGTTACCACAACCCAGTAATAGCCGGTTGCTGTCTGAATCAGATTCTGCATTTGGAGTATAAATTACTTCTTTTTCTTCGCACCACTTGCCTTGGTCTTTTTATTCATGGACCCTTTAGCATTACTCTCCAGGTTTTCCTGTGAGCAAAAAGATCAAAACATAAGAACTGATCCAAATTAATGTCTGCATACAAGTGAAGCATAAAGTCGAATGAGGTTTCCATCAGAAAATCTATGAATGGGAGCTTCTAAGCCATGCCACCTGTTCATGTCTAGGTAACAAGGTAAATTCACCCCTTGCAAACTCAGTGACTATATGCTAAACTATTTGTTGCGAAAGTCATTCAAAAGTTGACAGATTTGTCTGAATGTTCACCATGCTATTTATGTTCTGGTGCCTAAGCCAGCTCCAGCCATTTGATCAGAAACGTTACAACCCAGAACAAGAGACTGCATGCTACATCTGCCAACATTGAGAGTGTTCCAACCAGAAACTTGAGTGAACAGAGTACTCTTGATAGCTGGTTTAAATGGCTGGAGCAAGCATTTAGTTCCCTGTGATCCAGAACATGGATAAATTATCGCAGCCGACTATGCAGTAAAGCTCACAATTTGTGGAGAAATGATTCGAGTAGGACACAAAAAATTCAGCTACAATTTCCAGGCACAAGAGCTTCAAGAAAATTTAGGTTTCAAGAACCAAGAGAACAGGGGCATAAGTCAGTTTGCCAATCATAATCTTGTTTTATCTTTAAACACTGAAAGATATCGGCACATAATATATTCATGTACAAGCAAGCTCTACCATAAGGCAACATGAGGAACAAACCTTTCTCTTAGCAGGCATGGCTGGGTTGGCAACTGGCTTGAAAAATGACTCTAGCCTGCACAGAATTCAACAAAGAAATGAGAGAAATGACACAGCACATGTTGAAATCATCAATGATCCTTTGCAAAGGTACAAACCTGCCCTGAGATGACTTGTTCTTTGCAGATTTAATTTTTTCTATGGCCTATACGACAACAAAATCACATTAACAATGAATTCTTCCTAATAAAGCAAGGCAATTATACAATTGTAACATTGGGGATAAAGAGTCATACCTTAGTTACTCTATCTAGGTTGAATCCATTTTCATTCACTAGAAAGTTAACTAAACCCTGAACAAAGGATTACTAAACAAATAAAAAAATGGTTCAAAGAATCCAAAGAAAGACATGTAGAGCAAATGGACGGATTGAAATAGGTTTCTACCTCTTCATTTGGAGAGGTCCACTTGATATCAAGTTGCTCTCCGTCAGTTAAGACATTAGGTTCTTTGAATAGTTGGCGTGCTTCTACATATGGCCAATCATCAGGTATATGGTACCTATGTGCAATATCAAGATGATAAAGAACATTTAAGGAACTTAGGGCAAATGTTCGCTGACTACTAGACATAAAGCTAGATCAAGATGATGACAGTTCACATTATGCTTGATTGAGAACCACAGATGAAAGCAAAAGTTATAATGCTATAATACTAAAAAAAATGCACAAAAGGCAGTATCCAGAGCAAAGATATGATGTTGTGCAATCAAACTAAGCAACGTTAGAAATTTATAACCTTGAGTTTTTCTTTATTAGTTCGAAATCATAAAGTTGCAGAGAGAGGCTTTCAGGTTAGAAGTATTTAATTACTCCTGTGTCAAATCCAAAGCGGTAATTAGAATTAAAACCTGTCTTTGTTAATATTTTCTAGTATATTCTCAATAGATCCATGTTGGCGGATGAGCTTTAAGGCAGTCTGTCCTCCGATACCTGTGGCATAAAAAAGCATATTAATTGATAACTAAAAAGAAAATGAAACACAAAGACAGATCATAACATCAATTATTGCAACTGAAATACCCAATGCGACAAATTCCAAATACAAAATCTTGAAATACCTCGGATGCTGTCACAATAATCACATCCTGACAAAATGCACAAGTCGATGAACTGATCCATTGAAAGTTGAAGCTCTTCTAAAATCTGAAAGGATACCATGAGGTGAGAGAGAGCTAAGTTAACCAAGAAAATGGAGTAGCTCTTATAACAGAAAATACCTTAGCAGTTTCAAATTCCATGACAGGGATCTTTCTAGAGCTTGGATCCATCAGGTGGCGAAGGAATCTAGGAGCTCCAAAAGTTAAGGAATCCATATCTTCAGAAGCCACAGCATACACCTACTCAAACAAATCCCAACATAAGGAAGGAATGCAATTTATATAACTCAAGACAATGTGTCCATTGGTATGTTACTACGAACAAGAAAATTGGTTCATTTTTTCCTCTCAGAACACAGGGGAAAGAGAATGCAAAAAGAATACAGACATTTCCCGATTTGCAAAGTGCAGCACATTGCGCTTCGGCTTCAGAAGGGGCCTGTAGATGGAAAGTTATCAGTTTATCCTTTCAAGCAAGCCCTTTCAACTTAACCAAAGGAGGGGAAATCTAAGTTATAAGCAGATGGACACCTCGACTACCGGCACTCCCATCAGTCTTAAGAGTTTCTTGCAGTCTTCGTTGTGCTGCCTTGTAACCTGAAAAGTGACAGATCAATAGCATCAAGAAAAATTCCAACTCCAATTCCTTTCAAATGATTGACAAAATAAAGAACAAATCTGCTTCATTAGTCAAGCAATTCATAGATGGAAAATGAGAGTACCTTTACAGTTCGCTTACTATACTTCTCAATGTCCTCCTTGTTTCCCTCCTGCATCAGCATACAAAAGCTTCTACAATGATACTCTTCTGAGGGCAAAAGAAAGGTTAAATTTTACACTCCTTTGAAGTGCGAGAACTACAAACCTCAATTGCAGCACTCAGATCTGCTGTCGCATCAGCCCTCTTGGAGTAACTAAACAACGCGCACAAATGAAAAGAACATAGTATGGAGAGGCTTCGTTTAGCATAAAGCGCAAATGGTCAACCCAAATTCCAGTGGTTGTAGGAGCATTACCGTTTTGCTAGTTCTTGTTTTTTTAGCTCAGGAGGCTGCCCATCGAAAACATAACTGCAACAAAATTAAGACTTGATTAAGCAATGAGATCAAATAAGAGGGAAATGGACCAACTGTGTGGATCAAGAGAAAGATAGTAGAACGATAGAGAAAAACATTACACAGGCTTAATTCCAGCTTCGAGAAGGCGAATAGTTCGATTAAACATCCCTTGCAAGTGGCTGAGGTACCAAAAACATAACCAAAGCCAAATATTGGCTACTAATTAAAGAGTGACCAAAATAAAAAACTAACAATGGAAATAAAAAAGGTTACAATTGAACTTGAAACACTTGAAATCCTGAAACAAATAAAATGATGAGAATAACCTAGTGACTTCGCCGGCCTCATTCGTAAGCATTTCAGTACCAGTTCTTCCTACCACAATCTGCATCGCACCCAAAATTTCGCAGTTCACGTGACAGAGATCTTGCATACTATGACCTATACTGATTTTTATCTTTCGTTTGGTTTGCAGATGGCCTCTAGAACTTCCCAAAGCGCTAAGAAATGCCGATCCGACGCGCATGACCCAGAGCACGGATGGCCTGTGAGATCGGACACGATTACGAAGCTGACGTCGTACACGCCAATCACCCCTTCACATCAGCAATACAGTTATAGGACGACGAATTTCTTGCCTCGCCACAAGTCAATCGTACACGCCAATCACCCCTTCCCATCAGCAATACAGTTATAGGACGACGAATTTCTTGCCTCGCCACAAGTCAAGGTTCACGGAA
>CM071871.1:12661463-12672957 GCA_036759665.1 Gynandropsis gynandra
GATCAACCCCATACTTTGTTTTCGTTTGGTTTTCATGTTCCTTAGACCTTCTATTTCGTTTATGTTTGTTTACAGACTCATGGGCGAGTAGTTTGTTTGTTCTAGGAGAAGGGATTAGCCCATGGCTATCCCGAAACCGCTTTTGATTTATCTTTGAATGCATCTTCACGTTTTCGTTTATCTATTCTTTATCTGAGAGCTTAAACGACTTGTGTTTACAAAGGCCACGTAGATGCATGTGTTAAGGGTTAGGAGAAGGACCGAAGGAGAATTCTAGTCCTAGAAGATCAGGTTTAGAACAACCGAGGTTAGTTTTATCTATTCTTTATCTGAGTGCTTAATTTACTTGTGTTTACGATGGCCAAGTAGATGCATGTGTTAGGGGTTAGGAGAAGGATCGAAAGGAGAATTCTAGTCCTAGAAGATCAGGTTTAGAACAACCGAGGTTAGGCCACGAAAGTAGGGTAGCAGCGGTTGAGGGTAAAACGGATGAATCACAGATATTATAGGTTTAGTTCAATGTTTCATCCACGAAAGTAGGGGGAAACTTGACTAGATCACGTGTCTATGTTTCGAGAGAGGGTAGATATCATATTAGGATCGTCTACCTTAGATAACTTGACCGGGATTGCATGATAGATAGATTGTTTGTTGGTTTCGGTAGTCTTGTGGTGAAACCGGTTTCTTTGAACGTTTGTCTCATCGTTAAGAACTAATTTGTTTATTTGCTTTTAGTATTTCATTCTTAAAATAGCTTTTAGTATTTCATTCTTCAAACTATATTTCGTTCGTTAGCAAGTTTGATTCGCAGTTAGAGTTTAGGTTGTGTTGCTTAGTCTCTGTGGGATCGACACCTGAAGTACTACACACATGCCGTGCACTTGTGGGTAGTTTAGGTTATTTTTTTAACTTTGAGAACGCATCAAGTTTTTGGCGCCGTTGCCGGGGACTATTGTCAACGCGTCTTAGATTCGAGCCTAGAGTCTTTTATGGGTAGTTTAGGTTATTTATTTAACTTTGAGAACGCATCAAGTCCTCTCAACTTTGGGATAGAAGAGGAGTTCTTTGCCTTTCGAACTCCTAGACATACACCGAGTATCTTTCGATTTGTTCTACCTAATTCCATTCGTTTGTTCTTTGTCGGTTTATGACCAGGTCTCAAGGCACTTCTAGTTCTTTGCCTTTCGAACTCCTAGACATACACCGAGTAATCTGCACATAGAAAAGCAACAAACAATGACATAGCTAGGAAGATATGTAATAGACTCAAAATAAAAGAAAAATCGCAGAAAATACAAACAAACAAAAGACTCAAAAAGGACTCGATCTCGACTAGATGAAATCCTAATTCAAATATCATAACTAGTCCCAGCAACGGCGCCAAAAAATTAATGATCGGAAATCAGAGGTTTTAATTTCCTAGACTACTCTACCGCAAGTATACGGTACGTGTAGTACCAGGGTCGAACTCTGAGGACTTAGTGCTAACGTTAAAACTAAGAATTCATGAGAAGAAGATCGATCAATATATGATTATCAAACTAGAAAATAAAGCATAAAAGAATGATGATACTAGATTCAACAAGATAGAGTACCACGGGTTTCGGTAATCTGGGACATGTAATGGATGTTTCTACGAAATACGAAATCCGGTTATATCAATCGATGGGGAACTCAAATCTAAATCCACTATCTAAGGAATCAACACTACTTATCTCTTGATGCAGCACGGAACATCTAGGTGCATGAAGAACAAATGGGGAATTCTACCTCAAATATCGAAAATGACTATCTTGATGCCTAAATCCTCTACCTAGGGAATCAACGCTACTCACCTCTCGATGCAGCACGGAACAACTAGATGCATGAAGAACAATAGGGAATTCGGCCTCTACTATCGGAAACAATGGGAACTCGACCTCTATTAACGGAAGTGACTCTCTCGATGCCTAAATCCACTATCTAGGAGATAAATATACTCACCTCTCGATGCAGTAAATCTATAACCTAAATGCATGAAGAACAATGGGAACTCTATCTCGATTATTACCGTTCCTAAATAGATTAACCGATCATCTATACACAATGATAGCACCATGATCCATATCCTCATGTTGGCGTTGAAGTTCTGAACTCATCCTTTTGCTTTGCCAGAAGAGCAAGTCATCCTCGTGGTCAGCAGCAGGAGATTCCTTGTAGGATTCTCGATCGCATTGAGTAGCTTCTCCTACTTGAGAACGATCTTGAGGTTGTTGTATCAATCATCAAAATTTTCCCCAAAAAGCTTGTGGATATCGAGAATGGTACGTATGAAAACTGAAGACATTCTTCGAAAAATCTAGAAGGAAAAAGTTGTGGCATTTGTTAAAACACTTATTTAATCAAATAGATATGGACTTTCATCTAAATGGTTATTTTACTGATTAATACTACAATAGTATTCAGAATTCATATCTCTTTGAGTAATATTTCCTAAACTAATCATGCATAAGCCCCCTGGTTGTCAGGTTGTTTCTTAAGCATATTAAACAGATTATATTTTTTTAATATGGCTCTATATTCTATAGCCCCTTGGTTTCAGATTATTTCTATAGATATAATTGAGTTAACCATTAACTATGGCGAGTTTCACAGTTAAATTCATATTCTACGGGTAATCGAGATGATAATATTAACTTAAGAGTTCTGCTCCCACTAAGCATCTAATGCCACAAATGTATATTATCTATTCTAGAACTACATGCCTCCTGGTAGTCAGGTCGTCTCATGCAAACAGGAATAGATTTATACATTTATGTTAATGGAAAAAGCCTTTACGATAAACATTTTATCTGAAACTCAATTTTAAACATTTTTTATCAGCTCGGTCCGATGTGTGACACCTAGATCCAATGGTCGATCAGTTGATGAAATCACAACAGAGAGTCAATATTCACAGGAATCAAATTAGAATAGTCCATTTCAACAGAATATTCCAAAAACATCTAAATGCAATATTCTGAGAGCATCTAAATGGAATATTCCTAGAAATCAAATCGGAATATTCCATTTTAATGCATATGATCGTTTGAGCATTAATACGGTGAAGCTCGGACCGAGGCCTCTTACGATTCCATCAAACCATCCTTTTAAATAGTAGTACATTTGAAAGTGGGGTGAAGATGAATCGAATACCTAGATGTTTGAAAGTATCTTGATTTTGAAGGATAATAAATTTTGAATCCGAGTCACGGAAATTCAAGATTCGAATATCCGACGATGATAATTCAAAGATCAACAATGTATCGATAGTCGACAAAAAAATGATGGAGAGAGGGAAGTGTAAACGGTCTGAAAAGAATGTGTGTAGTCTCGAACGATAAGTTAGAAAAATGTTAGAATAAAAGATTTAATCTAATGGCATTATTATAAATATTATAAAAAGTATTAATATTTCGTAAAATTTATCTTTAAATTCAAATATTTTTACTCAAAATTCAAAGGGAAAATAGAATATTCCCCCTGAACTTTACCACATTAATTCTATTTCCCCCTGAACTTTCCTGCTCATCCTATTCCCCCTAAACTATCATCACTCATCCTATTCTCCCCTGAACTTTAAAAAATTCATCATATTTTCCATTGAACTTTAAAAATTCATCCTATTCTCCCCCTCTGTTAATTTTCTATTAATTTTTCTGTTAAATATTTTTAAAACATCA
Organism: Gynandropsis gynandra; assembly: GCA_036759665.1. NCBI lineage: Eukaryota > Viridiplantae > Streptophyta > Magnoliopsida > Brassicales > Cleomaceae > Gynandropsis > Gynandropsis gynandra. The sequence continues at coordinate 12,665,165 of CM071871.1, forward strand.
TATCCCAAAAAAAAATTATATGATTTCTAATCTATTCCCCCTGAATTCTATGAATTTCAGCCTATTCCTTCGAACTATATGAATTTCAGTCTATTCCCCCGAACTATACAAATTCTAACCTATTCCCCCCAAATTATATAAACTAATAGGCTGTTTTAAAAATATTTAACAGAAAAATTAACAGAAAATTATCGGAGTGAAGAATATGATGAATTTTGAAAGTTCAAAAAAAAATAAGATGAATAATAATAGTTTAGAGAGAATAGGATGAATAAAAAAATTTAAAAGAGAATATAATTAAAATGATAAAATTTAGAGAAAAATAGACTGTTTTTCCAAATTCAAAATGAATTTCGGATAAGATATACTTCAAATAATACGTCGAGTCCTATTTGAAAGTGAGACGGACTTTAAAGGAATTTTCTTCCGTTCATAAATTCTTTCTAACTTTTCGTTTCCACGTGTCCAACTCCAACTCAACAACTAACATTTCGGTTAATGGGCTTTATTAGGCCCTTATCGAAACGTACCTTAGTCTTGTGGGCCTATTAATAATTCAAATGGAAAAATGATGATGCGAAGTGGTCCCCATGGGCTTTTGTCATATAGCCTCATAAAATAAAAATATAAACCAATCTTTAATAATTCACCTGCTTTCGCCATCCTCGCTAATTAAAGATTTTCTTGTTATTTGATATTTCAATTTTAGAAACAACACACGTGCTAATAATTCAAATAGAATATAATTTCAGATAAATCACTAACATTTTGATAATATATATATATATATATTATCAGCATATGAGAGGAATATATAATTCACATTTTAAAAAACTCATCTTGTTCCAATACCACTAATGAATGTTCTGCATGCCATGCATTAGTTAGTCACAATATTATATTGGCCACAAAAATATATTTTAATTCAAAATAGAGTAATTTAACTGAGAAATGATAATATAAAATATTACTTCCATCCAAACCCAAATGTTAATATCGAAAATAATCATAATATTGGGAACAACAAGGATATAATAGTAGGTACATAATCATAATAACCTCAACAATGGTTACATTACATATATACATACATGTGTGATACCAAAAGAAATGTCATATTATTATAATCTTGTTATATGATTAAGAGGATAATATATGATATGAGAAGAGAAAAATAGAAGCATGAGAAAGGTGATAAAAGGTGTGACACCCTGTGTTTTGAGTGTGAGTGAGAGACAGCTAATTGAGGTGTTCCCCACTCTTATTTCTTTAATTGTGTCTGTTTTGGTTGATTTTGAACCCTCTCCACTACCTTTATTTTGCTGCTTCTCAGCTCTCACAATCTGCCTTTCATGCCTTCTGATCATTCTCACTATTCCTCAACAGGTTCTCTCCTCTATGCATATATATACATACATATGTATTTTTGTATGAATATATATGTGCATACTGCATGTGTATCATATGTTTCATGTGTATGTGATACATGCATTAATTCTGCACGCTGTTTACGGTGTTTATTGCTCTCAGGATTAGACTGTTTTCACTGAAGCATATTCTATTCTTATAATATATATAAAACATACATACAGATATCTCCACGTTGTAGCAATGATGAAATAATCTTGAGATCATTGATAGGATAGAGTTGGGACAGAGTCGGAGATAAAGATCTTGCTTGATCTTGCATAGTCTTTTTGCAGTAATAATTGGAAAGTTTCAGAGAAATACAGAGATTAGGATGACTTTTACTGAAGAAAAGTTTTTAATTTTGGGTTGGTAGAAAAAACTTTAAAAACTTTTTAAAAGGTTATAAAATGGTATCCTATGCCAAATATCCCATCTCGTTCTTTTTTTTTTTTTTGATTTTTACTGTTATATGAGAATTCATCTAGAGTTTGATTTTTTCTTCTGTTCTAATTTTTGTTTCTTGAATAGATCATATATTTATGAGGAGAAGTTCACGAGTATTCAAAAGGGTTGGTTGGTTGGTGTTTACCTGATGCAGACTGTGGAGAAGAAGGTGACCGAGGAAGCTAAAGTGATGGAAACAGAAAGTGCAGATGAAGTGAAAAACCCTCATGAGACTGAATCAGGTCCTTGTGTTAAAAACAAGGAACAGATTGATGAATCCAAACCCGTAAGAGTGGAAACTCAATCTTATGAGGCTGTTGAATCATCATCTTCTGCAGATGAGAAAGAAGAGAAGAGTGGTGAGCAAGTGGAAACGAAAAAAGAGACCATTGTGAAAGCATGTGGTGAAGCCACTGACGAGAAGATGGCAGAAGAGAAAGTGACTGTGGAGATTGCTTCTGAGGAAGTTAAGGAGCTGCCATCCATTGGTTCTGCAGAAGAAGACCATACAAAGATGGCTGATGTTTTTGAATCAACAAAAGAGGAGGAGCCGCTTGACGTTCATCCGCTTAAACAAGTCTCTGAGGATACTGCAAAATGCGGAATCATAATCTCCGAGGTTAAAAGTGAAACAGCAGCTGGAGAGGTTCCTGAAGTTGAGGCAAAGCCAGACATTCTAGAACAAGTTGAGACTACGCCTGTGGAAACCAAGGAAACAATAGAACACGTTAGGGACGAGACAGACGGGCAAACTGTTGAGACCGAGGATTCAAAGGAGAGGAAAACTCATGAAGATGACAAATCTACAAGCAGTGAGATACCTGACCAAATTGTTCTTGCGAACACAGATTCTGTCTCTGAGCTGAAAAGGGAAACTGCAGAAGAGGCTTCTTCTACTGCTGATGTCATTGAGAATGTCATTGCTGAAGATAAAGAGAAGCATGTGGTGGGTGAGCCACCAAAGGAACCTTGTAAAGAAGATGATACAATCAAAAGAGATGCTGATGCTTCTGCTCATGGCAAAAGTGGAGAGACATCCACTGATGCAGACACCAAAGAGAAAGAAAAACAACACCATTTGACAGAGACAGTAGAAATATCAAGTAAAGAGAGCGAGCACAAGAAACAAGAAGTTTCTGTGAAGCCAAAGCATTCAAACAACATCATATCTAAGGTAAAACAGTCCCTTGTGAAGGCAAAGAAAGCAATCATTGGGAAATCTCCAAGCTCAAAGACCATTTCTAATGAAGCCAAAGGAGAAATCAAGGTGAAATGATACTGGAATAATGGGGTAACGCTGAGTATGACATCAATATCTCATATATTCCTTTTAAAAATATTTGGTGCAACACGAAGGAACATTCTTTCATTTTCTTTGTTGTTTAGTTACATGTATCATCATGTTGTTGTGTGGTTATCTGTATCAACCTTAAACGATTACCTTATGTCATGGATGTGTGTGGACAATTATCTTCTTTCCTCCTAATCTTCATGATTCCTGTTGATCTTCTGTCTGGAATATGTGGAGAATTCGATGAGCTGACTTCATCAGGAAATATAAAATCTTCCGGAAGATCCCCTCTAAAATCTACAGCCACATTCCTCGTGCAAATCTCTCTGTAACAAACCCAGGATCATAGAATTCCACGAAAAGAGTTTTCTCTTGGGCGTTCCATCAAACGCACTTTCCCACACTTAAGCATACATATCAGCCAAAACGATGCCAACAAAGACATGGAAATCAAACCCAAATTTCTAAATGAAACCATGGATATGCCCTCCATTAGACAATACCACATCCCACGTACAAGCAGGCTCATATGGTCTTAAACATCAGGCATCAAACGGTCGATGGAAACGGGATAATTAAGTGATAATCTCCAGTGAAATATATTGAAATTATTGAAGGAATCGTCGGTGGAAGAGAAAAGGAGAAAGCTTCGACCGATATGGCCAAATTTAGCGTAGGAAATGAGGAAATTGTTGAAGAGCTGATGAATGAATGAATGAATGAATGAGAGAAGATTCAAGCATATATGCAGAATTACCGTGACGGGGAAACCTGGAGGTTGCCGAGGCGGAATGACGTTTCTGGTCGGAATGGCCTGAGGAAGGAATCCTGAAACGATATCATAGTAAACGACATGCAGAGGAGAGGAAAAGATGTTATGGCTCTTCTTCGTGTAAAACCGAAAATTTGATATTGATGGCGTCAAGATGAGATTTTCTCTGAATTTTTTTGTAAGTGATAATGAAAAATCACCTTTTCAGAATTTAGAAACCAAATGAATATCATTTATATAGGCACGTGAATTAGAGATCATAAACCGATAGATAACTGGTTAATTTCGATTCTCAATTGTATCGTTTAATTTCGTCCATCATAAAATATAAACGATACTACCAAATGTCTCTATGCATATAATTCTCCTCATTCAATTCAATACCAAAGTCCAATTAATTAAACTTAAATCCGATCACATTTAATTTGGACTAAAACCAATGACAACATTTATTCCAAAATTATTCACATATATCGGTCCATAAAAAAAGATTAATGTGACCATAAAACTATGGAATCACCTTAAAAGCATTCATCAATTGATGTCAATAAACCGATATTGACACCAATCTCGTCCATCAACCATATCAACGTAGAACCAAAAAGATTTAACCACAATATTAACGTAGTTAGATCCACATTTGATTACTAATTAACATAATACAGAAGAATGACATAGATCTGAATGTGGATGCATAGTATGAAAATTACACATGAAGTGATCGATACGTTTCTATCTCCAACTGGTCCTATCTTATCGAGATCAACTTAAACCGAATGATACATATTGAATACCTTAAGCTTAAAACTCAATAGTTCTGGAACATAATACTAAAACTGAATAAGCACACATCATCATAATCCAAGAGCAAACTGGAATAGATACAATATTCCCACTAAACCGTAATATTGTCACAAAAGATAATACTCATACGAGCAATATGCTCCTGAAAGACTTTATGTATAACACCCTTAGTCAACGGATCCACAATCATGGAGTTTGTACCTATATGCTCTATCGAGATTACCCCACTCTGTATCTTTTCACGAACAACAAGATACTTAATTTCGATGTGCTTTGACTTCGAAGTACTCTTGTTATTATTCGAGTATAATACTGCACAATGATTGTCATAATAAATCTTTAGGGGCCTATCACACCAGTCATTATTGTGCAACTCAGTGACAAGACTCCACAACCATAAAGCCTGATTGGATGCCTCATAACATGCCTACATATTATGTCTCCATTATGGACGATTCCACGAGCTTTTTCTTAGCACTACGTCAACAAATAGCCTTACCAGCAAGGAGATATATATAACTTGAAGTGGATCGAAGACTATCGAGGCACCCAACACAATTCGAATCTGAATAACCAGTTATCCCGAGCTGACGAGATTGTCTATACACGAGCATATAATCTTTTGTTTTTCTGAAGATATCGCATCACCCGTTTGGATGTTTTCCAATGATCAACCCCGGGGTTACTTAAGTATCTTCCCAAAACGCCAACAATTTATGTCAAATCAGGTTGTGTGCAAACATGTGCATACATTAGACTCCCTATAGCCTAAGCATAAGGAATCTTCCTCATTTCTTGAATCTCCAGTTCAGTCTATGGGCACTATCTAAGGCTGAATTTATCACCCTTAGAAATAGAGGTATCTATACCTTTACATCCTTTCATGTCAATCTACTTTAAAACCTTATTGATGTAACTCTTTTGTGATAAACCCAATATATCCCGAGAGCAGTCTCGATGTATTTTTATACACAATACAAAAGAGGCATCACCAAGATCTTTCATCTCGAATTACTCTGAAAGAAAATTCTTATTTTCGCGCATAAAGCTTACATCGTTACCATAAATAAGGATATCATCAACGTAAAGGATTATCAATATAAAGTTTCTTCCACTGATCTTTTGGTATAGACAATTATCTCCCTCATTCACCTCAAAACCATATAAGATCATTATATGATGAAATTTGTGATACCATTGACGAGACGTTTGCTTTAAACCTGATGTGTGAAATATCAAGTTATAATATTTCCTAGACCACTCTACCGCAAGTATACGGTTCGTGTAGTACCAGGGTCGAACTCTGAGGACTAATGCAGCATGTTCTAAGAATATAACTAAACTAAGACGGTGTGAAATAGATGGTGACGTTATGTAAATCTCTAAAAACTCTAAGGTAAATGATGAAAGCGATGGAAAGATACGAAAGACTTGACAATTAAGAACACTACGGGTTTCAAGATAACTCGCACATCCATTACAAATCCGATATCCCTAGCCCATAGTTGGGAGTCTACTCACTCATGGATCTTACGGTCAAACAAGATAACACAACCCTAAACATGATAAAACCTAGGAAATACGATACCTCGATCTTCCATATCGTGTTACCGGAGTCCGGATTGATGCTTCTCTCCTTCTCCAGCTTCTCCCGAGCCTTTCATGATGAATTCCAAGCTTTTCCTTGCCCTAGCCTTCGCCCTCTGGTCTTTGCAACTCTTTTTTTTTCTCTTTTGCTCGTCCAAACTCTAAAAATAGGTTGTTGCAAGAATAGCGGCCCGCACGGGCACACATTTCACCCGGACGTGCAGAAGGCAGCCCGATCGTGTAGATTGTCCAGCCCGAGCGGGCATCGTTACCCGACCGTGTGGTCTACCAGCCCGAGTCGTGTTCACTCTTGAGGATTTTCAATCCTAATTGCAGCCCGAGCGGGTCCCTGTTGCAGCCCGAGCGGGCATGGTCACCCGACCATGTTCACCTTGTGCCCGGGTCGTGTGAAATCTTCTGTAATTATCCCCATAGCTTTTGCCCGAGCGGGTAGCATTCTTGCCCGACCGAGCTCACTTCATTTCATGCTTTTGTTCCTTTCGCTCGATGCTCGGGTGTTCCATTAGGTTTCGTGGCTTGAATTTGGCTTCGAGTGATTTGTATCTTCCGATATGTGCGGTTTAATCCAGAAATTTGCATTTTAACACTCGTTTAGGCCTTTTCGCCTTCAAACCTGAAAACCTAAAGAACATTCGTATCGGATTTTGTAACTCGTGCTATGAAATTTATGCGAAAATGATGTAAATATCTAGCCTAAAACTGATACACGCTATGTGTTATCGAACTCCCCCAGACCTGAACCTTTGTTTGTCCTCAAACAAAACTAAAGCCAAGTATAAGAAGAGTCTAACAACGATGGATACTAGCATGAAAAATTCGAAGGGTTAGTCATTATGCAAAACAACGCGTCACATGAACGTAAGCCTAAGCGTACCGAGTTCAGACTTATATCAACCAAAAGTCACGAGCCATGCAATCCTACCAATAATCTAAGTCTATTTCACAACCCTAAACAACGTCCAAGCGATCTCCATACAAGTTCCTCTAAGCTTAAGATATCATTAAACTCTTTTTCTCGTTATTATTCTCTTTTCTTTCTTTTTTTCGATAAATCTAGATCCACGCTTGATTTCTAGGACGTCGAAGTCGAAGAAAGATGGCTTTCTACTTAGACCCAGGCTGCCTATGGCACACTCATAAGGTCGTGTAACCTTAACGGAGTGAAGAGGTGCGTTATTGAAGAACAATTTTTTCAATAGATTACGCATCTCTCTAACCCTTAGGATGTAGAATAGCGCCTCAACCCACCACTTAGACCCGAACCATCGATCATCGATGTACTCATGTCAATATAAATCTGAAATAGTCAGAAACTTTTCCAAGATGACAGCGGAGTATAAGCGTGTGGAATCTAATAACTCATGAACGGTGAAAATATATCAAACAAGCAAGGTATAAACGGGTTATACGGAGATATGGACACTTGTTATTGAAGCCTTGGACGTGAATGCGACTATATATCAT
>CM071871.1:12697779-12722471 GCA_036759665.1 Gynandropsis gynandra
TTATTAAGTTACCACTAGACCTTTTAAACTCTTGACCCAATATATATTTATTAGATGGAAGAAACCTTATCTGAAAGTCTTTTTCCTAATCTTATTTGTGAAAAAAAAAATATAACATTTGGAACGAGTTGTAATGTATTAATTGGCTAAAGAGATAATCATGAAGAATTAGGACAAGGGTGAGGATCAAAAAGCCCGAATTCTAGATAAAACCTTATTTGATTAAGACATAAATTATTATTTATGTCCTTATCCAAGATTTTTAGCAACATAAAATAAATTATGTCAAATCAATTGAAATACACGGTTATCGATTATAGTGTCGGCCTCAAAATTTTTATATGTTTTTTGTTTAATCTCTCATTTTATTTTGATCAATTAATCCATACTCTTATCCACCGAGTGATACGTGTAAATGTAACAACTTTTTCAAGATGGAACATATGCTGACAGACAGATCACATTGTTCGGTTATCGATTATAGTGTCGGCCTCAAAATTTTTATATGTTTTTTGTTTAATCTCTCATTTTAGTTTGATCAATTAATCCATACTATCCACCGAGTGATACGTGTAAATGTAACAACTTTTTCAAGATGGAACATATGCTGACAGACAGATCACATTGTTAAAAAAAAAAAAAGAGAGATTTGATTTGTTCTAATAAAAAAATATTCCAACAGCTCAGCGGTGTTTAGCTTTAATGGGAACAAAAATTATTGTGGAAAATTAATATATTTAAAATTAAATACATATTTTCGCATTTTCCAAATCTCTAGAGTTATTTTTTAATTATTTAATATATATATATATATATTCTCTTCCTAATTCGTCATATAACAACGATATTGAATATTTATCGGTAACCTTTTCCTTTATATAGCACATAACAACGATATTAAATATTTATCGATAACGCGAATTCGATATCCATTTTGATTTATATGAACCCCACACCAACTATGTCTTTGCTTTATTTGAACTCCATTGTTCACATCGATCGTGGCGGAAGGAGTTTTCGTTGATTTCCAACGATTCGTCACTACGACTTCACTCTAAAATGGCTATTTGAAAATTATAAGTTTAAAATATATTTAATCAACAAATTTCTAACTTTTATGTTTTAAATAGGTCTCCGATACTGAATTTAAAATCTATAATGTTTATATCAATATAAGTTAACTATAAAGCATAACGAAAAAATGAGTTCATCATATTATATAGTATCTCTCATTGCAACTTAAAAATTTGCAAATTATTAATAATGACTAAATGTGTTATTTTATTACTATAAACAGTCTCACTTAATCAGAATATGTTCACATCTCAAATATGAAACACTATCTAAATATTCTCTTGTAAAGATCACTAAGCATCATTAATTCTCCAATAAGTTTGAGTTTGCCAATCAAATTATACTTTTTTAGGAAAAAAATCCCCTGAAAAAGATTTTTATTGTTTTAAAAATTAAAATAACCGTATAATTTGGATATGTATATATAGATAGGTATTTCTGTTATAAATGGAGCTGTGTATGTATAAAAGACATGACTTTTTTTTGGAGATCTCGGTATCCACAGCATATTTTGCGACTTAATTAACAATTAATGATTGGATATAGACCAAATAATTGAACCATATATATATATATATACCTTCAAAAAGAAAAAAAATGATATTGAATCGAAATTCAAATATCTAATTTAATGTTCTCTAAAATATGAACCAAATCCTAATTAAGGTTTGAACAATGAACTAATCAATATACAAAACATATCATAGTTCAATGAATTAATATCTTAATATTACTAAAACAAAAAGCAAAAGACAAAATTTAATATTATTTTAAAAAATATAATTATATTTTAAAAAATTGTAAAATTAAAAATAGAAATAAAATCAAACAAGAAATTTTAATATGATATTTTTTAATTTTCAGATATAAAATAATGAATCATTTAATTTATTTTAAATAAAATATAAATTATTTCTAAATTTAATATCTATTTAATTATTTAATATTTTATTTAGAAAGAATTCAATTTTAATATGATATTTTTGTATCCAAATATAAAAAAATTAATATTTATTTCATTTTCAAATAAAACATAAAGCATTTAAAAGTTAATATAAGTTTTATCTATCAAAAAATAATAATAATTTTAAAATCAATTTTTACTACTACATAAAATTTAAATCATTTTATTTTTTCATGAGTAGTCACTATAAATCATTTTTAAAAAACAATTTTTCTAATATCTTACAAATTATCTATTATATATAAAATATCAATAACCTTTTATATTTTCTTCAAAAAATATAACTATTTTTTTTAAAAATTCAAATGAAAACTATTTAATTTTATTTTAAAAATATAAATAATTTTAAACGAAAATGTTAAATACATAATTATTTAATGTATTTCAAAAAACTAAATAAATAATTTTTAATGTTTATATTATATTTTTTGAATCCAAAAATTAATTTAAATTTTTTTAATAAAATTATATTGAAAAATATAATTATTTAAATTGATTTTAAAACATTCTTTAAATTAAATTATATCTTTTTACTTTTTATACTGTAATAATAAATATTTAATTTAATTATTAATTAGTTTAACTTTAATAACTTTCCACTTTAAATTGTGTTTATAAATAATTTATATCTTTTAAAAATTTATTTAATTATTATAAAATATCTAAAAATATTATTTTAAAATCATTTAATCTTATAATTTTCTCTCTAAAAATAACTTCTCACTTTTACTTTAAAAAATTAGTTTTTACTCAAAATTCAATAACTCTTATTCATTTATTCCTTTATATATCTTCATATATTCATAAATTTATTTAACAAATTTACAGTATTTTGTAAACAAATTTATAGTATTCAACCAAGAAAATAAATTCACCACTAAACCTCGCAAATTAAAATTTTTTGTAAGTATTTAAATAATTATTAATTCTATTTCTTTCTTTCATTTATATTTTTTAACTAATTGTTTTTATTTTAATAATCAAACAATGGTTCTTATGAATGAAAACGTAATATTAAATGTATACAGTTTCTTAGTTTGATCTTTTAAAGTTTAAAGTTTTTTTCATAATTATACTAATATTTTTTTTCATTATGATAAAATTCGAATTTCAAGCATATCTATAAAATCTCTCATTATATTTCAAAATTCAAGCATCTAATTAATGAAAGAGAATGTTTCAGTATTTTCAATTTTAATTTGGTTTCTAACCTTGTTTATATAAGTCATCAGATCAATCATCTAAGATTTATTCTTATTCTAAAATATTTGTTAAACCTTATGATTCTATCCTAGATTCGCTTTATGGATTTCATTTCTCTTAGTCTTTTTTTAGTTTATTTTGTAAATGAATGAAATGATTAATTAATTTATGGTTGGATACATCAAATATCATTTATATTTTATTTGAAATGAAATGAATTAAATGATTAATAATTTTATATTGGGATACAATAAATATCATTTATATTTTACTTGAAATAAATTGAATTATTAGTTAGTTTATATTTTGCTACAACAAATATCATATGAAAACTTTTTTATTTTATTTCTATTTTTAATTTTTAAAATTTGTAAACAAAATATTGAAAATTTAAATTTTATTTTTCAAAATTTTCTATATATATTACTAAAATATTGTTTTACTGTGAATATTATTGATAATGATGGTTGAGGATTAAAGCAAAAGGTAAAGTATTTAAAGAGAAGGGATTAATATTATTAAATATGCAATTAAAGGTTACTAATTACGGTTAAGGATTTTATTTTAAAAATATTCCTCAATACTATTACTATTTAAAATAATTAAATAAAATTTTTAATTTGATTAGAAAACGAATTAAAATAATGTTTTTATTATTTTATTATAAACACCTAATGAATTATTATTACTAACAATTGAAAATTTTGTAACTTAAAAATATATAAAATAAATTATATAACTTCTATTTTTTGAAAAAATTAATTAATTTTAATTACTAAAAACTAATATTAATAGGATTAACATTACGTTTTTTAGAAAAGAATTGAAAAAAATTTAACTAAAAATTTTAATTATTTATATGTCAAATCAATTATTATAAATAAAATAATATTTGAATCTCATTTATTCATATCATTTGTTTTTATTACAATTGTTGAGTTCTAATTTATTGAAGTTAGAAATAAAAAAAATTAAAATTTTATCAAGAGCCAAAAGTGAATAATGACGCCAAAAATAAAAAACATTCAAATTTTTTTATTAAGAATTTTTTTTAAAATATATAGAGTTTCATATATATATATATATACACTAAAAATTTTTTGTAGTTCATTAATTCTAATATTTAGTGGTTATTAACGAATTATAGTTTGTTTGTTTTATTATTAACGAATTATGATGGTTGATTCTTCATTATAGTTTGTTTTATATATCTATCTTCAATTATTAATTTTTATTTTATTTAAATTTTTTATTCGAATATTAATATATTATTCATGTAGATATTCTATTTTAATTACTTTAAAAGTGAAATATTATTTTAATTTTTATAAAAACAAATAAATAGAACTTCAAAAATTATTAAGAATTATTTAAATTAATTTTAATTTTAGTAATTATAAAATACTCGTTATACACGGATAATATCTAGTTTATAATTATAATATATCCTTTCTAATACGATGTCCCGACTTTAAGATCTCATCCAATAGATAATTTGTTTAATATGTTAGTTTATGATAATTTTTTTATTACAAACTAATATATTAATTTTTTTTAAATATAACCTTATAATTTATATAGAACATTTGAAAAAGAATAGTAATTATATTAGAGTGAAGAAAAAAGCAGAGGCTCATCAACAACTCACTGAATCAAGAGTGGGTCTATATATAGTGAGAGGAACAAAGCATAGAACCACACATCAGAAGCGTTGAAGTTGAAGTGAAATTGAAATCCAATGGCAGACGGATCCACAGCGACTTGCATAGATATTCTTCTTGCCATCCTCTTGCCTCCCCTCGGCGTTTTCCTCAAATTTGGTTGCAAGGTCTCTCTCCTCCCCTTCTAAATGTTGCCTTCTTCTTCTTTCACTTCAAACCGCAAGAATCGCTTCTTGCGTTTCATCATGATCACGTCCATGATGAACTTAAACGTTCGAAAGAAGAACTATTGTGGAACTAATTAGGTATATGTGCAGGTGGAGTTTTGGATATGTTTGGTGCTGACACTCTTTGGGTACCTTCCTGGAATCATATATGCTATTTATGCCATCACCAAGAAGTGATCGATCCTTTCTTTATCTCTATGTAAGTTCTCTCCTGTCTCACTTATGGATTCGGAAATTGCTGGTTCCGGTTGGTCCAACCAAGATCATCACCATATAAATAAAACTTAGTTTATCATATCATTCTCATCTATTCTAATCCAGTATGAATCATTTATGATTAACTAAAAGCCTTCTTTTTTGTGTTTTTGTTCTTGTCTTTAAGGAACAGACTGTATGGATTCATCTTCAGTCAGATTCTTTTTTTTTTCAGGGTTTGTGTTAAATTAATCATGGTTATGTTTATTATTTGCTGTTGATATGATGAAGGAAGAGTGGTGATTGTAATGGTTTATTATCAATATGTTAATCGTGATAAATGAAGTGGGTACTTATCTTTTTTTTCCTTGAATTTGAATATTTGGACCACCACCACACCTAACAGACGTATCAAATTCTAACAATTGATGCCTTGTCTTCATTGGTTGCGTGTATCAACAGCTAATGTCTTGTCTCCAAATTACGTGGGCAATGGCAAATGGTTAGGTCAAGCATTCCATTAGTGGCATATTTCTCAAAAACAAAAGACATGAAAATTTATAAATAAATAAAAAAAGTTACATTTTTAAGATGTAAAATTCAAATATTTTTATTATTATATATTTTTGCAGTCTATTTGCAATGCTTACAAGTATACTCTTGGCATGCTTACAAATAAATAAAAAAATTACATTTTAAGATGTGTACATTTTTAAGATGTAAACTCAAAGATTGGTAACCCATTACAAGTAAACGTAATCATTGCCCCAAAAACCCTTAAAACTCATGTGTCTCACTGTCCACATTTCTAAGAAATAGTAAGAATCAAAATCCGGTGGTTGAATCCAATTTAATGGCAAGGACGTGTTTAACCGTCAGGTTAACCATTAGAGAATTTAATGTCAATGGGCTGGCTCGTTGTATCCAATCCATCAAAATAAAATGGATTTTAAAATATAATTGGATTGGATTGTATCCAACTCATTAAAATAAAATGGATTTTATAATATAATTGGATGGAGTTGAACCCCACCCATTTAGTAAAAGGTTATAATAGTTGAATTAAACGGTTTAAACGAGTTTATTCGTATAATTAACATTATCTATATATTTTTTATCATTTAATATTTATGATATATATATTTATATACATTAGATCTTATAATTAATGTTTCAATATTCAAAACAATAATTTATGAAACCGATTTCATCTAGTTTCACCGAATTTTAACCTGATTTCACCCAATTTTCACTCGATTTCATCCAATTTCACCGAATTTTAACTCAATTTCACCCAATTTCAACTTGATTTCATCCAATTTTACAAAATTTTAACCCAATTTCACCGAATTTCAATCCAATTTCATCTCATTTGACTCGATTTCACCCAATCTAACCTGATTTTATCAAATTTTAAGTCGATTTCACCAAATTTATCCGATTTTATCCAATTTTAACTCGATTTCACACAATATCACCGAATTTCAGTCCGATTTCACCCAATTTCATTGATTTTCAACTCGATTAAATTGGATGAAAACGAGTTAAAATTAGGTGAACTAGATGAAATCGAGTCAATGGATGAAATCGGTTTGAAATTCACTGAAATTGGGTGAAATTGGATTGAAATTTAGTGAAATGGAGTTAAAATTGGGTGAAATTCGGTGAATTGGATGAAATCGAGTTAAAATTGGATGAAATTGGATTAAAATTCGGTGAAATATATCTAAAATTGGGTTGAAATTAGGTGAAATCAAGTTAAAATTGGGTGAAATCGGGTTAAATTTCGGTGAAATTGGGTGAAACAGAATTAACATTAGTGAAATAGGGTTGAGATTCAGTGAAATTGAGTTAAAATTAGGTGAAATTGGGTGAAATTGAGTTAAAATTGGATGAAATCAGGTAAAATCGAGTAATTAAGTGAAACCGGGTTGATATTCAGGGAAGTCGAGGGAAATCGAGTTAAAATGGGTTGAAATCGAGATAAAATTGGGTGAAAACGATTTTAAGTTCAGTAAATTTTGTGAAATTGGGTTACAATTCAGATAAAAATCGAGTAAAATACGAGTCAAAATCGGGTATTTAGAACGACGGAGAGAGAAATAAAAGATACGTGGTTAATGGGTTAAATGGGTAAAACCCATTAAAATTACTCTAATTGGGTTTTATACACAATTAACCCATATAATCTTATGTCCATTTAATAGAAATTTATGTATATTTTAAATGGGTCAAGTAGGGTTAACTCATCAAACCAACCCAAATTGACATTATTATTTGAAATGGCATAGTTTGGCTTTACAGGAAAACCAAAAGAATTGGTTAAAACAATATGATCTGGATACCAAGTTTAATAAATTTCAAAGATTCGAGATTTGAAAGATACAAAATACACATCATGGAACTCGATGATCAAATATGTAATAGGTTTAATAAACGTAAGGTGGGAATAAGAAAACTTCTTTATTTACCATTTGAATAGTCATTCCCTATGCAAGTGAGGCAATGAGCTTGGCTTGTCTGCGATATCGCTCCTTTTAAAATACAGTGAAGATGAAAGACAGTTGCAAGCTAAAGAAATTGTGAAATTCAAAGTGCATCACAATGATGGTTTCTGCTTTTGATTGTATGATGTGGAAAGTTGAAGGTTTTAGATTAGTCTTCCTTTGGAATAAGTTAGTAGTGGTGTTTGTTTCTGTTTTGATTTTTCTTTTCTATTGCAAAAGAATAAACAACGAAAAATTTATTTGCAAAAACAATTATTTTCTTAAGTTTTAATTGGTACCATCTATTGATATCAGAGTTCATATCACCTCCATCTTTGATCCGAACCACAAAACGTAATATCAAGATGTCCAATAAAGAAATAATCGAGTCATTTGAACTTGGTCTTGGTAGACTCTAGAACAAACTCGCACAGATGAAGATGAAGACAACAATGGCAAAAAAGTTCAATGATCTCGAGCTCTCTCTAAACAAGCTCATTAAAACCTTATTAGGTGTTCACGATGGATCAAATTTTGATCATTTTAATCGACTCGAGAAACGACGTAACTCACCAAATGGAAACAACATCACCAATCAACTGTTGTTTTGCACACAAACCTCAAAGTTCTAGTTCCCTTATGCCAGTGAAGACAGTATCAAGATACTTCGGAGTACCAACGTATGTGATATGTATCCTATCATTTGAATGATGATGTTAATGAATGGTTTTGAGGACTGAAAAAAACTTATGAGGAGGAAGATGTAGGAATAACTTATGTGCTTAGCCTTTTCTCTTTATTATTTTCTGGTTTTAGTGTAATAAGCTAACTAATAAGTATGAGTTGAACCGGTATTTAGGAATATGTTAATAGGGACTTGAAAGTATTATAAACCCACATTCATTGAAGAAACTATTATAAATAAAGAAAATTGTTTGAAAAGTTCTCTAGACAACGAAAAAACATCAATTGTCGTTCATATATTACACTTGGTATCAGATCAACGTTTAAGTATTCACGAAAAAATGGCACCTTTGGGTCTAGATGGCAGACAGACGGTGACTCCTCCACATTGCGATCGAAGACACTCACCAGAATTCCCTCCACGCCAGGGTCAGGAATGATGTGTTACTGGTGAAACTATTGTAATCGAACGAGTAGTCATGGTGAGTGTTACCCATTCTAGAACTACCTCGGGACTAGAAGTGTCTACCATCAACTCCAAGAGTTGACCACATATATCATCACTAGAACACATTTATAAAAAAAATTAATGTTTTATTTCGAAATAAAAATGGTGTGGACCATATAGCAAAATAAAATACCTAAAATTATAGTCACAATAAAAAAAAGTACACAATACAAGATAAAACTTATCGAGATCTCTTGCATGTCTCTCCCATCTATCAATTGTGAGCTTTGATGTTGTTGTTCACCTCATTGATCTTTTTTCTCACCATATCCATCCATCCACGACAGGTGATGTGCGTTATATCAAGTTATAAAACCTAGACTAACGCTTCCGCAAGAATACGGATCGTGTAGTAACTAGGGTCGAACACAAGGAATTGATGCGACTAATGAGCTATTAAACTAATTGAATAGACGTGTGAGGCGACTAAAGTTGAGATTGTTATTGAACTAGACTAGACTAAATCGATGAGATCAAATTATAGCTAAGCACCATGGGTATCGAGAGTTTGCATAATGAAGTAACGAAGTTCTAAAAGGATAATTGGTCTAAGGTACTATCATGAATTCAGGGAATTCAAGCTCTCCTATAGGAACTGACTGGCGTAGACTTGTCCACTATCTAGCATGCATATACCAATGTATCCATTGCGCATCTTACATGCATAGACGCATTATGACCGCTATCCTAATCCCTAGATTCAACCGATTGACCTGGCGTAGATTCTAAACCGACTAAACCCTAAATCATGGCTAAGTTCCGAAGTCTAATGCCCTGGCGTTGGTTTATTAGACTTCTAACATCATTCATTCGAGTGGCGTACAAGTAATGAAAGCATTAAGAACAACCATGAAATCTGAAAACATGATAAAATACCAATTTCATTCATTCGAGTGCCGTACAAGTAATGAAAGCATTAAGTTCCACCATTCATTAAGCGTAAGACTTCGTTACAACATAGCAAATCTCTCTAACCCATGGAAAAGGATCTACTCAGACATGGATACAGAAAAGGAAACACAAGAGAAGTCTAAGTTCGACATAGATAGAGAAAGAGATGTCTCCCTATTCATAAACCGATGTCTTCGGTAGATTCTCCTTGCTCCCGATCCGTAGATCCGTCTTTTCTTTCTTCTTCCTTTTTCCCTAATGTCTCTGAATCTCCTCTGATCCAATCTGGTTCGAATACCCCTGGTTTCAGATCCAATTTCCCCTTAATTTGGTCGTTCCAAAAGTTAGGAGTTAGTTGAGATAAACAAGGATCCGAGCGGGCATGTCCTCTACCCGCTCGTGCAGGTCACTTGCCCGATCGTGTACACACATTTGAACCCGAGCGGGCACCATGCCCGCCCGTGTGGATCTTCAGCCCGATCGTGTACAACCCACGGGGTTTTCTTGACATGAATGAGCCCGAGCGGGCACACCAAATTCACCCGAGCGGGCACACCTCCCTGGTCGTGTTCCTTGAGTGCCCGAGTCGTGCAAAGCTACGGGGATGTTTGGTAGCAATTAGCCCGACCGGGCACTCCCAATCCACCCGAGCGTGCATGACTTGAGGTGTTGTTTCCGCTCCTTTCGCTCGGTGTTTGAGTGCTCACTTCCATCCGTGGCCTTGCACAAGTTGAACTTTGTCCTTCAACTACATTTTCGGGGTTAGATTGCCATAATCACTCGTGTTTCTCTTCAAGTCTTCGTTTCCTATGCAAAACACGAAATGTAGATGAAGTCCTCGAATAAACTCGATAAATGAATGAAATCTAATAAATCTACTAAAAACTAGACCTAAGAATGATATAAAAACTACTACGGATTACGTGTTATCAACAGGCCACAAATAAGGTGAGTACGAAATAAGCATTTAGTGAGACCAATACGTGTATCTACTATGTGCTATGCATTCTTCCACTCTTAACTAAATAACTAAAAAATAATATTCTACCATCATATTAAAGACATACAGATAAGTCTACCAACCCAACTAAGTATCATAAGTCTAAGACTAGTACCAGACCGGATCATAACTCACAGATTCCACACGACTCTAGCAGGAGTATACGCTCACAAAGTCCAAAGGACCCCGGCACATTGATGATCTCGAAAGGTAGTGCTCAAAAGGCTACCACAACCCCAACACAGTATGACGTTGACAGATCTACTGATATGATTAACTACAATTCTTCGTCTCTCGAAGGTTACCATAATCCAAGCACAGTATGATACCGATCCTGATCCAAGTGTCGCCGTACTAATGTCGTCGATCCAATAACTTTCACCGATACGCTCGTACATGTCTTCTTCCAAAGGTTCAAGTTTGAAATCACTTGATTGAGCACACTATACAAGATGTTCACTCAGCTTTAACACCGAACCCAAAATATTGATGTTCTCTGATGACTTGACTATCCACGATGATATTGCTAACTATGACATAAATCGATTTTTCCTAGTATATATTCAATCGAATAATTAATATCCATTATATAAATATTCAAATTAAAGGAATACTGATAAGAAAAAAATTAGATTTATAGCAGAATCTCGATTAGAATTTACCCACGAATAGAGCACGACAAAAATCCAGCGAATCTTCATTCTCTTTTTTCTTCTCTCCTTTCTCTTTTTCTTTTTTTATTCTCCTTCGGTTGAGTTTCAAGCGGAAAAATGTTGGATTTTTTAGTTACATTAACCTAAACTTAGGTTAATATAATTATAAAATCTTGGGTCTATTAGGCCTTACAATTCTCCACTACTACAACAGAATTCATCCTCGAATTCAATGCATCTGATTCTTACAGTGATGTTTGCATCAATGATAAAAGAACCATACTACTCATTTTCAAACAACTTCAGATACTCGTACAACATCTTCTCCTCTAATTCCCAAATCACTCCTTCAATGCCATGATAATCTCACACGACCTTTATCATCGGAATCTGCTTATGCTTTAATTGTTTTACTTAGTGATCCACGACAAACTAGACGTTCTATATACGTTTAATATTTCTTTAAAATTATTGGTGGTTCTACAAGTATTTTATCTGAACTGAAAAACACTTACAGAACAACGACACATGAAACACATCATATACCCCTTCTAAAGATGAGGGAACCTCCAATCGATAGGTGACTACTACAATTCGCTCAATCACATTAAACGGCCCTGTGAACCGTGCTGATAGGTTGTTCACTCGACTCCCACCTGATCTCCCTCGCCTCGCTTGAACTCGCAAATATATCATATCTCTGATGTTAAACTCAACTTCCTTTCTTTTTAGATCAATATAACTCTTCTGAAGATCTTGAGCCACCTTCAATTTCATCTTAACAATTGTCAACTTTTCCATAGTCTCCTCGAAAATCTCGGCTTTGAAGATAGATCTTCCCACCTCTGTCCAGCACAAGAGTGTAAGACATGGTCGCTCGTATAATACTTCATATGGTGGCATCCTAATGCTAGCATGATAGTTATTATTGGACACGAGCTCAAGAAGTGGTAAATGATTCTCCCAACTAATAGGTCACTCCAATGCACATGCTCTTAATAGGTCCTCAATCCCATAACTCCCTTGGACCTCTTGGCCCTACCAAGCAAGGAGGTCACCAGCCAGGACGACAAGAAGAAGGCCAAACTCATAAAAAGCATGCACGAGAAGCTTCGGGAAAACGTAAAGCACAAGACCGAATAATACGCCAAGCAAGCTAACAAGGGGCGAAGACAGCAAGTGTTCAGCGAGGGAGACTGGGTGTGGCTACACATGCGACCCGAGTGAATCCCGGATACGAGAATCTCAAAGCTTGCACCAAGAGGGGATGGGCCATTTCGTGTCCTTTAACGGATCAATGACAACGCCTACCGCCTTGAGCTATCCGGTGAGTTTAACGTGTCAACAAAATTTAACGTTGCCGACTTATCTCCTTTCGATACAGGTGATATCATTCCACATATAGAACGCTTCTAAGGGGGAGGGAATGTGAGAACATCGGACAACAGGACGACCGGACATGCGAGCGAGGAGGTGACGAGAGGCGCCGAGCAAATGGAATCCTCACACGGCCTAATCACGAGGGGACGAGCGCGGAACTTACGCACCAAGGCCGTCGAGATTGTGAAGGAAGCCTGGGAGGCTCTCGTTCATGAAGACCACTCGCCCACGACCTTCGGAAGAGTCGCGACCATCTTCAGCATCAAACCGGACGCTGGCCTAGACGCTTAGGACGCTCAAATGACCCGGAAGACCAAATGACGACACTCCCGCGCTCACAACGATCACATGACGTCATTGGGATGCTCCAGCGCATTCAAATGGTCACCTGACGTCACTCCCGCATTCTCAACGGTCACATGACATCACCCCCACGCCCAAACGGTCACATGACGTCACTCCCGCATGCCCAATGGTCAGATGACATCATTTGGGCACTCCAGCAAGTTTTTAGCCCATCTTTCTATTTTTCAGACACTTTTCGGCCAATAGGGGCAATAGGCAATGATTTTGTATATTTTGTTTTCTTCCAAGGCTTCAGACATGCCTATAAAAGCAGTCTTAACCTTCATTTGTAAAACACCTGGATTTTGGTAGAAATTTAAGTTCGAGAGAATTATTTCCTTCTTATCTTAAACATTTCCAAGAAACGTCTTGCCTTCAATTTGTTCTGGGAACAATTGAAGTGTGTTTAGACTGTATCAAGAGGCTTCCGCACCTCTTGTGGTGTCGTTCATTCCATCCAAACTGATGAATCCCGCTTAACAAACGGGGATCTCAGTTTTCCCCAATACGCGTCCCGAGCCACTTTGCCTGTGCGCATATCAGACCGTGACCCTGATCCAAGTGACTCCATACTAACGTCGTCGACCTGATATTCCTCATGTGATAACTCTTACTGACACACTCGCACATGCCTTCTTCCAAAGGTTCGAGTTTGAAATTACTCGATCGAGCACACTAGACGGGTGTTCACTCGGCTTTAACACCGAACCCAAAATATCGACATTCTCCAACTCCAACATTTGGTCGAGTTTCAATTCTCTATATAATTTGTAATAAATCATCTACATGTCATTCATCCTCACATGAAAATTCTAAGGTTTAATCCAATCTTCACTTGTAACGTCTCAACTTTCCCATTATGATCTTAGAAATTCTATTGTGATAATGCATCGTTTTAAATTTAGAAACTTCTTTACACATCAATAACAAAACCGTAATTAGGATTTTGAAAGATCATTACCTTAGCTTCTCTAATGACTTTACTATCCACGATGCTATTGCTAACTATGACACAAATAATTTTTTTCCTGGTATAGATTCGATCTAATAATCAATATCTATTATATAGATATTAAAATTGAGGGAATAAGGATAAGGAAAACTTCAGAGTTTGAAACGTCTATTTTGCTATAGTCTTTTTGTTCATTTCCATAGTTAGTTTAATGATTCATTTAGACTTTACCGAGCATTAGGCATCATTTAGTCCTCTGCTAGCGTTTTCTCGTGTTATTGCATGAAATGAAATATCGGGATACAAACATGAGTACATGAAGCAAAAAAACCACTCTCCTGTCAACCATATATGGTCAGCATCTAAGGATCATGAATCGAAGAAGAAAAATTGAAGCAAGAATGGCTGCAATACATATGGACACACGGCTGGACAAAATTGGAAACATGCTGGCTACTAGACACAAAAATGGAAACTTGCTAGAGCAATGCCAGCTGGAGTAAAATGGAAACTTGCTGGAGTAGAAGAGGCAACGGCTGCACACAAGAAAAGGAAATTCATCCGCTGCAAGTAAATGGAATCTCCAACTGCAAAGAAGAAAAGTAAACTCCATGCCGCCTAAACAAAAAAGGAAACTGTAGCCACTGGAGGAGAATGGGAAGTGCACGACCAAAGAGGAAAGACGGAGAAAAGTAAAAGAGGAGAAGAGGAAAGAAGGACGAAGAGGTCAAGAGGACAAGGAGAATTCGGACAGAACAGACAACACACGCACGGAGAGAGCAAGAGAGAACACACGCCAGAAGGCTGGAGACGGAGCGACGTACTCGGAACACAGAGGAGCTGTTGAAGACCACGATATTAAGATAGGGAGGAATCTCATTTTGTATCTATGTTTTCAATAGTTTTCTTTAGTGTTTTGTTTTCGAAACTCATGTCTGAGTAGTTTAGTAGCTACGAGTTAGAGTTTTTTCGATATGTAATGAAGTCTTATTCTTAATGCTTGGTTATGATATTTGATCGTTTACGGATTTGATTGGCTATTCTTAATGCTTTTTTTTCTTGTTGGACGCTTGAATAAATGATTATAAAATTCTGATTGCATTGGTAGATGAATTAGATTTTGGAACATGTACATGATTTGGGTCTTAATCGATTAGAACCTTGACCGGTCGATTGATTGTGCCTTGCATGTGTACTTGTATTTTCCTTGTTTTTCACCCTTTTTACTTGTATAAATAAGTACCTTTAGTTCTAAGAAATACATAAGAGAAGACTTGTTCTTATTCTCTCTGATTCTCTCGATCTTTCGCTCGTTCTTAGTCTTTCTATCTTGCTTCCGCTGATTCATCTTTATTCTACAAATTCTACATGGTATCAGAGCGGTGATCGAATCTCTGAAAATGTTTTGATCGATTTTTTTTCTTTTGAAATCTATTCTCTTTCAAAAGTTTTTTTATCTGTCAATTTTTTAATCTCTCTTTGTTTTTGTTTCCCTTTATTTTCTCGGATCTCTTGTCATGGACTCGACCAAAAGCATCTCAATTGCGTTCAATGGAAAAAATTATTCCATTTGGACACAGATTGCTAAGGCCAATCTTGGCATGCGTGGTCTTTGGGGTTTTGTGATAGGATCGGATGTGAACCGGTAGATTCAAGTGCCGGATCAAAAAATAGGAACAAAATAAACTCACTGCCTTGGTTGTTTTCCAAAATTCCCTCGAATCTCATATACTTCGTACATATAGACACATAGAGTCTCCTAAGGAGGTTTAGGACGAGCTGAAACAAGTTTTTGGCAATGAATCTAATCTTAACCATGTGTATGAAGTAAAGAAAGACCTTAATAATCTAAGGCAAGAGGAAAAGCCTTTTAGCCAGGCTTTGGGTGATTTTAAGGAATTATGGTTTGAACTTGATTCTCTAAGGCCTCATACTATGGATCTTGTGGAAATTGCTTTAAGAGCGAAACCAAGATCAGGTCTTTTATCTTTTATTCTCCCTCAGTGACAAATACAATGACCTTATTCATCGCATACTTCGCCAAAACGAGTTTCCTTTGTTTAACGAAGTTCGTACGAAGTTAAAAGGGAGGAAGGGGAAAACTGTCTCTTTAAAGAAATGACCTAGGATGCTAATGTCTTTAAAAGCAACTCTGGGCAAGCCACTTCTATCAAGCCTTTCAAAAAGCAGTTCTCTTGTGAGCATTTCAAAAAGAAAGTTCATACAAAGGATCGTTGTTGGATCCTTCAGCCCTATTTGAAGAACAAAAGCCATGATGGCCAAGGTAATGCTAATATGGCCTATGAGTCAGAGTTTGTCACTAAGGCAGACCTCGAGGAGTTTTTCCAAATTATTAAGTCATAAAATCAAACAAACAAAGTAGATAAAGTGGGAGGTAATATTACCTCTACTCTCTCTATTTTTCGAAACCATATTATAATAAATTCTGGAGCTACAAATCATATGATCAAAAATCATGACTTGCTTAAAGATATAAAACCTCATAATGGCTCTGTTTCTATTCCGAATGGGGAGAGTGTTCCAATTAAAGGAACAGGGAAGCTTAAGCTTCTCGGTCATGATACAAGGGCTCTCTTTGTTCCAAAGTTTTCTAATAATCTTATTTATCTCCAAAAGTTTACAAAAGACCTTAATTGCTATGTTTGTTTCGATTCTAACTCATTCTGGCTGAAGGATATTAAAAGCAAACAAGTAATCGGTAAAGGAAAGCTCCTCAATGGTCTTTATGTTCTTGGGTCTATGTATTGTGATTCTGAGTTCATGTTTCTATCAAACTCAAATATTGATAAAGTTTCTATATGGAATACGAGACTTGGACACCCTCATAGCAAAGTTCTAAGTATCATTTTTCCTGATCTTAAAGATAAACATGAAGCATGTGAAGCCTGCATCTTAGGAAAGCACGTAAAACAAGTTTTTCCAAACTCTATTTCGGTTTATAGAAACTATTTTGAACTAATCTATTCTGATGTTTGGACAGCTCCATGTGTTTCTCGTGATCAAAAGAAATATTTTGTAACCTTCATCGATGAAAAATCAAAGTTTACATGACTTTATACTCTCTCGTCTAAAAGTTGTGTTTATGATGTGTTTGTAAAGTTTCATAAGCATGTTTTAACTCAATATGATGCTAAAATAAAATATCTAAGGATTGACAATTGGTGGAGAGTATACTAGTCTTCATTTTCGCAGGTACCTTGAAGAACAAGGCATTACACACCAAACCTTGTGTCCCTATACTACGCAACAAAACGGAGTGGCCGAGAGGAAGAACATAAACCTAATGGAAGTCTCGAGAACTATCATGTTCGATCGAGATATTCCTAAAAGTTTTTGGTCCGATGCATTCATGACCGGATGTCACATCATTAATAGAATTCCTACAAAGGTTTAAAGGACAAATCACCTATTGAGGTATTAAACTCTACAAAACCTGATATTGAGTATTTTAGAACTTTTGGTTGTGTGTGTTTCGTTCTTGTTCCTGAGTCACGGCGAAACAAGTTGGAACCAAGTAGCACTAAAGTCATGTTCATCGGATACTCAGTAAATAAAAAAGGCTACAAGTGTTTAGATCCGAAATCTCAACATGTAATAGTGTCTTGAGATGTTATGTTTCTCGAAGACAAGACCTTTCATGATAAAATCAGCTGAGAAGAGATTAAAGGAATCTCAGAATCAAATGACATTGGTTTGTCCCTTAGAAACTTAGTAATTCAATTTCGAAAACTAACAACGAAACAGGTCCTCTACCAAGTGTACATGAACGCCATGAAGACCAAAATGATCAAGAAATATCAGAAAATGAAGAACAAGAAAGCCAGGATGTAGATTCTGAGCAAAATCATAAGGAGGAAACTCGGGCCTCAAATCATGAGAATGAAGATCAAAGCCATGATCATAACCAAAATGAGGATCAGGACGTCGATGAAGTTGAAAGAAGGATTCTAAATAAAATAGTGCCTCGGAGAAGCACTAGAATAAGCCGACAAATCTCGGAATGGATTCACAATCCTATTCAATGGCGTGGCAACCAAACACCCTATTTCAATGGTGTGGCAACCGAACATCCTATTCAAAATTTTGTCTCTTTGGAGTTTATCTCTACTGGTCATAAAGCTTTTCTTAGTAATATTGACAGGGATATCGAGCCACAAACCTATAGAGAAGCCGAAGGGAATCCAGAATGGGAAGAAGCCATGGCTGAGGAGCTAGCAGCATTAGAAAAGAATAAAACATGGAACCTTTTCCCCAAGAAAAAGAAAAGAAGCCCATTAGAAGCAAATGGGTATAAAAATCAAATATAAAAGTAATGGTGAGGTAGAAGTTACAAGACACACGCACAATTGTATTCAATGGCGTGGCAACCAAACACCCTATTTCAATGGTGTGGCAACCGAACATCCTATTCAAAATTTTGTCTCTTTGGAGTTTATCTCTACTGATCATAAAGCTTTTCTTAGTAATATTGACAGGGATATCGAGCCACAAACCTATAGAGAAGCCGAAGGGAATCCAGAATGGGAAGAAGCCATGGCTGAGGAGCTAGCAGCATTAGAAAAGAATAAAACATGGAACCTTTTCCCCTTCCTAAAGAAAAGAAGCCCATTAGAAGCAAATGGGTATAAAAATCAAATATAAAAGTAATGGTGAGGTAGAAGTTACAAGACACACCTTGTAGCACAATTGTATAATCAGAAGTATGGGGAAGATTATTTTGAGACTTGTGCTCATGTTGCTAACTTTCATTATGTTTGCATTATCTTTTCTATTGCTATTAATCTTAACTGGAGTTTGTGGTAGATGGATGTTAAAAACGCTTTCCTTCAGGGGGGAAATAAAGGAAGAGATCTATATGAAACCTTCCCTGGACCTCCAAACCGAAAAAAGAATTGTATGCAAACTAAAGGGAGCTCTCTAAGGACTCAAACAGTCCCCACAAGCTTGGTACACTAGGCTCTATGATTTTGTTCGAAAGTATGGTTTAAAGAGGAGTGAGGCTGATCATTCCATGTTCATCATTCGAAACAATTCCGGTATCATCGTTCTCTTAGTTTATGTTGATGATATCATCATAACTGGAAATGATAATAAAGGAATAGAAAGTGTTAAACATTTTCTAAAAGATACATTTGATATAAAAGATCTAGGCGAACCTAAGTTCTTTCTTGGAATTGAAGTAAATAGATCTAATGATACTTTATTTCTTTCTCAACGAAAATATGTTTTAGACCTTTTGAATGAAACAGGTAAACTCGGATCTAAGCCGACAAAGACCCCCATCGAAAAAATACAAAGACTTGCGTGAGGGGAACCATTTCATGATATATAACAATACATGCGCCTTGTCGGTAAGCTAATATATCTCACGATAACAAGACCTGACTTGTGTTATCTTGTGAATCAATTCAACCAGCATATACATGCTCCAAAGGAACAACATTGGAAAATGGTGGATCGAATCCTCCTATACATCAAGAACGCTCTAGGAAAAGGTATACTAATGAGTAAAAACAATGACACTAGTCTAATTGGGTATTGTGATGCAGATTGACCGGTGACCGCAAAGACCGGAAATAACCGACGGGGTTTAGTACCTTTGTCGGGGGGAACCTTGTCACTTGGAGAAGCAAAAAGCAATCGGTGATCTCTCGTTCCAGCGTTGAGGCCGAGTACCGAGCTATGGCAAACACATGTGAGCTCCTTTGGATCGAGGCTCTCCTCAAAGATCTTGGCCTCAAACCTTCGCAGGCCACGATAATTCATTGCGACAATCAGGCAGCAATTCACATTGCATAAAACTCGGTGTTCCACGAACGAACAAAATATATTGAAGTTGACTGTCATTTTGTTCGAGAGAAGCTCAAAGATGGCGTCATTGAATTCATATATACAAGAAGCGCATATTAGTTATTCAATGTCTTCACCAAAGCAAGAAATGAAAAAAAAATTCTGCAAAGATCTCCATCATTGGACCGGCCTCATTGATATCTTCAGTCCCAAGGCATCGCATTCAAGTTTAGTTGATCATCCCTCGAGCTCATAAGCTATGGTACTCTTTTTCCTTTTTCGGGTTTTTTGTCCCAATTGGGTTTTCCCCGAAAAGATTTTAATGAGGCTTCACTTATGTTGCTTTTGAACGTCTAAGCTTGAGAGGGAATGTTAAGAAGAAAGGCCACGTCCCGCTCTACTCTGTATCCCGAGCCGCGTCTCACTCCCTTCTCTATGTCTCGAGCCGCGACTCGCTCTTCTCCGCATCCTGAGACGCGTCCCGCTCCTCACCGTGTTCCGAGCCGCATCCCGCGTCCTGTGACCTGGTCAAGCCTATTTATGACCTCTGCGGTCTCCTATGCCTTGTTGACCGCTCCAGATCTTGCATATTACATCTAAACTTGTGCCTTGCATGTGTACTAGTATTTTCGTTGTTTTTCACCCTTTCTACTTGTATAAATAGGTACCTTTAGTTTTAATGAAATACATACGAGAATACTTATTCTTATTCTCTCTAATTCTCTCGATCTTTCGTTCTCTCTTAGTCTTTCTATCTTGCTTCCGCTTATTCATCTTTGTTCTACAAATTCTACAGTAATGCATTTAGTGTGTTAGATTATGCAATTGAAAGATTAATAGTATGCAAGCTACAAAGTGGGATTAAACATTAGAAGAGTCATTCCCTAGAAAAGAGCTTGAATTCCCCAAATACGTGATGATATATGTAACCATGATCTTTGTTAGTGCTTCATTGCATTATCGTGCATCTCTCGAAACATGTAATGTCTAGTTTATTAAATTTACAACAGTTTAAATTATTTAGTCTTTACTTCAAATTCAATCATGAATTTTTTAACCGTCCTATTCATTAGTTTACTAGTTTTATAGTTGCATCGATTCACTAGTCTTCGACCCTGGTACTACACGATTCGTATTCTTGTGGAAACATTAGTCTGGGTATTTATTACTTGAGATTAACCACATCAAGGTGTTGGCGCCGTTGCCGGAGACTTCATTATGGATTTACATTTAGGAAACTTTTGAATTAGGACATAGTCCTATGCGAAGTCTTATTTGTTTTTCGTATTTTTTGTTTTCTTTCTTTTGAGTCAAATTCTTTTACCTTTCGAAATTTTTTGTGTTTTGTCTCTCTTCTTGTGCAGCTAGTTCGTGCATGAGAAGTACTGGAGACACTGACCTAGATTACAATCCAGAGATTGATAGAACACTTAAGGAACTAAGGAAGAAATAAAAAGCTAGTACAAGCCATCCGTTAGACCACACCCAACCGAACTTAGACGTACAACCCGAAGAGGTAATCAAACCAAATCTTGCAAACGAGAATGAAGAAGAACCATTGGTAGAACGTCGCGACCCGAACATGCTACCAATGCAACCAGCGCTGACCTATGGATCATACACGGTCCCTAGGCCTAAAAAAATCCTGTCGTGCATAGTTAGGAGGACCGCTCTCATCGAGTTACAATCAGCATCCATTTAAATGCTAAGTAATGCGGCATTTATAGGGAGACCCACCGAGTATCCGAACCTGCATCTTATGGACTTCAAGAAGCTTTGTAGAACTATCAAAACCGGAGAAGGGATCAAGGATGAGGATTTCATGCTTGTTGCCTTCCAATTCTCAATGAAGGATAAAGCACAAGACTGGACGTATTCCTAACCAATGAATTATATACGATCATTGGGACAGCTAAAGGAGAAATTCATGACATGGTTCTTCCCTGAAAGTAAAGCTTAGCTCGCTAAAAATCAGATGAACACTTTCGTGCAAGGAGCAGCTGAGAGTTTATACGAAGCATGGGAACGTTTCAAAGGTTATCAACGCCTTTGCCCACATCACAGCATGGATCAGAGTTATCTTATACACAATTTTCTGCAAGAACTCATGGATAACACGAAGATTCTAATCATAGCTGCAGCTGGAGGTTCCTTGAGTAACCTTACATTTCCACAGATCGAAGATTTTATCGATCGTATGATCGATGAAGGCAGCAATGCTGCTGGAGAATATAGTCGTAACACTCCGGCATGGGTAGCTCATATGAACGATGCGCATACTCTATACGCCATTTTGGCCAAAGTGAAGGATCAAGTTGTCTGAATCGCATTGTCCACATTATTCAAAGCAATCAAGGGATCAAGGAGTTTAAGGGTATAAGGAGGTAAACTATGTGAGTAACAATCAGTCCTTAGGAAACACGTATAATTCTGGATAGAGAAATCACCCAAACTTCTCCTATAAGAATTCTGACGGTGCATTAAATGCACAACAGCTATTGGAAAACTTTCAGCCGCGAGTGATGCAAAGAAACCAGAATTTTCAGCCACAAACACAGCCCACAAGTAAGAATTATCAGTCACGTGTGCCCCTTTCCTCCGTAACAAGAAGCTAACGCCGATATTACGTCTATGTTCGCTCAAATCTTACAAGGACAAAAAGATCAATATGTCGAACTTAGAAGGATGAGAGTGGATTATGACGATGTGAAGAAGCAAGTAGTGAGAATTCAATTGCACCTAAAGGTCTTGGACAATCAGGTTTCACAACTTGCTGCGAACTCCTCTAAACCGCAAGGAGTTCGACCGAGGAGGCTGGAAACAAATCCTCGTGAGTAAATCAATGCCATTCACCTAAAGAGTGGTAGGACACTAGACTAGCCCATTCATTCGACATTTGAAAAGGGTGAATCATCTAGTACAGAAGTGGAAAAGGGCACTAATGTTGAAGAGCACAAGAAGATCTCGCGACCCGAGCTAAGGCAAGAAAGGAGGACGTGACCCACGCTGAGGCAAGAGAAAAGGATATGACCCGTGCTAATGAGGACACGACCCGTGCTGAGATAAGAGAAGAGGACACGACCCGTCCTAAGGAGAGAATGGAGGACGCCGGTCTCGTGACTCGTGCTAAAACTAGAGAGGAGGATTACTTAACCATACCAGCACGTCCCGTGACACGATCTAAAGCTAGGACGTTCAAGGAAGCTATCGTCGGATTACTCGCGGCCGTGTGGTTTCAAGATGAGTGCTCGAGTCCAAAAGGAAGCTCCAACATTCGAGTTATACTACATGTCGAAGCTCAACTTGCAACGATCAACTATTAGTGTCGTGTGTCTCTTTTCCCACCGTTGGTTTTGTCCCATGTGGTTTTCCAACAGTAAATTTTTAACGAGGCCACGACTCACTTTTGTACCCCTAATTATTGACTCGAGACTTCATACGTCAATCGTATCGAAGTACTTTATCATTACATTTATTTTGAATTTTTGGTCATTTAATTTACAAGCCTTGCATGGCTTGCATGCATTTATGGTGGCATTGAAGTCTTGCATGACTTCTCTCTTCTTATGGTCGGCCGCCCCCCTTGTAGAACTCATCTTCCATCAATTTGAATTTAAAATTTTCTATTTGAGAAATCTCCATTGTTGGTGTGCAATATCCAACATTTTTGGTGTGTAATATCCAACACAAGTTCGATCTTCTTGGTGTTTCATATCCTCGAAGACGATCTTCGGTAAATCGAGAGCCTTCCACAACTCTTGTGCGACCTACCATTCCACACGCCTTGTGTAGAGGATTCTTTCGGCTCGGCTACAGCAAGGACTATCCGTCACTACCTTTGTTCTAGAGTGTCGATTCAGCGAGGATTGCAT
Organism: Gynandropsis gynandra; assembly: GCA_036759665.1. Classification (NCBI taxonomy): domain Eukaryota; kingdom Viridiplantae; phylum Streptophyta; class Magnoliopsida; order Brassicales; family Cleomaceae; genus Gynandropsis; species Gynandropsis gynandra. The sequence continues at coordinate 12,721,686 of CM071871.1, forward strand.
CATATGTGGTCGTCTCTCAAGGATTCGTTGATAGGTCTCTCATCCTCCACAATGATACAAGGGAGATGATCTGCAACGAAGTTATCCGACCCCATCCTATCTCGAATTTCAAGATCAAACTCTTGCACAAGAAGGATCCATCAAGTAAGGCGTGGTTAGGCGTCCTTCTTCCCCAAGAGGTACTTGAGTGCCGTATGATCTGTGTAAACAATCACCTTTGAACCAACTAGATATGATTTGAACTTGTCAAAGGCGGAGACGACAGCAAGAAATTCCTTCTCGGTTGTGGCATAGTTGATTTGAGTGTCGTCTAAGGTCTTGATAGTGTAGGAAATGACATGAGAAGCCTTGTCTCTCCGTTGTCCCAAAATAGCTCCAACTGCGTAATTGCTAGCATCATAGCATCCAATCCGCTGGTTGAATGATGGGCGATGAACCTAACACTCTCTTAATCGTGTTAAAGGTGTCGTGTCATTCCTTAGAGAATTCCAATGTAACATCCTTGGCCAGCAACTCAGTCAACGGTTTCATGATCTTTGAGAAGTCGTTGATAAACCTCGATAGAAATTGAAGTGCCCTAAAAAACTTCGAATCTCTTAAACTGAAACCGGTGGAGGAAGTTTTTTGATAACACGTAATCCATTGTAGTTTTTATATCATTCTTAGGTCTAATTTCGAGTAGATTTATTAGATTTCATTCATTTATCGAGTTTATTCGAGGATTTCATCTACATTTCGTGTTTTGTGTAGGAAACGAAGACATGAGGAGAAACACGAGAGAATATG
>CM071871.1:12737237-12759227 GCA_036759665.1 Gynandropsis gynandra
GGGGCATTTCACTCGGATCCTGAGCAGTATCATCGCCTTGTGGGTCGTCTTCTCTATTTGACAACCACACGCCCAGATATCAGTTTCGTGGTCCATACTCTTTCTCAGTTCATGCAGCAACCACGTGAGGAGCATTGGCTTGCTGCATTGCGCGTGGTTCGATATTTGAAGGGTTCTCTTGGGCAAGGTATTTGGTTACGCTTCGATTGTGATCTTCTACTCTCAGGTTTTTGTGACTCTGATTGGGCCTCTTTTCGATTTACTCGACGATCGGTTGGAGGATATATTGTGTTTCTTGGTCATTCTCCTATCGCGTGGAAAACCAAGAAACAAGCTACTGTTTCACGTTCCTTGGCTGAGGCAGAATATCGATCTATGGCACATCTTACGAGTGAGCTCATATGGTTGCGAGCTCTTACTTCGGGATTTTGGCATTCTTCCTTCGGCTCCTATACGAGTTTTCTATGACAATCAGGTTGCTTTGCACATTGCTGCAAATTCCGTGTTTCATGAGCGTACGAAACACATCGAGATAGATCGTCATTTCATTCGAGACGCAGTTCAAGACGGCACAATTCAGACATCTCATGTTCGTTCGTCAGAACAGGTTTCCGATATCTTCACCAAAGCGTTGGGACAGAATCCCTTTCTTTATTTGCGTTGCAAGTTGGGCATTCGAGATCTTCATGCTCCAACTTGAGGGGGCGTATTAGGGTTACTTATGTATTAGAGTATTTTTGTAATTAACCACGTATTAGAGTTTGTAATTTCTATTTAAACACGGCTTTAGACCTAATAATACACACGAATTCACTTCTATTTTGGCAGAGACTTCGGCAAGAGTTCAACAAAATCCATTAAGGAATGAAGAATTGGTTAATGATTTCACCATGAGGGTTATAAACATTAGAACCAAGGTTAAAGTGCTCGGCGAGCCAGTGAGCAATGTTGAGGTGGTGAAGAAAATTCTATCGGTGGTGCCGAGTCGACTCCAACAGGTGACTATCTCTATTGAAACTCTTCTGAACCTAACGGTCTTAGAAGAGGAAGTGGTCGTTTCACGCTATGGAAGGGAGATACAAATAGGGCTCTTCAAATGATGGTGGAGGACAACAATCTTTTTTAACTGAAGAATGGGCGGCACGTCGGAGAAATGATGAAGAAAAAAAATGGTTGCTCTTTTGGTTCGTATGGTCGACGGTAGGGAAAATGAGGCAAATAGAGGCCAAAGACCAATGTCATGCGTGTTAAAAATCGTGCAACCTATGGGAAAGATAAGACCAAAGACCATTGATGGGCCTGTGGAAAATTTTACCATTAGGCTAGAGAATGTAAAACAGGGCCTAGGAAAGAGGAGGCCCATGTTGCCCAAGGTGAGGAAACCCTCCTGATGGTGAGAGGAACCCTGGTCACCGTTGTCGGACCTTCCTTCACCGCCAGAATGACAGACCGACCGACCTTCGTCGCTAGCCATAGCACCTTTGCTAACCATCAGAATCGCAAAACAACTTCGATATCGCACTTAACAGCAATGCCACAATTGCCAAAAACCAAAGCAACATTTTGACTAAAGCTTGAGTAAAAAATGGCTTCGTCAACGCTGTCGCAAGCTACACTTGCTTTATCTGCAATCGAGATAGCATGTAGACCAAAGTCTAGATCAAACCAACTCCGTCGACATCTCTTGTTGCATCTGGTTTCCTCTTAACGGATGCAACAATTGGGTCTATGCTCCAGTCTAGCCGAGCATCACCGTCCTCACCTCCGATAAGTTGTGGACTATATGCACCTTTGCGGATGTCTGTTTTGGCGAAACCCATGTGTCTGGTAGCAGAGATTTAGAGAGGAAGCATGCTCTTAGGATTCACATATATGAATACAAGGCGTTTTTTCATCTTGGCGAAGAGGATTTCAATGTTGGAAGATGGATTTTCCATAGAGGGGCGACTAATTACATGATGGGGTCTCGGCATGCATTTGTGGATCAGGAGGAAATCGTGAAAAGGGTGGTGATTCCGTCTCAAGGATTGAAGATTGTGGCATAATATTGTTCGCATGTAAGGTTGACGAACATAAAGCACTCACCAGGGTCTACTTCATTACTCAGTTGACCACCAACATCATTAGTCTAGGATAACTTGATAAGATCGGATATCATGTGCAGATAAGTGATAGAGAGATGTAAATTCTTTAGTCAGGGAAGCATATTCTTACAAAATTCAGGCGTGCACCAAATTGTTCATATGTTCTTTATATTAGAATTACACAGCTAGTGTGTTTGGTGGAATGGGGTAAGAAGAATGCCTGGAGATGGTATACGAGAGAGGGTCAAGAGTTTACTGAGTTCATGATCCTACCACGAGACATGTTCATGTGACACGAGATCTGGTTTTCGATAAATTTGACAACAAAATTGGATTTGTAAGGAAAGATGAGATGATGATCCATTTGAAATGGAGATTGAGATAGAGAATTGGTATTTGACAACAAAATTGGATTTGTAAGGAAAGATGAGATGATGATCCATTTGAAATGGAGATTGAGATAGAGAATTGGTGTAGCGGCTCGAAGAGGATGGAACCAACTAGTGCCATTAACCCACCTGCAACAATGCGAGATGGGTTGATAGCACTCACTTCCAATGGGTTGAAAGTTGTGGTGTCAAGTTTACAGCCAATGATTGCAACGCTAGAGGTCGAATTCATCTTACCACCACCGTTCCCAAGACCGGAAGTTGATGTTGAGTATGACAACGAACCACTATAATATCTTGCGGTGGACGACATAGTTAGAGGATGAGATCCACCAAGTCTCAGTGATGCATGAGCTATATCAGAATGAGTTCCACATCATGACTGCAGAGGAGCATATATCAGTAGTTGAAGCTAAAAGAAATCTGAGTTGGAAAAAGGCGATGATGGAGGAGCTACGATCGATCGAGCAGAATCACACTTCGACACTCATTGATCAAACTCATGGATGATGGGCAATCAGTCTGAAGAGGGTGTTCATGTTAAGAAGAAAAGTCGTGTCCCGCTCTTCATGACTCGTGTCCCGCTCCCTTCTCCGAGTCCTAAGCCGCCTCTCGTTCTTGTCTGCGTCCCGAGCCCGTCCCGAGCCCGTCCCACTCCCTTCTCCGCTTCCCGTGACCTGCGACCTGGTCAAGCTGATTTATGACATCTACGGTCTCCTATGCCTTGTTTACCGCTCCAGCTCATGCATGTTACATCTAAACTTGTGTCTTGCATTTGTACTTATATTTTCCTTTTTTTTCACCCTTCCTACTTGTATAAATAGATACCTTTAGTTCTAATGAATACATAAGAGAATACTTATTCTTATTCTCTCTAATTCTCTCGATCTTTCGCTAGCTCTTAGTCTTTTTATCTTGCTTCAGCTTATTCATCTTTGTTCTATAAATTCTACATGGTATCAAAGCCAGGTTTATCCGATTTGAATATATCGATGTTAGGCCCCCGATTGCGACGTCGACGCTCTAGGATCGAGCCTAGGCGTGAGGGGGAGTGTTATGATAAGTTGTCCCACATCGGCTAGGATATGAACTTTGGAATCATATATATGGTAGTGGGAAACCCTAAAATTTTAAGCTAGCTTTTGGGATTAGTTAGGCCCAAGCCCATATCAGAGCGGTGATCGAGTCTCGGAATTTTTTTAATCGATTTTATTTATTTTGAAATCTATTCTCTTTCAAAAGTTGTTTTTCGGTCAAACCTTTTTTTTAATCTCTCGTTGTTATTTTGTTTCCCTTTGTTTACTCGGATGTCTCGTCATGGACTCGACCAAAAGCATCTCAATCTCATTCAATGGAAACAATTGGGACGAAGATTGCTAAGGCCAATCTTGGCATGCGAGGTCTTTGGGGTTTCGTGACAGGATCGGATGTGAAACTGGTAGATTCAAGTACCGGATCAGAAAAATAGGAACAAAATAAACCCATTGCCTTGGTTATTTTACAAAATTCCATCGAATCTCCCATACTTCGTACATATGGGCACATCGAGTCTCCTAAGGAGCTTTGGGACGAGCTGAAACAAGTTTTCGGTAATGAATCCAATCTTAGCCGTGTGTATGAGATAAAGAAAGGCCTTAGTAATCTAAGGCAATAAAGCCTTTTAACTAGGCTTTGGGTGATTTTAGAGAATTATGGTCAAAACTCGAAACTTTAAGGCCTCATACTGCGGACCCTATAGAAATTGCTAAAAGAGCAAACCAGGATCTAGTCTTTAGCCTTTTATTCTCCCTCGACGATAAATACAACAACCTTATTCATCACATACTTTACCAAAACAAGTTTCCTTCGTTAACGAAGTTTGTATGATGATTAAAAGGGAGGAAGGGGAAAACGTTTCTTTAAAGGAATGACTGAGGAAGCTAATGGCTCCAAAAGTACCTCTGGAAAAGCCATTATGATCAAGCCTTTCAAAAAGCATTTCTCTTGTGAGTATTGCAAAAACAAAGGTCATACAAAGGATCGTTGTTGGATTCTTCATCCCCATTTGAAGAGCAAAAGCCATGACGGTCAAGGTAAGGGTAATATGGCCTCTGAGTCTGAGTTTGTCTCAAGGCAGACCTCGAGGGGTTTTTCCAAATGATTCTGGCAGGGAATCAAACAAACAAAGTCGATGAAGAAGGAGGTAAAGTTATCTCTGATTTTTGAAACTATATTATAATAGATTCTAGCTACAAATCACATATGATTAAAACTCATGACTTACTTAAATATATAAAACCTCATTGTGGCTCTGTTTTTATTGCGAATGGGGAGAGTGTTCCAATTAAAAGAACGTGGAAGCTTAAGCTTCTCAGTCATGATACAAGGGCTCTCTTCGTTCCCAAATTTTCTAATAATCTTATCTCTGTACAAAAGCTTGCAAAGACCTTAATTGTCAGTATCATTTTTCCTGATCTTAAAGATAAACATGAAATGTGTGAAGCTTGCATCTTAGGAAAGCACGTAAAACAAGTATTTCCAAACTCTGTTTCGGTATATAAAAACTGTTTTGAGCTGATTCATTCAAATGTTTGGACAGCTCCATGTGTTTCTCGTGATCAAAAGAAATATTTTGTAACCTTCATTGATGAGAAATCAAAGTTTACATGACTTTATACTCTCTCGTCTAAAAGTAGTGTTTATGATGTATTTGTGAAGTTTCATAAGCATGTTTTAACTCAATATGATGCTAAAGTAAAATGTCTAAGGACTGACAATAGTGGTGAGTATACTAGTCTTCAGTTTTGCAGATACCTTGAAGAACAAGGTATTACACACCAAACCTCGTGTCCCTATGCTCCCCAACAAAACGTAGTGGATGAGAGGAAGAACATACACCTAATGGAAGTCTCGAGAAATATCATCTTCGATCGAGATATTCCTAAAAGGTTTTGGTCTGATGCGGTCATGACCGCATGTCACATCATTAATAGAATTTCAACAAAGGTTCTAAAGGACAAATCACCTTATGAGGTATTAAACTCTACAAAACTTTATCTTGAGTATTTTAGAACTTTCAGTTGTGTGTATTTTGTTCTTGTTCCTGAATCATAGTGAAACAAGTTGGAACCAAGGAGCATTAAAGCCATGTTCATCGGATACTTTGTAAATCAAAAAGGCCACAAGTGTATTAATCCAAAATCTCAACATGTAATAGTGTCTCGAGATGTTATGTTTCTCGACGACAAGAGCTTTCATGGTAAAATGAGTTGGTAAGAGATTAAAGGAATCTCAGAACAAAATGATATAAGTTTGTCCCTTAAAAACTTAGTAAATTCAATTTCAAATACTAACAATGAAACAGGTCCTCTGCTAAGTGTACATGAACGTCATGAAGATCAAAATGATCAAGAAATATCAGAAAAGGAAGAACAAGAAAGCCATGATGTATATTCTGAGCAAAATCATGAGGAGGAAACTCGGGCCTCAAATCATGAGAATGAAGATCAAAGCCATGATCATAACCAAAATGAGAATCAGGACGTTGGTGAAGTTGAAGGAAGGATTCTAAATGAGATAGTGCCTCGGAGAAGCACTAGAATAAGGCGACCAATCTCGGAATGGATTCACAATCCTATTCAATGGTGTGGCAACCAAAAACCCTATTTCAATGGTGTGGCAACCGAACATCCTGCCAAACATCCTATTCAAAATTTTGTCCCTTTGGAATTTATCTCTACTGATCATAAAGCTTTTCTTAGTAAAATTGAAAGGGATATCGAGCCACAAACGTATAGAGAGGTCGAAGGGAAGCCAGAATTAGAGGAAAAGTCATGGTTGAGGAGCTAGTAGCCTTAGAAAAGAATAAAACATGGGACCTTGTCTTCCTTCCTAAAGAAAAGAATCCCATTGGAAGCAAATGGCTATACAAAATCAAATAAATAAGTAATGGTGAGGTAGAATGTTACAAGGCTCGCCTTGTAGCGCAAGGGTATAATCAGAAGTATGGGGAAGATTATACTAAGACTTTTGCTCCTATTGCTAAACTTCATTATGCTCGCATTATCTTTTCTATTTTTATTAACCTTAATTGGAGTTTGTGGCATATGGATGTTAAAAACGCTTTCCTTTAGGGGGAAATAAAGGAAGAGATCTATATGAAACCTCCCCGAGCCTCCAAACCGAAAAAGGAATTGTATGCAAAACTAAAGGGAGCTCTCTATGGACTCAAACAGTCCCCACGAGCTTCGTACACTAGGCTCTATGATGTTGTTCGAAAGTATGGTTTTAAGAGAAGTGATGTTGATCATTACATGTTCATCATTCGAAACAATTCTGGTAACTAGACCTAATGATACTTTATTTTTTTCTCAACGAAAATATGCTTTAGACCTTTTGAATGAAACAGGTAAACTCGGATCTAAGCTGGCCAATACCCCAATCGAAGAAAAATAAAAAAGACTTGCGTGAGGGGGAACCATTTCATGATATAGCACAATACAGGTGCCTTGTCGGTAAGCTAATATATCTCACGATAACAAGACCTGACTTGTGTTATGCTGTGAATCAGGTCAGCCAGTATATGCATGCTCCAAAGGAACAACATTGGAAAATGGTGGACCGAATCCTCCGATCGAGAATACTCCAGGAAAAGGTATACTAATGAGTAAAAACAATGACACTAGTCTAATTGGGTATTGTGATACAAATTGGGACGGTGACCGCAAAGACCACAAATCAACGTCGGGGTTCTGTACCTTTGTCGGGGGAAACTTGTCACTTGGAGAAGCAAAAAGCAATCAGTGGTCTCTCGTTTCAGTGCTAAGGCCGAGTACCGAGCTATGGCAAATACAACATGTGAGCTCATTTGGATCTGGGCTCTCCTCAAAGATCTTGGCCTCGAACCTTCATAGGCCACGGTGCTTCATTGCGACAATCAGGTGGCAATTCACATTACATCCAACTCGGTGTTCCACGAACGAACAAACCATATTGAAGTTGACTGTCATTTTGTTTGAGATAAGCTCGAAGATGGCGTCATTGAATTCATATACACAAGAAGCGCATATCAGTTGGCCGATGTCTTTACCAAAGCCACAGCTAAATTAGTCTGCAAAGATCTCCATTATCAGATGGCCTCATTGATATCTTCAGTCTCAAGGCATCGGATTCGAGCTCATAAGTTGTTGTACTCTTTTCCCTTTTTCAGGTTTTTTGTCCCAATTGGGTTTTCCTTGAAAAGCTTTTAATGAGGCTTCACTTATGTTGCTTTTGAACGCCTAAGCTTGAGGGGGAATGTTATGTTGCTTTTCCACATCTCGAGCCGTATCCCGCTCTTCTCTGCAACCCAAGCTGCATCCCGCTCTTCTCTACATCCCGAAATGCGTCCCATTCCTCTTTGCATCCCGAGCCGCATCCCGAGCCGCATCCCGCTCCCTTCTTCGTGTCCCGTGATCTGCGACCTGGTCAAGCCTATTTATGACCTCCGCGGTCTCCTATGCCTTGTTGACCACTCCAGCTCATGCATGTTAATCTAAACTTGTGCCATGCATTTGTACTTGTATTTTTCTTGTTTTTCACCCTTTATACTTGTATAAATAGGTACATTTAGTTCTAGTGAAATACATAAGAGAATACTTATTCTTATCTCTCTAATTCTCTCGATCTTTCGCTCGCTCTTAGTCTTTTGATCTTGATTCCGTTGATTCATCTTTGTTCTACAAATTCTATAGTTCAAGGTAAAAAAGAATGAGCATGTCACGGTGGAAAGATAAAAAGTCAGGCTCGTTCTGAAGGAGTATGCACATCGACATGGCACTAACTATGATAAAATCTTTGCACTAGTGGCATGTATGGAAGTTATGCGTCTTATCCTTGCATTCGCGTCACATGAAGGGTGGAGAGTCCATCATATTGGTTTCAAATATACTTTCGTAAATAGGGATATTCAAGAAGAGATCTACATAGAGCACCCATTGAGTTTCGTTGAAAAGGAGAATGAACATAAGATCTTCAAGCTTCACAAAGCCTTCTATGGTCTTTATCAGGCTTCACGAGCCTAAAAACAGAAGCTGGATGAGAAGTTGATATCTTTAGGGTACGTTAATGATGTTGTAATCAGTGGCAACCTGAAAAAATGTTATGGAGTTCAAGAAAGAAATGTTTGACATGTTTAAAATGAGTGACTTAGGGCTACTACACTACTATCTCGGGATTGAAGTAAAGCAGCGGGATGGTTGTATCTCATTTAGCAAAAGAGCATACGCATCCACAATTTTAGAGAAGGGAGGAATGACAGGTTGTAACCCTTGTCAAATACCAAAGGAACCATGTGCAAAGCTAAGCAAAATGACCACAAATTCACTTATGGATGCAACCATGTATCGAAGCATCATTGGAAGTATTAGGTATTTCGTTCATACTCATCCAGATCTTGCATTTTCAGTCGGATATGTAAATAGTTTCATGGAGGAGCCATGGGACGAGCCTCTTGCAGTGGAAAAGTACATATTATGGTACATTGTTGGAATAACAAGTTAGGGCCTGTTTTATGCGAGGAAGAAGGGCGAAGATCCTATTATTAGAGGTTTTAGTGGCAGTGATCTTGTTGATGACATCAATACTGAGAATAGCACATATGGGATCATCTTCTTCCTTGGAGATAATCCTATCAACTAGCAGTCTAAAAAATAAAAGGTACGTAATGGCTTTATCAAGCTGTGAAGATGAGTATATATTATTATTGTAACTGTTGTTTGTCAAGCCATATGGTTGGCTCGTTTACTGGTCGAGTTTATGAACTCTAATCCGGTGTTGCGTGTGGACAACAAGTCTACGTTTTGTAGATAAAAAAAATACACTGCATCACAATCAGAGCAAGCACAACGACACAAGGTTTCATCAAATCCGGGATTATGTAGAAAAAAGGCAATTTAAAGTGAAGTTCATCAAATCAGATAATCTTCAAATTGAATATTTATATTGTGGATATTGATTAATTGAACGGATATGTAATATGAGAAAATCTTATTCATGTTGTTGTTGGTAACATCATCATGAATCGTCAAGTTGTCGTGGAAAATTAAGGTGATGATCTTTTCCCATCAAAGTTGGTTTTGTATTGATTATGGAGAAATTCTTACGTTTAAAGTGAGATATGGTTACAGTAAAACTTTTAGGAAATTCGTAATGAGGAATTGAGAGAATATAAGTGAAGAAGCATGGACTCGAGCCTAAAATCAACAAATTATTATTGATGGTATATATGAATTGATTTTGGTGAAATTAAAGTGGTTGGTTATGATTTGGAAAATTGACATTCGATCAAGTGTTGAGATCAAAGAATGTGGATATTCTGGGTTTGGTGATAGAGTCGAGTGAACATCTTGTCTAGTGTGCTCGATTGAGCGATTTCACACTCAAACCTTCGAAAGAAAGCGTTTGCGAACGTGTCAGTGAGAGGTATAATGTGAGGAGTATCGGGACGAAGATGTTAGTATTGCAACATTTGGATCAGAATTGGCGTCGTACCTGATGCGTATCAGAGTTAAATATAACCTAATCTACCTGCAAGTGCACGGCACGTGTGTAGTATTTTAGGTGTCGATCCCACAGAGACTACGCAACACTACCTAAACCCGAACTACGAATCAAACTTGCTAACGAAAGAAGGTGAATAAGGAATGAAATACTGAAAGTAACTAAACTACTTGGGTTCTAACGATGAGACAAACGTCCTAGGAAACCGGTTTCACCACAAGACTACCGAAACACACGATCAACCTATCTATCATGCAATCCCAATTAAAGCTATCTAAGGCGGACGATCCTAACATGATACCTACCCTCTCTCAAGGCATAGACACGTGATCTAGACAAGATGCCCCCTACTTTCGTGGCTGACACCATGAACTAAACCCATAAACTCTGTGATTCGCCCGTTAACCCTCAACCGTTGCTACCCTACTTTCGTGGCCTAACCTCGACTGTTCTAAACCTGATCTTCTAGGACTAGAATTCTCCTTTCGGTCCTTATCCTAATCCCTAACACATGCATCTACGTCATCAGCGCAAACACAAGTAGATTTAAGCACTCAGACAGAGAATAGATAAACTAAAACGGGAAGATGCATTCAAAATAGATCAAAAGAGGTCTCGGGATAGCCAAGGGCTAATCCCTTCTCCTAGAACAAACAAACTACTCGCTCATGCATCTGTAAAGAAACATAAACATAGTAGAAAGTCTAAGGAACATAAAAACCAAACAAAACCGAAGTGGTGCTGCTTGATCTCCAATGCTCCTCGCTTATCTCCTCGCAAGAATCTGCTCTATCTTCGCTGAATTGTTCTCCTCTGTAAGCTTGCTGTAATGACGTCTTTTTGCCTCCTTTTAAGCCTCCTAAGTCGGTCCAATTGTTGCCTAAAATGCCCCACGAGTTCCCTTATGTCTTAAGTTAATTTAACTTAAGTTTTGAGCAGGTTCGGGCCGCGACCCGCTCGGGCAATGAGTGTGCCCGCTCGGGCACGGCTAGGGTAACTCGTGCGCGTCTTGTGGCTGGGATGATGCCCGATCGGGCATGGCATGTGTGCCCGCTCGGGCACAAGGCAAAATGGTCCTAAATGCTTGCCCGAGTCGTGCTAAATGGTCCACACAATTGGCCGTCGGTTTTGCCCGATCGTGCAAGGGTTGTGCCCGACCGGGTGAGGCTTTTCCATGCTCAATCTCGTCCCGTTTGTCCCGTGATGATCCCCAAAGTTGCTCCTTAGCTCCGTGCATGTTCCTTTAGCTCCAAAATGGTCCAAATACGCGTAAAAACCTGTAAGAACATGATAAGCACGAAAGCAAGTAAAACGGATACGGAATCATACGTAAAACATCACATATGTATCAAAAACGTCTCCTAAATTGTGCAAGAAATACGTATGAAAACGAGATGATCAGTACCGTGCTAGGATTGTGGTAACCTATTAAGAGACGAAGCGTTATAGTAAATTAGATCAGTGGATCTGTCGGCATCATACCATATTGGGGTTGTGGTAATCTTTCGAGCGACGAAACGCTATAGTTAGTCAGATCAGTGGATCTGCCGACGTCGTACCGTGCTGGGGTTGTGGTAACCTTTCGAGCGATAGAGTGTCAAGTTAGACAGATTAGTGGATCTGCCACCGTCGCATCATGCTGGGGTTGTGGTAACCTTTCGAGCAATTGAGCGTTATATTGTACTGATGGCTGGGGTACATTGTGACCTTGCGAGATCTTCAATGTGTTGAGATCCTTTGGACTTTGCGAGCATATGTCCGAGTTAGAGTCATTTGGACTCTGTGTCTTATGATCTATTGTGGTACTAGTCTTAGAATGTGGACATTCAGTCGGGTTGGATAGAGTTATTTACGTGTCTATAGTGTGAAAAATGTTTATTTTATATTACACATTTGAGAGTGGGAGAATACGTGGCACGGAATATATACTATTGTTGTAACTGCAACAATCTGTGAAGATGAAAGGCAATGGGTTTATCAAGCTGTGAAGATGAGTATATATTATTGTTATAACTGTTGTTTGTCAAGCCATATGGTTGGCTCGTTTACTGGTCGAGTTTATGAACTCTAATCTAGTGTTGCATGTGGACAACAAGTCCACCTTTTCGTTGATAAAAATACAGTGCATCACAATCGGAGCAAGCACAACGATACAAGGTTTCATCTAATCCGGGATTATGTAGAAAAAAGGCATATTGAAGTGAAGAGCATCAAATCAGATACGCATGGGATCAAGTTTCGGGAGCTTTACAACATGATAGGCTTTCATGAAGTCTAAGGCATAACTTGTGTGCTTAGCTTTTCTGTTTATTATTTTCTAGTTTTTTATGTAATAAGCTTACTAAGTATGAGTTGAGTTGGTATTTAGAAATCTATTAATAGTGGCATGAAAATAGGTATTATAAACCCACGTTCATGTAAGAAACTATTATAAAGAACGACAATTGTTTGAGAAGTTCTCAAGACGCAATCATAGGACATCTTCGAGGAAGAGGTGTGGGCGTGATTTGATCCGCTTGAATCCAAATATTTTGATGAAGCCTTTTTCAAAATTCAATAAATTGGTAGTTTTTGTGAACATCAGAGGGAATTTGAACGTCTCCATATCAAAATTCTATGGTTGGACTCAAAAGGCGTTGATTGACACATACAAAGGAGGCTTACAAGTTTTCGATTCCAATGGAATTAGAATGTTTCGACCAAAGACCCATAAAGAAACAATAATATTAGCCAGAATGTGGGATGATATGCTGAAACGGCATAATCGAAGTCAACTCTAAAACACAGTGAATGATCAAAACTTTATAACAAACGAAACAACGAAGATGCCGAAGAAGTTGTTGGAATGAAATTACAACAAAGTGTAGTCTCAATCCCTGCTTTAGTTGTGATGAGGGCTACACACAATGTCATAAATATCACCAACCATAATTCCTTTTAATGGAAGGAATGAACAATTGAGAAGAATCGATGACATTACATGATTCATGATCCATCAACTAACCTTGAGGACAAGGTTCTTATCGCGAGGGAGTATTGATGGGCTTCTACCTTTTATTGGATGACATGAAAATTGAAATTTCTAGATTAGTTAGTTATGCTAAATCATAAAAAGGATTAGTCTTTCCTTAGAATCATTAGTAGTGGTTTGTTTTCTTGTTTGTAGTGGATCTGCATCGGGTTTTCTATTATACTTAAATGTAGGGGTGCACGTTTCGGGTTTCGGGACGGGTTCCTCGGGTTTCGGATTGGGTTCGGGTTGTTCGGATTTTGAAACATTGAACAAAAAAACCCAAATTGTATTTGGGTTTTTTCGGGTTCTCGGGTTATTTAAGTATGGGTAATTCGGGTTTAAATTGATAATTCGGGTTTTAAACGGGTAATTCGGGTTTTAAACGGGTAATTCGGGTTTAAACGGGTAATTCGGATTCCAAATTTAACATACAAACAATTAGGTTAGAAGGGTTAGGTTTTTTTCGGGTTCCTCGGGTTCTCCCGAACCCAATCCGGACCGACCCGAACCCATTTGGGTTTTAGATTTTGAACCCATATGGGTTTTCTACAAAACCTGTTTATCTCACGGGTTGGGTTTTTCGGGTTGGGTCGGTCCGGGTCGGTCCGGATAACCCGAAACGCCCACCCCTACTTAAATGTGCTATTAGAAGGATAAACTAAGAAGAATTTATTAGTAGAATCATTAGTTATCTCAAACATTGATTGGGACCATCACACGGTTTTAGCACAAAAGGATTCAATCGGAAAGGTATATATAGCAAAGTGTGCTGATGGATTGTCACACCAGTTGGACTAAAGGATTGACTGGTGGAAACGAAGCGTTTGCACTTGCACTTGACGACGTTTCTATCACCGGTTGGCGGCGTTTTGTTTCATTTTGTCTAAATGGTGTAATCGCTGCGTTTGCGGGCGATTGTGACTAGAAGCGAATGGTAGAAAACTGTTACGATTGCGTTTTGAACAAAATTACCAAAATAAACAATTATTACGGTTAATATAAATTATAATAGAAAGAGAGAAGAGATAAGGAAAAGACACGAAGGTATTTTGGTAATTTATTCAAAACGCAAATGTAACGTAACATAATTTCAGATTTTTAAAATATGCATTTCGGTGCATTTTCGGGCGTCTGCGACTCCACCAATCGATTTTAATATCGCCTGGAGTCAACAGAAAACGCAATCGTCACGTTTGCGTTTGGCTGTGACTCCACCAGTCATGGCCTAAATCCATATCTTAATGAGGCTAGTAGACAATGAAAAAATGGATTCTAGGCATATAAACCTCGATTAAATACGTCATACCACAACTGCGTAATGGTCATCACTTAAGATAACAATTATAAAGCTGCGTAAATGAAGAGAACCATACCCAAAGACTTTAATGGCTTCCTTTTGAGAAAAATCTGAAAATTTCTTCTTTCTAAAAGAAATGATATATAAGTAAATCCTAAAGCATGAGTAACACAACTTGAGTCATGAGATTTTAGTTTAGAAGTAAACGAGAACATGATGATTTATATATATGCCTAACACAGGAAAAAATGAGATGGAACATGTCTCTACCCCACAAAATAGCAATAGTTTAGATGATTATGCTCAATTATTAGAGGAAAAATAGAATTCATAAGCATTAAAACCACATGGAATGTGAAACACATGATCAGAATTTACTCTCATACTCTCAATCTTCACTTGCAATTCAGCGACCCCAACATTGAAGCTTCAAAGTCACAAGAAATAAGCTAAACGTGTAAGCAATTAAAAGCCACAAAACTAAAAATATGAATGAGATTTTCTACATGAGTAAAATCCTCTTGTATGTTTCCCTGAAACGAAAGTAGATCACAGCGGAACCAAAGACCCAGAAGCAATCTATTTGAAACTAATCGATCGAAATACTGAAAGAGGAAACATGTTTAGAAGAAAGTATCCAAAATTGACGAGAAATTTTGAGTACTTTCTTCGGAGAAAACCGGTTTGACCCGATGATTACTGTTAGCCGAAAAAATGGAAGGGAAAACGAAACTATGGCGTGGTATTACCACCGTCCTGAAGCAAATTTCCGGCACGGTCGTGGTGCAATCGATAACGACGTTTGCTCCCTAAGGTTAACACAATAACTCTAGACTCACGTGCACTCGTGAACCGGAGTAGGAATAGCTAAAAATTGATCAATTTCATGTGTTTGCGCCGGCCAAATACAAAAATTTGACGGTACCTTTTTTATTTGGAAAACTGATTGAAAAAATGTCTACAGAATACATGGTTATGGTAGGAAAATAGTCGTGAGATTAGCTCCTTTGAATTTTCCAAACTGATTTTTCAAATACCATTTGAGTGGAAAACTAGGTCTAGCCCAGCCCAGTCCAGGCTAGCAGCATCATCGTCACACGTTCCCAACCTAGCCGATCGACGATGCACATGTGGTAAATTCATAAAATGTGTTCCATTTCTAAATCTCTCGTAGGCCCTTTTGAAAAAAAACAATCACAAAGGAGAGCTTCTTAATATATACAAGAGAAAAAGTTATCTCACTAGAAATGTGGGACTAAAACAAGTTTAGAAAAATAAGGTCATTTTTCAACAATCCCCACAAATGACTATCAGCTTTTATGAAACACAAGAAAATGAGTCAATGTAGGAATTGAATTATTTAAGCATTAACTTTTTTTATTGAATTGATGTGTAGTGAAGTGAAATTACTTTTTCTAATAAAAGTGAACTAATTCTTGAACTTTCAAAATACTATTCGTTTATTAAAAATACACACTGATTAACGATAATGTATATTCCCTATGCAAAACGTAAGAATAAAAAATGTGACCCTAAAAAATACGTTACCAAACCTATCTCGTAAAAATAATAAATAAGTTCACATAATAATGTTTAACCAACTAGCCTAAAAGGGAAAATAACAAATTTCAAATAATGGAATATGATTTAAACAAAATATTAATTGTTGAAATTAAATGTCTATACATCGACAGTACAAGACAACACTCAGAAATTGCACCTCTTCAACACTATATATGAATCTCTCATTACATACCTAAAACCACACAGAAAAAAGAAATCTTTTTCTCGACAATAATGACGATGAGGAAGAAGGTGAAGGAAATAGCAACTTTAGCAAGGTGACGAAGAAGGATAAGATGCTAACAGTGGGACTGAGCATGTACTTGGACATGGCAGAGGCATACAAAAACTCTAAAGTGGCTTACTGAGGATTTATGTCCACTCCACTTTTCAAGTGGGGTGAGACTATTCAACGCTTTGGTGGGAAGTCTATTCTGCAAATAAACAGCAGTGAAGACTACATATGCCCAAAACTTATTAGGTAAGTTTTTCTCCTGCATCATTCTCCTTGCCATGTTAAGTAGAGTTATGTTTCTCCTCTCAACAACTCCATTTTGTTGAGGGAGTATGAAACTGTCAATTCTCTTTGAATTCCCTTAGTTTCTAGGAATTCATTGAAGTCCTTTGATTTGAATTCCCCTCCCCTATCAGTTATGAGTTTCTTGACCTTCCTGCTTGTTTATGTCTCCACTAGAGCAATGATGTGTTCCAAGATAAATAAATTAACCTAAACTATCCGCAAGTGCACAGAACGTATGTAGTACTCTAGGTGTCGATCCTACGAGGACTACGCAATACAAACTAAACTCAAACAAACGAATCAAATTTGCTATGAACGAATATGGTTTTGAGATCAAATAACTAAAAGCAATAAACTAACGAGTTCTCGGTAATCAAACAAACGCTCTAGGATACGGTTTCACCATAAGGCTTTTCGGAACCAACAATCAATCAATCCAATCATACATTTTCAATCAAGGCATCTAAAGCGGACGATCCTAATATGATTTCTACCCTCTTTCAAGGCTAAAAACGTGATTTAGTCAAGTTACCCCCTACTTTTGTGGTTGATCCCTTAACCTAAGCCCATCAAGTCGGTAAAACTCCTTGCGGTCGTGCTGCCCCTTGTGCAAGTTGTGCGACTTGCGTCTCCAGTTGCCTAATATGAATTGAAAGACTCTCTAACTGCTTCTACTCTACTTTCGTGACCTAGTCTTGATTGTTTTAAGACTGAATGTCCGGGATCAAAATTCTTCTTTCGATTCTTCTCCTAAAACTCTAAAGCATGCATCTACTTGACCCTCACAAATACACAACATTCAAATAATCAGACAAAGAATAGAAAAACAAGAATAGAGATAGTTTCATTATAAGTTTGTTGTTGTATATGATTTTAATTGAATTTTTTATACCCATCAATTTTCATTTTAATAAAAATATATATAAAAATCAATGTTTCGGGTTAAAATTATTTGAAAACGTTAAAATTTTATGTCTTTCTCATAATTTAAAAAATTTCATGAAATTTGTTTAACTCAAGACAAATAAGATATATCTCAGCATAATTTAATAACATTTTTTATTTCATTTTTATTTACAAAGAAGAAGATAAATATAAGAATAAGTTGATGAGAACAAGAAATATTTTATTTTTCTTTATAAAGAAAATACAACCTTCTACAACAGGATTTAGCAATTATAGAACAAAAGTTTTTATTGCCATAATCACGTATAAGAAAATAAAGTTGAAATCGAATATACGAATTCTTTTGTGGAGAGTTTTTGAAATAAAAATATCTATTGCAATTCAAAAAATGAACTATATTATTATTATGATCTTTTATACATAAATTTTTTATTTTGAGAAAATAACAACAGAGGATAACGTCACACTAAAATTTTTAAAAATATTATGTATATTTACAGATTATAATCGTTAAAATTTCGACTGTACATTGTATATACAACGCGAATAATCGAACAAAAAATGAATTTGTAATTAGGCCAGCAAATGATTATAATTACTGAAATCCAAAAAAGGCATAAAATTTGAATAATCGAACAAAAAATGAATTTGTAATTAGGCCAGCAAATGATTACTGAAATCCAAAAAAGGCATAAAATTTGAGGTGATTTATGAAATTATATCTGATACAGTGGAAATAGTTGTAAATACATTGAAAAATTCATAATTGGATTCGAATTATACAATGTATTTTACAAGCTAATAACCATATCTATCCTCAATGCCACCAACTTTCCAAATTAAAGAATCTGTGTCATATAATCATCGCTCTTAATTCATTATTTTTCCTCGTTTTATATTTTATATACGATGACGTGTTAATGCCGTGTGCTTTAGAATATTCTAGACTTCTATTAAGGATTAAAAGATAAGCATTAAAATTAATGATAAAAAATGTAGAATTAATTTTAAAAAATACTATTCATTTATACAAAATTCCACATTGTTTAACGATAATGTATATCCCATGCAAAACGTAAGAATAAAAAATGTGGCCCTAAAATACATCACCAAAACCTATCTTGTAAAAATAATAAATACGTTCACACAATAATGTTATTAAACGAGTTAGCCTAAAAGGGAAAATAACAAATTTGAAATAATGGAATATGTTATATACAAAAGATTAGTTGTAGAAATTAAATGTGTGCACAACGACAATACAACACAGCACTCAGAAATTGTACCTTTTCAACACTATATAAGAAGCCCTCATTACATACCTGAAACCACACAAAAAAAAAAAAAAGAAAACCATTTCTCGACGATAATGACGAGAAAGAAGGTGAAGTTGGCTTACATTTCCAATGACTCGGCAAGGAAAGCCACATTCAAGAAGAGAAAGAAGGGTCTCATGAAGAAAGTGAATGAACTGAGCACACTATGTGGGATTAGTGCATGTGCCATCGTGTTCAGTCCCTACGATGCTTCCCCGGACGTTTGGCCATCTCCTCTCGGAGTCCAACGTGTCGTGTCGGAGTTTCGAATGTTGCCGGAGATGGACCAGAGCAAGAAGATGGTGAACCTGGAGAGCTTTATCCGACTCCGCATCTCCAAAGCCACTGATCACCTCAAACGACAAAGGAAAGACAATAGAGAGAAAGAGATGACTGAGGTCATGTTCCAATGTCTGATCGGGAACATGGGTATGTTCCATCTCAATCTCATGGATCTCAATGATCTCGGCTTCCTTGTTGATCAGTACGGTAAGGATGTGAATCGTCGGATGGAGATCCTGAGGAAAACTTTGGCCAATTTGGAGGCTATTGGCGAATCATCCTCCTCCGTTGCTGCCTTCGCCGTCTCTGTCGCCGAAGCAATCGCTGTTACCTCCGAGGCCACCGCGGTTATTGCTGCTGCTTCCGCCGCCGAGATGACCATGGCTGTGACCGCAACTACGGATATGGGATCCTCCTCCACCGCCCCCGTCAACCCATTTCAGCAGTACCAAAATCCGACGGGGGTGATGTACGATCAGGCGATGGGTGTTGATGCGAATGTGCAGAGGAATCAGCATCAGTGGTATTTGGAGCTTATTAATCATCCTGAACAAATGGGTTTTGTTTCAGAGGAGCTTAATTTTCCCTTCATGGACGAGACCAACAACAACAACAACATGAATCCTACCAACGATGTCAACCATACCCATAACGACAACAACAACAATGCCGCCGCGGCCGTTGCAGCGCCGGTCTCTAACACCGCCACCTCCGTAGCAGGACCTACCGTCGCCGGGAACATCTGGCCTGCCGGTGGGTTCTTCCAGTGAAATGATTGGTTCGAGTTGGTGATAATGGGTGCATGAGGCAGTGCAGTTCTATAAGTTTTAGTTGTCTTTTTTTCCCCTTTGTTTTGTGAACAATATTTTGTGGTGTCGGATCGGATGATTGTAATAAGCATTGCCTCCATTTTCAATAGTTGTGGTTCGTTGTTATGGTTTTAATATATCGAGAGTTTGTCGTTAAATCGTTTCATTTTCCCTTATTTCATCGAATGGTCATTAAATATATGATATATATTATTACAAAAAACGAGATAAATAACTTTATATTCAAAATAATTAGTATTTAAATTTATCCACGAAATCAATATGAAATAAAAGAAAATATATCTATATAGATATCAGAAACGGTCGATGTCGATGTGATAGATACGCGCGTGAAAGATAACTATAACTTTAAAATAAAAAAATATTCAAATTTACGCGCGAAAGATAACTATAAATTTAAAATAAACAAATATTCAAATTTACGCGCGAAATAAATTCAATGTAATATAAAATATATATAGATATAATTTATTATAAATTTATATATAACAGATACGCGTGAATTATTAAAAATATATTTAAATTTACGTGCGAAATAAATTTAACATGATATAAAAAATGTATTTATATAGATATAAATCATTACAAAAGTCGATATAACTATTTTCAATATGATAAAATTATTCATTTTCCATTATTTCATCTAATAGTTATTACATATATTTATATGATATAAATTATTACAAAAATTGATATAACTACACGATAAATAATTTTATATAAAAAATAAAAATGTTTAAATTTATGCACGAAATCAGTATAAAATGAAAGAAAATATATTTATATTAATACAAGATATTACAACTGTTAATGTGATAGATACTCTCGAAAAATAACTATAAATTTAAAATAAATAAATATTCAAATTTACGCACGGAATAAATTCAATGTAATAATATATATATAAATTGTCATAAATTTATATATAATTAATACGCGCGAAAATAATTAAATATTAAAAAGATATGTAAATTTGTGAGCGAAATGAATTTAACGTGATATAAAAGAAATGTATTTATATGGATATAAATCATTACAAAAGCCGAAATAATTATTTTCAATATGATAAAATTATTCAAACATGTTATATATATATATATATTGCACAATTTTGTGGAATTTATATATCAAATAATATGAAAAAAATAAAAATATTTAGTAATAGTTGCATTATAAGTTTATTATTGTATCTGATTTTAATCGAAAGAAAGTAAATGTTTTCAATATCCATAAACTTTTATTTTAATAAAAGAATTATATAAAAATCAATGTTTTGGTTAAAATTATTTGAAAAAATTATAATTTTATATCTTTCTCATCATTTTTCAAAAAATTTCACGAAATTTTTTTAACTCAAGACAAATAAAATATATCTTAGAATAAGTTAATAACAACTTTTATTTCATTTTTATTTATAAAGAATAATATAAATCAAAGAGTAAGTCGATGATAACAAGAATTTTTTTTCTATATAAAGAAAATACAACTTTCTACAACAGGATTTAGCAATTATAGAATAAAAATCTTATTGCCATAATAACGTAGAGGATTAAGAGGGTATCTAGAAAAAAAAAAGAGACAAAAAGGAAAATTGATAAATTATATATATAATAATTTTTGCGAAGTTGTTTCTGGTGAAGCCACCTAGGCAAGTATTATTAAATGTAAAAAAATGGAATAATAAAAGTTATTTCTTCTCTACTTTATTTAGAATTTTAAAAATTATTCATTGGATATATATTTTTTGTCCATAAAAAACTTTTTATTTATATATAGATTTTAAAATATATATATATATATTTGTTTAATATATATATTTATCTTCTGTCAACTTTTTATTTTTAAATTCAGTTGTTTTATTATAAATTATTCCAATGGATACACAAAAAACCTTTCACCTTCCATATCATTCTTCTATATTTTTATAATTTTAATTTTATTATCATCAAATATATACATAATGAAGAAAAAACGAAACATTTATTGAAATAACACTAAAAAGAATTATTATAAATGAAACGTCATGTTTTTAAAAAATAAATTAAATTAAATCTTATATATTGAAATTTGAGTTTTTGTTCAAAATTTGGTGAAGTCACGTCAACATTGACATAATAGTCCAATCATCAATTCCATTTTCATTAATTTAAATTGATTCATATATAAAAATAAAACATGTTGTATAAAGAGAAAAAAATCAACAAATATTATATCGATTTTTATTGTGATAGAATATTTATAAATTCTCAAAATATCTACTCTTTATATATAT
>CM071871.1:12783621-12795948 GCA_036759665.1 Gynandropsis gynandra
TCGGGTGGCAAAGGAGTACCCGCTCGGGTTATTGGTCATCAATATGCGCCGTAGGTTTGCACGACTCGGGCTGAAGAAGGACACGTTCGGGCATGAGTGCCCGATCGGGTGAAAATGGATGTACACGGTCGGGTATAAGGCTTGCACGAGCGGGTAAAGGCTTTGCCCGCTCGGGCCCTTGTATTTCTCAACAAATTCCCAAGATTTCTAACAACCAAATCAGATCTATAAAAGGGGGATTCGAAGGAGATTTGAAAGGGGGGGCCTCAAGGACAATTCAGTGCCATTAGAGACACACTTGGAAGGATCGAGAAGGACGGATCTACGGATCCGAAGCATGGAGGATCTATTGAAGACATTGGTCGATGAATAGGGAGCATTCTCTTTCTCTTTCTATGTCGAATTTAGATTTCTTTTGTTTTTCGTTTCCTGTGTTCATGTTCAAGTAGATCTATTGCCATAGGTTAGAGAGTATTGCCAACATGTAGAGAAGTCTTGTGCTTAATGAATGGTGGATCTTAAAGCTTTCATACTTGTACGCCACTCGTTATGAATGAATTCGGTATTTTATTATGTTTTCAGATCTTATGGTTGTTCTTAATGCTTTCTCTACCTGTACGCCACTTGATTGAATGATCTTAGAAGCCTAATAAACCAACGGCGTACAGGTAGAGAAAGCAAACCTACGGCGCATATTGATGACCATTAACCCGAGCGGGCACTCTTTTGCCACCCGATCGGGCACACATGCCCGACCATGTTCCTTGAGCACCCGAGTCGTGTAGAGCTACGGGGTTGTCATGGCATCAATTACCCGAGCGGGCACCTTCTAATGCCCGAGCGTGCACGACCTAAAATGATGTTTTCGCTCCTTTCGCTCGGTGTTTGCACGTTCTCTTCAATCCACGGTCTTGCACAAGCTGAACCTTGTCATTTTGGGGTTAAATTGCCAATTTCTCTCGTGTTTCTTGACATGTCTTCGTTTCCTACACAAAACACGAAATGTAGATGAAATCCTCGAATAGACTCGATAAATGAATGAAATCTAATAAATCTACCTAAAACTAGACCTAAGAATGATATAAAAACTACTACGGATTACGTGTTATCAAAAACCCTTCCTCTCTCTTTCTCTTAGTCAATACAACCCTAAGGCCTATTACTTACCGCGGTCTTTGGAAATTTTGAAAATGTATATCGAATCAAATCATCAAAAGAATTTCATCAAACCCATGGGTTAGATATTTTTGTTACAGTGATATTTTCAAAATTGTTAGTTCATGCCCAAACTCGTTAAACTATATATTTTCATCACAAATTTATGTGTCCAAAAAAATTGAGGGACACGTAAATTTGTAACAAAATTGGAGATGGATTATGTAATGTCTCTATCTCACCTCGAGTCGTGAATACCACTTTTGTAAATTCTTTAGGTTAATCATAATTAATTCTTAAGTTTAGTTCCTATTTTGTAGATTGTTTTATGTATATAAGTTCATGCATTGATTAAAGAAAACCTCACGAGGATTGGATTCATGTTCGGGCGTTGTTGATCTGATTCAACGTCTCACATGTTCGGTGATGAATTCGAGTACTCGTCTAGTGTTTAATATACTCTTGATTCAATTATTTTATAATTAACATTTGCATGGTTTGATTTATGTTGGTGATCTTTTTAATACCGGTAATGACTCCGTCATAATTTATGTTTTCAACACATTGTTTATTATCTTAAAGCTTCTTCGGACAAGGTATTTGGTTACATTCAGTTCAGACTATAATATTACATTTTATTGTTGTTGTGATTCAGATTGGACTACTTGTCTATCTCTCTTCCTTCTATTAGAGGCCATATTGTTTTCTTTGACGGGGTCCAATCACACGAACATCTTATAAACATGCCACAGTTTCATGTCATCGACTGAGGTCAAATATTGTTTGATGGATCTCCTCACGTGTGATTTATAAAGTGGATGACGACTATTTTATCCTTCTTTGATATTTCGCACTCCATATCTATTCGCCTTTACCATGATGGTCAAATCATGCTTCACATTGCGTCATACTCTTTTTTTTTACGAAAAAACCAAACATATTGTGGTGGATTATCGTTTTACGCGGATTAAGACACCATCCAACAAGCTACATCTAATATATTATGAAGGCTTTCGAACATCATCCATTGTATCATCTACTTTCCAAGTTGGATATTTAGAATTTAAATGCGTCGACTTGTGGTGGAGGATTGGATGGTAAACATGTAAATTTTTACATTGTTTATTTAGTTATAATTATTTCATATTCTTAAGATTAGTTCTTAAATTTGTAGATTTTTATTATGTCCATGCTCATGGGCTGATTAATTAAAACCCAAGAGGTATTTTCAAATATTATCCGATGATTATTTTATCATTAATTTTTTTCGTATGTTTTATCATTATTCATACATGTACGAGAATAGATTATTTATTCCAAAAATAATCGTGATAATCTATCACGAATATGTTGAAATGTTAATTTATCTAAGAAAAGTGATTGAAAACGAAAAATAATCTTTGGCACAATGATAATCGAATGAAACATTCAAAACTTCTTCAATCCCCATACATATCTAAATCCGATCCGAGAGAAGTCCTCGGATGTTGGGGAGGTGGAAAAGGGTTTATAGTTTGGTGATGAAAGTATCTTTCAAAAGTTAAAAACGATTGATTTTAAAAAGTAAAACAAAAAGGAAAAACAAGAGAAAGGAAAGGATGGTGAGAAATAATGTGGGAGAAGGAGAGATTGCATGAATGAACCAGGGAAAAGTTCAAAGGTTCAAAAGGGAGAAGGAGAGATAAAGAAAGGGGAATAAAAGTACTCTTAATGTACCTTTGTCCAATAATTATACTTGTGTTCCTCTTCTTATACACCAACGACACCTCCCTTCCTCCAAATATCTCACCGCTTCCATATTCTACAGCTGTATCCAAATTTTCATTACTTTTAATTTTTAAATTTTGTAGTAAATTCTAGAATTATTGTTTTAAAATTATTTATTTTACACTAAACCATTCCCTTTATTATTTATATACTGGTTGATTAGTTTGAGTGAGTAAATAGACAAAAAAATATACTTTCATAGCTAGAAAGAAACTTAACCTAAGGATAAAAACGTTTTTTTTATAATAGTAACAAAAACATCGTTGATACGTTTTCGCGTCTTGCTTTTGTACTGTTATATCTACAGATAGAGAGATAGAGAGAGAGTTATTCCTCATATTGTTTAACGTATATTTTGTATATTTATTTTAACTTTAATATTGTTTATAACCTTAAAATTCCTAGCCGTTATCTTTATAATGGATTGAATAAATCTGAAATTTGTGTAATAGTCTGTAAACTCTATATATTAAGTAAATTAAAGTAAACTTTAATCATATTCAACATATGAAGTAATAGAGTGAACTTTTTATCTCATGATCTCCAAGACCAAGACATATAAATCAACCACATTAATCCATTATAATTTATATTATCTAACATGGACAATTTTAATGCTTCGTCATTCATTTGTTACAATAGAAGTGTACCTACAAAATAAATAGATTATATGGTTTTTTTTTTAATTCAATGTATCGTCTTTCTTTAATGAAGTATTTGTGGGTAAAAAGCATTTCAAAAATCAAAATAGAGAGACCCTTTTGAACGTTAACAAGACCGCGTATAGAATTATCTTTTTCTAACAAAAGATTCGTACTCGGTCCTTTTGTATATTTGAACAAAGACAGATTTATGGCATGAACGTGCGAATAGGGAAATACAACGTCGTTTCTTATTTTTTCTCAAAGTACATTACAATGGCGACGGAAACAATCGTTCTATTCGAAATCTCCTTATTTTGAGTTTGGTACATCGACCAACACAAATTACTCCACAAAGACTACAAGAAGGAGAGAGAGAAAGAGAGAGAGAGAGAGAGTACAAAATAGGAGAGCTCTATAGTGGACTAATTACTCTGATAAGAGATTTTTATAACTACGGGATGTTAGACAGAAAGAACAAATTTCTTTATGAAAAGGCATATACATGATTTTGTCGGTAGAGATATTGATGATGTGAGAGGCTGTTCATCATTATGCTGCCTTAGTCGGCTTGGTAGGCAGGAAGCGTTTGACGTTCGGATTCTGAAACGCGAGTGGCGTGAAACTTAGCGATAAAGGCAGAAGCTTTGCGGTCAATGCCAGGCTCGGCCACCCAGTGACGCTTATCCTCGTCGCTCGCCCAAACCTTGCGAGTGTAAACGACGTCGTCCCATACGTCGTGCTCCACTCTGTGAGACCTTCTTGGTTTGAAGAAGCTGAAGAGTGAGAAGGATGATCTCTTGCTGTGTGATCTGTTGTTGCCTCCCATCTCTCTCTCTCTCTCTCTTTTCTTTTTAAAAGAGAATTAGGGTTTAGGACAGAACACGAGAAGAGTGAGGGAGGAAGCGAGTGTGAGAGCTGTTCTCAAGTTCGTTGTTGTTCTATAGGTAGTCAAGTGAAGTTGTATATATAGATAAGTTTTTTTTTTCAAATAATTTAGTGGAAAACAGAGCTTATTTTTTCTCCAAGAATTACGATTTAAAAACTTCTTTTTTTCTTTTTTTCACGGAATTACGTGTGCTTTTCTTTAAATCGATTATAATAACGGTATGGTTTATGTTTTATATCTAAATTTAAAATTTAGGGAAAATAAGACTTCAAGATCTATTTGTAAGAATTGTATTATTTAATGTAAGATTATTTTATGTGCATACTAAAAAAAAAGGCTACTTGTCAATTTCTTTGAGTTATTGTTAAATATTCACTGAACAAATCGAGACTAAATATTTCCAAAAACTAGTTTAATAAGATATAACACTATTCACCTCTATCAATAAACGTAATCAAGTTTTTAAAATATATTTATATTATATTAAATTGTTTTACATCAATCATAATATAAATATATATATTTTTATATAGGAAATTACACAATTCTAAAACTATTAAACTAGTTTTTGAAAATTAGTTTTTGGGATTGATTAAAAATTAAACTAAGAATTTATTTATAAATACAAAATTTATAAATTTGAAATTATATGATACAAAATTATATTGATATATATGAATTTGGGTCTTTTTGTATAAGAGAAAGAAAAAAAAATTAGAGTAAATATGGAATATAGTGATAGGAATATTGAAGATCTAGAACTATGGATAAGAGAAGTAATAAATGGAGGATTAAAACATTAAAAGATGTTTATTTAATAAAAAAGTGGGAAAAGTTAGGCAAGAGAGGTGGAAATTGGAAGGGTGGAAAAAGGGAGAGTTTGGATGTTCCAATAAAAAAAATGAAATTGTTTGATTGGGAGAAAGTGAAGTTAGAAAAGACCAAAGAAAACAGGGAATTTGGATGCCTAACCAATGCTTTTAGGTTCAATAAAATAGAGAGAGAGACACACACACGAGATTGCCTTTGCTTTGCTTTGCTTTGTCTCAATTCTATAGCTTCTCCACGTGTACCTCTAACACTTCATCTTTCTCTCTCTCTCCTTCTTTACAAACCAATCTTTCATATATTAACCATTTCTTTGTTTTTTTTATAATCATGAAATTTTGATAATGTTATATTAAGTTTTTACTGTATCAATTTGTTAATTATATAGTAATATATTTTTTCATATAGATAATAAATGTCGACTAAAAGTTTTGAATCTATAATCTTTGCATTTATTTTTATAGATTATGTTACTTCAATAGGGCATAAATCATTAAATTTACCAATTGTATTTAAAAGTTTAGAAGATATATATTCACCTAACATCACATTCAAAACTATTTTTTATTCAGATTTCAAACAATTTTTTTAAGTTCAAAATTAAAACAAAACATCACAATAACTGCCTTAAAACAATTTTCACAGCAATATATATTTTCCGAACTACTCTCTTTCTAATCACTCACTAACAAATATTCAAAATTTGTTGTTTAAAATTGTGTTACAAATCCTTCTCACTCTCTCTTTTTTTCCTTTTAAATTGTTGCACACGAATATGTTGGAGAGCGTATTATATACGTTCTCTTCTATGTTAGCTCTTTTCCAAAATGTTATTCATTTTCTTTTTCATAAATTTGTTATTAATTTGCCTGAGTTATTATCTTTTTTCAATTATCTTGTGAACATTTTTTAAAATCTACACAAAAAAAATTACACAATTGAGTATAACGAAAAATATACATAATATCAAATATGTATGACCACAAAATGAAGATCTCAACATACTATGTTAAACATGGAAGCGAATGGTTTAAAGAGATAAGGTTTGGCAAACGATTTTTTCGTTATATTATAGAACAATCATATATACATATCTATAGTTTAAAACCTGGAAGACACGTGTATACACAAGAATCGGATATATACATGCATGCATAAACAGTTAGCAAAAGAAAATATAATTTTCAAATGCTTAGAGTAAATCGAACAAAAGTATTCATAACACGAGAAACATAGTGTTATATATATATATGGACCGTCCAGATTAATCTGATCGCAGTAAATGGTACAGTATTTTTTGCATATATATATATATATATCGTGTACACCAAACAAATAAAAAGAAATAAAATAAAATATAAATGCTTTAATGATATGGGTGGAATGCAATGAATTAATAATAAAACGTAGAGAGAGAAGATGGAGACAGTCAAAAAGGTAAGTGAAAAAATAAAAAGGATTCGCCGAGGCGAATACATTTTATATTTATATGGAAAAAAGGGCTCTGCTTGCTTCCTTCATTTCCTTCTTGGTGGAATATATCCAACAACTACAAGCTATACAACAGCTTCTACGAAGCATATATATATATATATATTATGCCTCTTCCCCCTCTTTTACTTTACAAAATATCTTAATCTTTTAAGTTATAAATTAACTTATATAATTGTTATTTACAGCCTTAGTGGGATTTTTCATGATTGATGAACTAGTTTTTAAACTAATATAGTTTCTATGAAATTCTAAAATACGTTAACGGTTTTCGAATATATACCATTTTGTAAAATCTGTTTTTATCTCATTTTTATATTTTTATTATAATAAAAACGAATTTGATAAAAATATAAATTAATGGTAATACTTCACATCTTATTTTTTCCTTTTCCTTTCAAAATTTTCAAATCGAAGATCTAGAAGTTATCAATACAAACAATTTCATAACAAGATTCATATAAATAAAACTTTTGAATTGGGAATAACGTGTAGAAATTGTTGTAACTTGAAAATTCACATATGCTCTAAAATTTAAATATTATTTTACGATCTCATTTAATCGAATCCAAACAATCATGTTAAATTAAACCACACAATAGTATACAAGAATAAAAAATTGATTAGAAATATCTTTCGTGCAGTCAAATCGTAAAAGCATATTAAATAGAAAAACAAATGGTTAAATATTGTGGAATCGATGATTATTAAATACATAAGGCCAAATGAATTAATCATGCCTCCTAGTAAAATTCTCCACTATAACACACTATATAGCTATTACAAAGTCATTCTTCTTTTTCCAAACCAATCATGTACCAAATAAAAATTTTATTTTTTATTAATAGCTAAAAAATATATGAAAATCATAGCCAATAGATTGGTAGAGAGCAACTTGTATCAGTTTATTAGTTTAATTAACATGTTATCTTTAATTCGGTTCATTGCATAATATTATTGTTAATCTTATGATTTCCTTAGCTGTAATCGATCACAAATGATTATTATTATTATTCTTTTAAGACTAAGAGAATCAAACCAAATCGTTTTCTAGAATGATTCTCTGGGCTTTCTCATACTTTTGATTTTGGTTAATCATAAACAATCTCTCGTAATCTCTAATATAAGCCACCAAATCTTTGAGTTTGGACGAATGTTCGCATCCGTATTTACATTAAGATGTAAAAGTTCTTTGATGAATTTCCATTTAATTTTTAAATCATATTATCAATAGAAATATTATGTGATGATCTAATCATTAGCGTTAATTGATCTTTATAATTAATTATTAATTGATATATATATATATATATATATATTAAAATATAATATATATATTGTATATAATATTAGTAAAACGTATATATAATAAAAAATATATATAATATTATAATATATATATGCATATATTATTATATATTATATATATATTGATATATATATATATCAATTTTTAAAATTACGAAATATATTAAAAATTAACAAATAAAAAAATATTATATATAAAATATATAAAGTTATATAAATTTATTAACTATATCATAAACATAACAATACATTAATAAAAATCTAAATATCTAATATCATCAGTATATTATAAAAATTTATATGTTGGTTGGTACCAAAATGATTTTACCTCTTAATCATTGAGTCATAGCTTTTTGTCATTGTTAAGATGTACGAACGAACAAAAAAAAATTTGGTTTAATTATTGTTTAACTTTTTTTAAAAACAAAACGACCAAAAGACGTCGTTTTGGTTTTTCTTTTTAAAAAATCCGCCTAGGCGACCGATATTTTCGACTAGTCGCTGATTTTTCTCGACCGACTAATAAAACTGATTTTTCATTAGACTAGACGGTTAGGTATCGCCGAGCGCCTAGGCGCCGACTAGTCGGCCGCCTAGACCGACTTTTACAACACTGATATATACTATAACTAAAGTAAATATGTATATATATTATAATATATAAATAATAAATTATTATATATACATATACCTTACCTAAGGTAATAGGAGGAAAGAGATAATTGAAGAGAGAAAGAATGGGGAGAGAGGATGAGAGAGAATGGTAAGAGTGTTTTATTTTTTGTATTATGTTGTTATGT
Source organism: Gynandropsis gynandra (assembly GCA_036759665.1). Classification (NCBI taxonomy): domain Eukaryota; kingdom Viridiplantae; phylum Streptophyta; class Magnoliopsida; order Brassicales; family Cleomaceae; genus Gynandropsis; species Gynandropsis gynandra. The sequence goes on from CM071871.1 coordinate 12,792,501, forward strand.
ATATCCATTTTATAAAAGGGATACTCTTAATAGGCAAATACTCTTAATAATTAATAGGCAAATACTCTTAATAATTAATAGGCAAATACTCTTAATAATTAATAGGCAAATACTCTTAATAATTAATAGGCAAATACTCTTAATAATTAATAGGCAAATACTCTTAATAATTAATAGGCAAATACTCTTAATAATTAATGATAAATATAATATATGGGTTATGGTCCATAAGACATTTATAACTTAACACTCCTCTTTAAATGTCTATTGGCTGTCTCGTTAAAAACTTTATAATGGAAAAATCCTTTGGGATAAAAAACCATGATGAGGGAAAAAGAGTACAGCCATAAAAAAACTCCTCCTCGATTTGTCAACCCTTTGTCTAATCATAAGTTTCGGAGGTGACACATCTCGATATTTCGAATGTGTTTTCTTAATGTTGAAGTAGGGAGCGCTTTTGTGAATAAATCGGCTACATTTTCGCATGATCGGATGTATTGAACATCAACTTCTTTCTTCTTCTCGAGCTCTTGTGTATACGTGAAAAATTTTGGAGGTATATGCTTTGTTATGTCACTTTTGATATGTCCTTCCGTTGTTTGAGCAACACAAGCGGCATTATCTTCATATAGTATTGTTGGGTTGATATTAGTTGATAATCCGTATGTCTCTTGTATATGTCGAGTTAAAGCTTTGAGTCACACACATTCTCTACTCGCTTCATGAAGTGCTATGACTTCAGCATGATTTGAAGATATTGCAACTAGTGTTTGTTTCTGTGAACGCCATGATGTTGTTGTACCTCTATTGCTATGACTTCAGCATGATTTGAAGATGTTGCAACTAGTGTTTGTTTCTGTGAACGCCATGATGTTGTTGTACCTCTATTTGTGAAAACATATCATGTTTGTGATCTAGCTTTATGAGGATCTGATAAGTAACCTGCATCTGCAAAACCGATCAACTCACGTTTGGAATCTTTAGGATAAAATAATCCTAAATCAATCGTCCCTTGTAAATATTTAAAGATATGTTTAATCCCTGTCCAATGATGACGTGTAGGGGAAGAACTATATCATGACAAGAGATTAGTAGCAAATGCTATATCAGGACGAGTGCAATTTGCTAGATACAAGAGATCCCCTATTGCACTCATATATGGTACTTCTGGTCCAAGTATCTCTTCATTTTCTTCACAAGGACGAAATGAATCTTTTTCAACATTTAAAGATCTACATACCATTGGAGTGCTTAATGGATTTGATTGTTTCAATCCGTATAAAGATCGTTGCAATTTGATTGCACACATTTCTTTAGGTTTTGAGTTTGATGTTTTCGGCATTCTTAATCCTTCAGGGATTTTCATGTATATATCATTTATCCAAAGATCCATATAGATATGCCGCAACCACATCCATAAGGTACATATCTAAGTTGTTGGATACTGTTAAACTCATCAAATATCTAAATGTGATTGCATCCATAACAGGGGAATATGTTTCCTCATAATCAATTCCAGGTCTCTGGGAAAACCCTTGTGCGATAAGTCGTGCCTTATATCTCGTGACCTCATTATTTTCATTTCTTTTTCGTACAAAAACCCATTTGCATCCAACTGGTTTGACACTATTTGGAGTTTGAACGATGGGTCCAAATACTTTTCTTTTATTTAATGAGTCTAATTCTATTTGCATAGCTTCTTTTCATTTGATCCAATCATGTCTCTTTTGACATTGGTTCTAGATCTTCACTATCATTTTCAATTTCTTTGGATACAGAGAAAGAGAATATTCCATCATTGTCATTTATTTCATCTCTTCTTATAATTTTTTCATCATAGATATAATTGATGGAAATTTCATTGTTTTCTGTATGTTCATGATTATTTTCATGATTTTCATTTTCAAGATCATCTTCCTCATTTATTTCTTTTTGAATGTTCTCTATTATTTAAGAATCATCATTATTATCAAACTTCTTTCTCTTTCCAGGATTTTTATCTTTAGAACCAAGTGGTCGTCCGCGCTTTAAGCGTGTTGTAGACTCATTTAAAATTCTTTTACCCGTATGCCCTTTTGGTATTTCTATACGAGAAGGTGCATTTGCAGCCGGTATATATGATTTTGTAACCCGAGCTGTATCATTGAACCCATCTGGAAGTCTATTCGCAATATTTTGCAAATGTATTATCTTTTGTACTTCCATATTACATTGTTTTGTAGGAGGATCAAGATATAACAATGATTGTGTTTTCCATGTTAACTCTCGTGAGGCTTGTTTTATTCCTCCTCCTAACGGTGGAAATTCATTCTGATTAAAATGACAATCAATAAAACGAGCTGTGAATACATCACCGTTTCTGGTTCAAGATATCTAATGATAGATGGTGAATTATATCCAACATAAATTCCCAATCTGCATTGTGGGCCCATTTTTGTTCGTTGCGGTGGAGCAATTGGAACATATACAGCACAACCAAATACTCGAAGATGAGATATATTTGGTTCTTGACCATTTGATAATTGCAATGGAGAATATTTATGATAAGCACTTGGCCTTATTTGAATTAATGCAGCAGCATGTAAAATGGCATGCCCCCAAGCAGAAACGGGAAGTTTCGTTTTCATTAGCAATGGTCGAGCAATAAGTTGGAGACGTTTAATCAATGACTCTGCCATACCATTTTGTGTATGAACATGTGGTACGGGATGTTCAATCTCAATACCAATCGATGCACAATAGTCATTGAATGCTTGAGAAGTGAATTCACCAGCGTTATCAAGCCTCACCTTCTTAATAGGATGATCGGGGAATTGAGCTCGTAATTTTGTTATTTGAGCAATAAACCTCGCAAATGCAACATTGCGGGTTGATAATAAGCAAACATGTGACCATCTGATAGAAGCATTGATCAATACCATAAAGTATCGAAATGGTCCAGTTGGTGGATGTATAGGTCCACATATATCCCCATATAATCGTTCTAAAAACGATGGTGATTCATGTCCAACTTTGACAGATGATAGTTTTATTATTAATTTTCCTTGAGAACAAGCACTACATGCGATTTCATGAGATTGAAATATCTTCTCATGTTTTAATGAATGACCATTGGAATTTTGAATAATTTTTCGCATCATTATTGAACCAGGGTGACCCAATCGATCATGCCAAATCTTAAACATGTCTTCATATCTTGGGTTTAATATGGCATATGTTTCCACCATTCTTATCTTTGTAAAATATAGTCGAGAGGATAAAGCTGGTAAAATTTCCACAATATATTTCTTTTTAGAAACCATGTCTCAACATGATAGCCATTTTGGCGAATATCTTTGAAACTTAATAAGTTTCTTTGTGATTGTGGAGAGAATAATGCATCTTCTATGATAAATTTTGTCCCTCCGGACATTATAAAATTTGCTTCTCCACATCCCTTAATTATTTT
>CM071871.1:12801864-12842294 GCA_036759665.1 Gynandropsis gynandra
GTAGGACAGAAGCAAGCAGCAGAGAAAAACGACATTACGAGAAGATTCAGGTCAGTTCACAATTCTTTTACAGTTTTACTGTGTTTTCCGAAGTTAACATGCATTGTTAATCCTGTCAAAAGAGTTAAGTGTTTGACTTTTAGCTTCGTTGTGCATTTTGGTCATACTATGATCACTAGTTCTTACGGAGAACACCCCTTACATCCTATAAAGAGATCTATTGCATTCAAGTTTGCATGGTGTCTTTATGTAGGCGAACCAGGAGTCTTTTCTTGAGGAGATGGCGGAGGAGTTCCGTCTGCCAATTAACCACCGACCAACTGAAAATGTTGACCTGGAGAATGTTGAGCAAGCATCGCTAGACACAAAGATATCATCATCAAATATCGGGTTTCAGCTTCTTCAGAAAATGGGTTGGAAAGGAAAAGGTCTGGGGAAGGACGAGCAAGGTGCGTAACCGGAAACATTGGAAAATTGATGTGTTTTCTGGGATTGTTGTTGGTCCTTCACATTGATATCTCCCGTTGATTTTGGCTTTACCGCAGGGATAACAGAACCCATAAAATCTGGTATGAGGGATCCAAAACTTGGTCTAGGTAAACAAGAAGAAGATGATTATTTCACTGCAGAAGAGAATATCCAGCGGAGGAAACTTGATATTGAGGTTGAGGAGACTGAGGAACTTGCAAAGAAGCGGGAGGTATGTGCTCGAACTTTTAACTCCGATAAACGTGCAGGCATTTGGGGAACAAATTTAAATTGATGCCTTTACTTTTTCTGAAATCTTAAACAAAAGAGCAGAAGGCAGCATATAGAGTATATGCCTGTCTTTTGACGGGAATGGTATATCATAAGGGGAACACCACAGTTTTTATTACCTGGTGGCTTCTACTGCCTGCTTCGTGCCCGTTATGACAATCCAGGTCCTAGCAGAACGTGAGCAGAAGATTCAGAGTGAAGTGAAGGAAATTCGAAAGGTCTTCTATTGCGAACTCTGCAATAAGCAGTATAAATCTGTGATGGAGTTTGAAGGTCACTTGAGCTCATACGATCACAACCATAAGAAGGTAACACATACTTCTTCTTTGATATTCGCCTTTTCCTTGATTCCCGGACAGGGTTTTCCTAGTAAATATTCTGTTGATGTTTTTCAGCGTTTCAAAGAAATGAGAGAAATGCATGGTACAAGCAGCCGTGATGATAGGAAGAAGCGAGAGCAGCAGCGCCTGGAGAGGGAGATGGCTAAAATGTACTCCAAAGTCCATCGTTTCCGTTTGTATATGTGCTGCATGTGTTGCGGATTTAACCAGTTTATCTCTCTATCCGTCTAGGGCTGATGCTCGAAAGCAACATCAGATGCAGCAGCAGCAGCAAGAAGACTTGGGGAATGCCTCAGCTTCAGCCCCACCTAAACCAGTAGCGGACCAGGATCAGCGAAAAGCATTGAAGTTTGGGTTTTCTTCTAAAGGCAGTGTCTCGAAGGTATGCAAGAAGACTTGGGGAATGCCTCAGCTTCAGCCCCACCTAAACCAGTAGCTGACCAGGATCAGCGAAAAGCATTGAAGTTTGGGTTTTCTTCTAAAGGCAGTGTCTCGAAGGTATGAAGACATGGAAACACCATTGAGTGATGAAATCACACTGATTTCACTAACATATATTCCCAAAACACCATAATATAAACATCCGATCAAAACCCCTTTGAAACCATTGCCTATGGACATGTTTCAGTCACATGTACTAAACCATTGCCTATGGACATGTTTCAGTCACATGTACTAAACGTGTCAATCTGTTCAAACCATTGCCTGTTCTTTGTTCATATTTCAATCTGTTCTTTGTTCATCTTTCAGAATCCATCCGGGAATAGCACCAAGAAGCTGAAGAAGGTAGCTGTTGCTTCAGTGTTTGGTAATGACAGCGATGAAGATTAGACTTTGTTTATTGTGAAGGATGATTGTACCATATCTGTAACTCTTATAGTTCTGCTCAGTCTTATCTTCTTCAAGGTTGAAACTTTCTTAGCGCTGTCTCTGCAAATTTTGTGTATTCAACTTATTACATCTTTTGATCGCCCATTATTGCATTATCCAACCGCATCACATTCGAGCTATTCGTTAAAACAAAAAGTCCTTGTTCACTTCNTTGCATTATCCAACCGCATCACATTCGAGCTATTCGTTAAAACAAAAAGTCCTTGTTCACTTCTTAGTTCCAAACAACCGAAAACAAAGCAACATGATGACCGATCTTGTTAAGGTTTCACAGTTCCCAAGTTTTTGCTCATTTTTAACACGTGCATCAGTTGATGTGTTCGGTGAGATTCTCCTACCTTCATTGGGAACACTCAAGAGTTCCCTCACGCGCCAGGCACGTGACTTCACTACATGACACCCATGTCATCATGGCAGCCCACTCTCCCCACTTGTCTCAATTCTTTTTATATCTCTCTTTCTTATTTCCTCTCTCATCATTTTCAAACTCTAGCTCCTGCGTTGTCGTCTCGTCCATGGCGTCTCTGTCGTCTCCGCCAGAAGAAGCCGCCGCCGCCTCCTACTGCCACCTTCATCCCAAGAGGCGCTCCTCTAATGGCGCTGCCGAACCCACCCCCGATTTCTCCAAGAGACCCAAAATCTGTTCCCAATCTTCGAATTTCATCTCCCCTTCCGAGATTGACTTGGAGTTCTCGCACCACGATTCCTCATTCGCGCGGATCAATAACGGGAGTTTCGGATGTTGTCCGGCATCCATTCTCGCGATCCAGAGGGAGTGGCAGCTCCGGTTCCTCCGACAGCCCGATCGATTCTACTTCTACGATCTCAAGCCCAATATCGCCGAATCCAGAGCTGTGATCAAGCGGCTTATCAACGCAGACCATGTAGACGAGATTTCTATCGTCGATAACGCCACCACCGCAGCCGCAATCGTTCTTCAGCAGACCGCTAGGGCATTCCGCGAGGGAAGGTTCCAGAGAGGCGACGCCGTGGTGATGCTCCACTACGCCTACGGCTCCGTAAAGAAGTCCGTCGAGGCTTACGTCACACGCGTGGGCGGTCACGTTATCGAGGTACAGTTGCCCTTCCCTGTCTTGTCGGCAGACGAAATCGTGAGTCGATTTAGGAACGCTCTTGGGACAGGGAAAGCGAACGGTAGGAGGGTTAGGTTAGCTTTGATCGATCATGTGACTTCGATGCCGAGTGTTGTAATACCCATCAAAGAACTTGTGAAAATCTGCAGAGAAGAAGGTGTTGATCAGGTGTTTGTGGATGCTGCTCATGGAATTGGGTGTGTTGACGTTGATATGAAAGCGATTGGTGCTGATTTCTACACCAGTAATCTTCACAAGTGGTTTTTCGCCCCACCTTCCGTCGCCTTCTTGTATTGTAAGAAATCGAACAATGATGCTCCTGATCTGCATCACCCTGTTGTGTCAAGCGAGTACGGAAATGGTTTGGCCATAGAGAGTGCGTGGGTGGGAACTAGGGATTACAGCGCTCAGTTGGTGGTTCCTGCGATTATGGAGTTCGTGAACCGTTTTGAAGGAGGGATTGATGGCATAAAGAAGAGGAACCACGAGGCTGTGGTTGAAATGGGTCAGATGCTTGCTAAATCTTGGGGGACTCAGCTCGGTTGCCCACCCGAGATGTGCTCAAGTATGATCATGGTTGGTTTGCCTGCATGTTTGGGGGTTGCTACTGATTCAGATGCTTCAAAATTGAGAACCCTTTTTAGGGAAAGGTTTAACATTGAGGTCCCTATTTACTTCTGCCCACCTAAGGACGGAGAGACTCATTCGATCTCGGGATATGCACGAATTTCTCATCAGGTTTACAACAAACCTGATGATTACTACAGGTTCAGGGATGCAGTGAACGAACTCGTCAGAGATGGGGTTAGATGCATGTCTCTTGCTGATTGAAACAGGTACGCGTTGCTCTTTAGTATGGCGACCTTGTTTGCTTGAAGTAGTACTAGTTGTTTTTAAGTAGCCACATAATAAAGGTCGGATGTTTCTACATGGCTAGGTTGTGTATGTAGCTGATGGCTTGAATAGTCTTTTGCTTCGACTAAATCTGCCTTAACTCGGACGCCCATGGTAACAGTAGGAACCATACATGTGCAGTCACAGCTCTTCATTTTGCTGGCAACACATGAAAATTTCACTTTCACTGAATCTTTCATCCTCATAGTAAACTCAGTTGATAAAGAATGCAGTTTTGTTTGAAAAATCTGAGTATTGTTCATCGATCAGTAATGAAGCGATTTGAAAACATCATGATATTACTATGTTATGTTCCATGGATAAGAACATTGTGCGACTTCTATTTCATCGGTATTTTCATCATGGTCAATTATCGACCATCTTATGAAGCATTAGCACTTCTTCTTACCAATATCATATTTGGTTCTTGGTCGATGTTTTCAGGGCATAGGCTTCAGATTCACATTCGGACGAGTCAAAGCCAATAAGAGACGGTCGGTCATGGTTTAGGTACCATGTGGTCTGTGGGATTGCGTGAAGCGCAAGCAATGGTGACTCTTCTTAGATTCAAAATTCATCCATTAAACTCTCATGGAACATCACCACTTAAACTTACACAGTCATGTATTCTGTATGTAGAGATGTCTATTCCAGATTTTAGGGTTAATAAAACTCGGAATGAGACAGTTGGTTGCTACTCNAGAGATGTCTATTCCAGATTTTAGGGTTAATAAAACTCGGAATGAGACAGTTGGTTGCTACTCCTCATGTCTAGTTCTATATGTACATGTCTTTTCTCATTCATAATTCGTTTCTAAAAATACGATAATTAAGAAACTTTAAAATAAATACAAATATTAAAATCTGGAAACTTTTTAACTTTCAATTTGTTTCACTCAAAAATTAATTTTAATCTTTCTATCTTTTCGAAAATAGTGATTTGATCTGTTTTTTCTTTTGTTTTAATCCATATCTGATTTTCTCATCAAATTCCAAATGTGAAATTGAATGAAAACTAAAAAAAAACTTCAAACTAAAATAATTTTTCAAGCCAAAAATCAATTGATAACGCACAATTTAACAATGTTTTCCATTTTTGATATGTCTATAAGAGATATCTAAACAATTTGGAAATATTAAAAAAAGTATAATTTTAAGAAATTCTAGACCTTTTTACTATTTACAAAAATAAACCTTTGTTTTCAGCGACACGGATTTATTTTCTTCTTTTAAACATTGAAGACGTCTACGTAACACAATTCAAATTAATTCAGATGCATTTTTAGTCTTGTCGTGGACTGATCCATGCGTACCCATCTGTGGGACCCACTATTTGATCCAACTCGACTCCTCGTTGGATCTGACGTGGCATTGCTCTGATCTCTGTCTTATCTCCGACATTGGAAGATCCACTTTCGTCTATTCCTCTCTCGAACTCGTAACAAATCCTCGCATTTTCCCTCGTATGAAAGATGCATATAATTATATAATTCTTTGAAAATTCATCCAAAACTCAAGTTTTACTAAGTTTAATTTAATTGAAAGGGTACAATAAAAGGGCCCTGAAGTTTCCTCTCGTGTCGACCACTGGGTTCATGTTGTTGCCCATGGCGGCTTCTTTTGACGCCTAAGCCGGTTCCTTCTCAGAACCCGTGAACAAATTCTGAATTACGGATTAGGGTTTGTGCATTCTCCGTAATTTCGTGGTAAATTCACCATTCTTTTGACGCCTAAGCCGGTTCCTTCTCAGAACCCGTGAACAAATTCTGAATTACGGATTAGTGTTTGTGCATTCTCCGTAATTTCGTGGTAAATTCACCATCTTTCTCTCTTTTGATCTGTAATTTCTTGTTTCTAGGGTTCTTGCTACGTAGCTCGCCCCCAAATTATGAGAACTGGGAATTAAAAATCTGGTTAGGTTGTACCTAATTTTGTGGAATTTGTGGTTGCTAGGGTTTTTGGAAAGGGGATGGGACGACAAAGTTGAAAGTTTTCTTTTGATTTGCCCAGTTTTCATCATGTGTCTGTCTTCCCCTTTTGGCCATTCGATTGTGACTGTGTGTTCTGAGTGACTTATTCAAGTTCTCGAAGTCATACGGTTTTATCTGAGTTTAGGGTTTTGGTATCGTAGAGGCTTAGCTGCCTGCTTTTAAGGGCCAAATGCTTTGTTTAGGTTTTATTTGAAAAAAACAAAAGAGTTTTGGTATGTAGGCATTATCGAATTCAATCGCACCTTTGTTTCAGGTTGATGTCTGTATGTGTTGATTCAGTCGTGGATGCGAGAGCTGCCTCAGCTGTAAGTTTTGGGGATCAAAAGGCTTGTTTAGTGTTGATAGTTTGGTTATGTAATTCACTAGTCCTAAATAGAATGAATGTGCCTTCACTCCATATAGGAATCCCACATCCGAAACTGTTTGTATTGCCAGGAGAATATGTTTTATTATGGCGGTGATATCCTCAAAGCATTTAAGGATTTTAGGAGTTAAAGGCTTGGGTTAGGTTAGATTTACTGGAATCGAGAGGTTTGATATGTTTTGTTGCCTTATGCGTTGGCATTATCAAGTTTAACGGACCTTGACTCCGTGTAAATCTTGTACTCGGAGAATACAAGCTTTAATAGGGATGTAAAAGTTTGTATTTTGTTCAGGTGATGCAAGATATGGCGGGGAAACGGATCATAGCAATTTGTATGTCTGGTGGGGAATTTCAGACAGAGAAGTGTGGTTCTCTTTCTTACAAGGGTGGTGATGCTCATGCCATAGACGTAGACGAGCAGATGAAATACAAAGACTTTCTGTCAGAGGTTGCGGAGATGTTTAATTGCAATGTTGGGACATTGTCTCTCAAGTACTTTCTTCCGGGTAACAAGAAGACACTCATCTCGATCTCAAATGATAAAGATTTAAGGCGGATGATCAAGTTCCATGGAAACTCGGATACGGCTGATGTTTATATTATAACAGAAGAAGCCGTTCCTGATGTTTCGAACATGCCTGGTAGCAGGTATTTGTAATATAATTCACTGTTTTGTTAAATTTGTCGGGTTTGGCGTTTACGATACAATGAGTAATCTTGTCTCTCTGTTCCAGATCAAGCAGAACGACGCTGTCTGAAGCTGTTCCTCTTGCGATGAGCGTTTTAGACGACGTCATGGATGATACAACAGAACCTGAACCGGACCTTCCCCTCTCAATTGTTGGGATGGAGCAAATTACAAACCAGTCTGCAGATGCCCCGATGGATATACCTCCCGATATGTTATCGGTTATTCCTGTCCCGAGTCCGAAAGGCGACAAACTCATCGCAAAAGCTACACTGCAGTGGCAGAACACAATCACAGGGGTGGGACAGAGATTCAACAGCGTTACAGAGTTCCGAGAAGCGCTGCGGAAATATGCAATCGCCAATCAGTTTGCATTTCGCTATAAAAAGAATGATAGCCATCGCGTGACGGTCAAATGCAAAGCCGAAGGCTGCCCTTGGAGGATCCATGCATCGCGGCTATCAACCACTCAGCTGATATGTATCAAGAAAATGAACCCTACACATACATGCGAAGGTGCTGGCGGAACTAATGGGCTTCAAGCGAGTCGAAGCTGGGTAGCGAGCATTATAAAGGAAAAGCTGAAGGTTTTCCCTAACTACAAGCCGAAAGATATCGTCAACGACATCAAGCAAGAGTACGGAATCCAACTAAACTACTTTCAGGCGTGGCGCGGAAAAGAAATTGCGAAAGAGCAGCTCCAAGGATCATACAAAGATGGGTACAAACAACTGCCGATATTCTGTGAGAAGATAATGGAAACAAATCCAGGCAGTCTCGCCACTTTCACAACAAAGGAAGATTCGAGTTTTCACCGCTTGTTCGTATCGTTTCACGCCTCGCTCTATGGTTTTCTTCAGGGTTGCCGGCCTCTCGTGTTTCTTGACTGTGTACCTTTGAAATCAAAGTATCAGGGGACCTTGTTGGCAGCAACTTCTGCAGATGGCAATGACGAAGTGTTTCCTCTTGCGTTTGGGGTTGTGGATGCGGAGACGGACGATAACTGGCGCTGGTTCTTGCTTGAGCTGAAATCAGCATTGTCCACATCGTGTCCAATCACGTTCGTGGCTGATAGACAGAAGGGTCTCTGTGAGACTGGCGCTGGTTCTTGCTTGAGCTGAAATCAGCATTGTCCACATCGTGTCCAATCACGTTCGTAGCTGATAGACAGAAGGGTCTCTGTGAATCAATCCCTGAAGCTTTTGAGGCCTCGTTTCATGCATATTGCCTGCGCCACTTGACCGAAGAGCTCATCAGAAGCTTGAAAGGGCCATTCTCTCATGAGGTTAAACGCTTGATTTTCGAGGATTTTTACTCCGCAGCTTATGCTCCCAGACCCGATGAGTTCCAGAGATACATTGAAAACATCAAAGGGATCTCACCTGAAGCCTATGAATGGATCTTGCGAAGCAGCCAGCCAGAGCATTGGGCAAATGCATATTTCCCTGGCTCGCGGTACAACCACATGACCTCAAATTCGGGTGAGCCCTTTTTGAGCTGGGCGTCTGATGCAAACGACCTTCCAATAACGCAGATGGTAGATGTGATCCGAGGCAAAATCATGGGGTTGATCCACGTGAGAAGAATAAACGCTGATGACGATGCGGGAAGACTGACACCGTCTATGGAGGACAAGCTAGAGAAAGAGACCCTGAAAGCGCAGACGCTTCAAGTGGCGTTATCGGCTGATAACAATGCGTTTCAGGTCCGCGGGGATACATTTGAGCTCGTGAACATGGACCGCTGGGACTGCAGCTGCAAAGGCTGGCAGATGACCGGCCTACCATGCGCCCATGCGGTAGCCGTCATCTCCTGCATCGGCCGTAGCCCTTACGAGTTTTGTTCCAGATACTTCACCAGCGAAAACTACAGATTAACATATTCGCAGTCGATAAACCCGGTCCCGCTTCTAGACCGAGAAATTCCAAAGGACAGCTCAGGAGGGTCAACGGTGACAGTGACTCCGCCTCCAACGCGGCGGCCACCAGGAAGGCCGACAACGAAGAAGTTGGCGGCCCAGGAGGTGATGAAGCGTCAGCTGCAGTGTAGCAGGTGCAAGGGACTTGGCCACAACAAGTCCACTTGCAAAGATCATCTTTTAGAGTGCTAATTTAGGAAGTTCACACTTTGTTCCATTTGTGCAATAGTTTACTTACTACAACTTGTATTTTCTTCCTTTTGGTTTCATCAACTATCTGTAATGTCAACAAACAACAGCCTTTGACTTTACAACATTTGCAGATTGAAATGATTGAATGCCGATTTCAAGTGCAACTCTTACAGCACCAACCTAATTTCCATTTAAAAAGTTGTTCAATCTCGAATTCCAATGATGAATCTGTACAAAATGGTTCGTCGTGCTTTATTATCACATAGTGATCGCTGAAGGAGATAAGTTCAACCCCAGTCCACAGTGGGAAGCCAAGGATAAGCGGCCTCAGGAGGTGGCTGCAGCGACGGTGGAATGTCTCCCCATCCCGTTCTCGATCTGCCACTATTGTATTCACCTATTACTCAAGAAGGTAAAAACCAATGAGAAAGGATGGACCAACAGCATCTGTATGAGGTAATCCTACATGCATCTGTTTACAGATAAACAAAATGATCTAGAGCACCTACTTCATGAAAAATACTCTGCTTTAAACATCCAAAGAGAACAAATCGCGCAAAAAGGCGATGAAACAAATACATACTTCCTTGTGTCTGTTGGTTATTCAGTCCACTCTGCATCTGTGTACTGGTGAATCCTGCACTTGATAGAAAGGACGATATTTGGGAAGAGATGAGTTTCCAATACGAACCATAATGCGTGGGTGCATACATTTATCGAGAAGATTAAAGATCCAATTAGAAAAATAATCGAAAGGCAAATGTAGAGGAACACGAATTTACCTGCGGGACTGGAGCTTCCCGGAATGTTCTTCGGGTGCAAGTACTTGCAAGAATCTCCAAATGCACAAGAACCCTACAAAACCCATACCACAGTTCAAAACATAACAATGGCTGATCATATCAGTGAAAGAGGAGCAGATTTTACATCAGGAGTTATAAGAACACGAACACCAAATGATGATATAAATATACCCATTAAGCAATATAAGTTGGGACAAGATTGACTGAATCCGAATAGAGGAACAAACTTTACTTCTAAAGAATCCACATATGAACCAAATAAACAAATCGACGCTGCAAAAGCAAGGAAGGAACTCGTAAAAAACAAATACAGTCCAATCGAGGCTCAGTTCAGAATTTGCAAGTGGAACATACCAAGGTAACGAAGCGATTGCAGAGTCCTCTGGGTATGATGAGGGAACCTCGTGGATTAGGATCTATAACCATGTATGATAGGGTTAGAAGAGATGCGAAGCGGAGAGAGAGAGAGAGAGAGAGAGAGAGAGAGAGAGAGAGAGAGAGAGAGAGAGAGAGAGAGAGAGAGAGAGAGAGAGAGAGAGAGAGAGAGAGAGAGAGAGAGAGAGAGAAATCGACCAGAGAGAGAAGAGAACCAGAGTGACTTGGCGCGGAGATGAGGCTTGCTCTGCAAATGGCGTTTCCGGGCGACAGGAGTATCCTGAAACTCCTTGTCGCAGTAGTCGCAGTAATACTTCCCCGACGGCATCTTCACATTTCCATCGACACAGCCCTCTAAACATGTGATGTCTATATATATATATATGTATAAGCGCCAAATGAATGTACGTATTGACGTATGTATACATGTATATGTATAAAGAATGGGCCTCCCTAACCGTACTGTTCAATATAGCCCAAGATCAATGTGTTCTTCGACCAACCCATTAACTTCGACCATATTCACCGCCGTCTCTTTTTTTACGTAACATTACCCTTCTCGTTATTGTTGTTCTAATTTATTCGTAATCACGTTTTATATTTTTCTAATTTGATTCTTTTTAAATATTTTTCGTTTAACCGTAATTTTATTTATTTAAATACTTATATTATTTTATTTTCTATATATGAATGGAAAATACTTTTATAAAAGGGCTCGTCGTATCATGATATCAAAATTTCGATCCAAAACTTTCGAAGTTTGAGTTCTACAAATTATGATGGTCACCAATGATAAAGATGGTCATGATGATGAAGACGACGATGGTGACCTTCGATAACAGTGGTGGTGATGATATTTTTCATTTCTAGATCGATTTTTAGACTAATTTCTAGACCGAATTCGACCAAAATTTCCTCTGTCTCAATACCGAACTTGATCACCGACTCTAATTCAAACCCCAATATGACCTCTTCAACCCTGACAAAGACAGGCTCCTGGGTACCGACCTCGACACCCCTTGACGTAACGAACTCGAAACCCCTTGGTGTATCAATCTCTACGTCTTTCGGCGTACCGACTTAGACACCTTCCGAACCAGACACCTTTTCACGTTCCGACCTCAATGGATCTATTCAACCGTCGACAGTCTACCGAACCAAACGCTACAAGCCATCGAAATTTCGACCGATCCGACCGTCGACACTTTCCAAGAAAGTGTTTGATTCTTTTTTTGTTATTTCTTTTATCTTTTGATGACCAGAATATTATACTATAAATTGCGGAAATCTTCACCAAAAAATCAGGACAACAAAGATTTTTCGTTTTTTGACAAGTTAGACATTGTCGATCTACATATTCCAACTTGAAAAAGGATATTGAAAAATACAAAAAATTCTGTTCTCCACACACCTCATAATTACACTTCTCATCATCCTACATTCTTCTTAATCATATTTCACATTCTTCTAGTTTGACTTTCTTTGAATCTTTCGTTCTACAACAATTTTTATCTATATAAATGCTTATATCATTCTATTATTTAAAAAACATTTTTATAAAATGACTCGTTATATCAACATGTAACCGAAGCTTAAGAACACAGTTAAGGGTTGAGTGAAGAGTGACAGAGCCATGGAAATGGAGACATTCACTTTNTAAGAACACAGTTAAGGGTTGAGTGAAGAGTGACAGAGCCATGGAAATGGAGACATTCACTTTCTGAGATTCGTTTACGTCGCAACGACAAACATACAAAGCATCTAAACATCTTGTTGGCGTTTACATTGATTCTCCTACTCATGAAACAGCATTAGGGTACAAATCAGATCATACAATAGACAGAGCGAGAGGGAGACATATTTTGTTACATTTATGGTTTTGAGGTTCTGAAATCACAAACCAAGCCAAGGGCATTGCTTCCTTGCATGTTCCGGGACTAACCTTGCCACCATCTCCGTTGGCACACCTTTCAGCTCTGTTTCATCAAAAACATTGTGCAAAAAGCAAGAGTAATTACCCATGTTCCTATATGGCCTCTCAATACGTATCACTCCTGATAGAGAAATCCTGCTTTGGCATTTGTTCACATCTCAATTCCATCACAGAAACGACAAAGGGAGATCAACAAATAGACTACCCAATGATTTTCACCCTTCCTTTGATACGCATAGGGATTTAAACAAATTCCTCTCTTTATTCTCTCATGTTACGCCAGAAAAAGGCATCAACAACCATCATAGTTCAGTTATATCCAGTCCAATTTTCAACCAAAAGCTCCATTTGGACCTAAAAACGTTGTGAAGAAAAAAAGATACCGTACCATGAGGCTTAAAGTTGAAAAGTGGTGGGAGGAATCGACCATTTGGCAAACGAGCATTCAGATCTCTTAGCTCGTCAAAGAACGGGTGGACCAATGCATCAAGCTGCATTCAGATAAAGGATAAAAACAACGCAAATCAGATCGAAATGTAACAGCAACAAGAGAGCTGAGAGAGTTGCAAAGGAAAAAAAAANAAAAAAAAAGGGTTCATAACACTCACAGCAGAGCAACGTAGATTGGGAGAGTACTGAAGGAGTCTTGAGACTAAATCCACCGCTTCAGGCGGCATGCGTTTGTGGAAAATCTATAACACGAGAGCACATGTCATGTTGCCGATACATCACAACCAACGAAGAAGCAAAGGGACATCTTATAAAGATGATTATAGTTTTCAAGAACCTTATGCCATGGATGGGCTTTGATCTGAGGAAATTTGAATTCTGTGTAATTAGGGTTCATGCACTTGATTTCTTCCCTCGTCGGCGTCCCCAAAACCTACAGAAAAACATGCACAGGAACATATACCATGTCAACCAATTTGTCGGAAACAGGTATAATTTGTAAACAACAAACATAAGCAACGACAGAAGCTGACATAATATCAGCTTTTCCTTGCTAATACCTTGATAATCTCTACAAGCTGATCAACGCCACTCTCACCTGGGAACAAGGGCTGCCATGAACAGAAGATAGATAGAATTCTCAATCACATTACTCCAAATCCAGTAAAGCAGAAACAGTTTGACATGAGATCTTATATATCTCTACCTGTCCCAAAAGGAGCTCAGCAAGAACGCATCCTGCTGACCAGATATCGATGGCTGTAGTGTACTCAGTTGCTCCAAATATAAGTTCTGGCGCTCTGTAATACCTCGAGCAAATGTATGAAATGTTTGGCTCTCCTTTTACCTGTTTCAAGACACAATCATTATAAAAAATGCTTGAATGTTCAAAATGTACCCGAAAAAGTTTCATTGGACATACCAATACTTTCGCACTTCCAAAGTCGCATAGTTTTACTTGGTGCGTGTGAGGGTTTACCTGTACAAACATACAGCGTTAGAAGTATATTACTACAAGCCAATTAATGTCCAACGCAAATCCCAAATAATGTATATCTTTACGTACCAACAAATTCTGGGGTTTAATATCGCGATGACAAACTCCAATGCAACGGTGAATGTAGGATAAAGCTCTAAAAATCTGATATTGACATATAAGATACAAATTAGCAACCAAAAGAAAAATCAAAATCCCGATGCAAATAAAACATGTCATTGTATACAGCAAGTAGACGTAGACGATGCAGACAAACATATACCTGATACGTGTAAAGTTTGACATATATCAGAGGCATTCTTTGGCTCAGTTTGTTGTAGTGTTTAATAACACGGTGGACAGTCTCGGGGACATATTCAAGAACCAGGTTGAGGTAAAGCTCGTCTTTTTCGGTGGTTGAGAAAAAACAGTGTTTGAGAGACACAACATTAGGATGGTCGAGTAGCCGCATGGTTTGCAGTTCGCGGTTCTTGTACCTCCGATCTTGCAGAACTTTCTTAATGGCAACTGTTTCCCCTGTCTCTAAACATTTCGCCTGAACAATAAAGAAATAGAAGGTCCAGTCAGTCGTTTGGATTAAAGACAAATCACGCTTGAAAGGCTTGTGACGACCAGTGCATCAGTGATCAGGTCAGCCGAAGTTCCGTAGGGTAACAACACTACATGCCAAATGAAACGCCCCACGGGATTACAGAAAAGATCAAAGGAGGAGGAATTGACTCACTTGGAACACAACGCCAAAAGATCCGTGTCCAACAACTCGCTCAGCCATGTAGCTGATAGTCTGCTTTGTAACATCACCACATAAACATTAAGGTTATATTCATGTATGCATTAAAATCTANACATCCACTTATCAAATTCCTAAAGTAAGAAAATACCTGTTTCGGTTGGCCGTTCCTTCCACCGATAGTAGTCACTATAATGTGGCCAGTCTCAGTCCCGTTGCCATCTACAACCGTAGCTTCCATTTCCTGACCATCATCAGTTCAGTTAGTTGTCTGCCGGAATACAACTTCATAATCTATTGAAACATGGCTGAACAGCTTCAAACCTACTTTATCATCACGGATTTTCATGTCATTCATCTCCTCGGGCAACCTATCGACCCCAGACACGTGCCCATTAGAATCTCTCGCCCCGGAAGTAGGAGCTATGCCCACCGAGGTCATCTCCGACTAAAAAGGAAAGAACCCCGAAAAAAGGGTCACTCCTCTGTCAGTTTTCAAGCTTGATAGGATCAAAACTCAACCTGAAAGGTAACAACACAGTCGTTCACTCGTTAAACTTCAATGAAGAACCCACTCAGCAGCAAATTGGTTGATTGATTCAACTCGAAATGGTAGTCGTTGTTACATTTTTCTACCATAAATGCAATTCAGATGCTACTGACGTGATTTTGTGAGGGACACTACTTGTCATCAAGCTTAAGCATCAAAATAGAAAAATAATAAAAAAATGGAACTTCTGCAAAAAAAAATAGCGTCTGCTCAATAATCTGATTGCCATAAAGTAAACTCAATACTCACGTTTGAGGTATAAATCATACGAATCAAGAAACTTCCTCACTTAAAACTCACAAAATCTTGAAATATGTCAGGGAGAATTACCAGGAAAAGCAAGAGATGTCACAAATTATAGAACCCTAATAGGAAACTATTATGATGGGAACTAACATCCGTACATATGCACGAAAACATGTAAATTTTAGACACCCGGACAACAAATTTAGAAGATCCAGACCCCAGAACATGAAAATCCATCTCCCTTTGGTGGATTCACGAAAACCCGCAAATCAAAAAGGGGAAAAATGAAGGCACGCTCCATAGAAAAATCAGGCACCATAAAAGCGAATCTGAAGCTAAATACCAAGAATTTTCACAGTAAAACATGAGAATCGAGAAAGCAAAAAAAANAAAAAAAATTAGAACAACAACCCAAAATTTGAAACAGAAGAGCAGATAGAAATGGAAGGAGAGAGATTTCATGCGTACGGATAAAACCCAGAAAAAACTGGAGCGAGGAATATGAAGATCGTAGAGAGAGAATCAAAGGACGAACAGATCCATGGGAAGGAATTCCATGATGAATCTCTTTTTAATCGGCTTCTCGACCTTCTTCCCTTTTTTTCTGGTCTGAAGAAAGAAAAAATTTCCTATCTGTGGCTGGCTTTTCGTGAAGCGTATGCTATAATGTGTTGGTGACAGTCATGTCATAAAATAAAAAAAATAAAATCCAAAATTGAATAATCAAATCAAAATGAAATAAATAGATAATAGAAGTAAATGGATTAGTCTTCGAAGTTAGTAAAGTTGAGAGTTAAAAAAAAGGTACATTGGGTTTGGTTTTTTCCTTCTTTTTTTATTTTTTAAGTTCTGAGACCTTTGACCATTCAAACTTTTGCCCCTTGATACAAATATATCGTAAAAACACAATTTAATTAGAATTTGATTATACAATAAATTAAACATGCTAATTTCCATCCATCTTTGGAAAATGAGTTTATTGAGATTATTATTACTCTATATTTAAAAATTAATTTCAGAGCTACCACTCTTTAATCGAATTAACTCATCTTGAATTAAAATTATCAACCCTTTTGTTTATTAAACTAAATACAGATATTAAAGTGTGGATTTTATTGGAATATAGGATTAGTCAAAACATTTAAGACCTTTTTTATTGCTGTTAGCATACGGATAATAGCCGTTTGCATAGGTCGATGTTTATTAAAAGACAAAATGGGCGTAGTTGTATCTTGTAAATATTATGTTATAATAATTAAAAAAAGAACGTAAATGATTACAACATGGTCGTTTTAAATTACCAATACGAACAGAATAACTAACTAATTTAATCGATATTTTTTAAATTTCAACTTAATATTGCGACGTAGTTCGCTGATTAATTTTAAGACGTGGAAAAAGATATGAACCACAGGGGTAATCTTGTCTTTTTCAGATGGAAATACCAAAAAGAAGACCAAGGGGTTGAATCATGCGAATAATTTTCCGAAGTAAACATTGGCTTTGTTGTGTGGACCAACCTCATCAATAGCCTACCTCAATTATCAAACCAATAATTAGTAAATGATTATAAATCGTATTTATCCAAAACAAAGAAGAAATCCTTCACCCTTATCTAAATATATTCATATTAATCGAAATATATAAAGAAAATGTAATAATCCATAAAATCTAAAAACTTATTCGATCATAGAAATGTAGAATATTAGTAAAAATAAAAAGTAAACATTGGCTTTGTTGTGTGGACCAACCTCATCAATAGCCTACCTCAATTATCAAACCAATAATTAGTAAATGATTATAAATCGCATTTATCCAAAACAAAGAAGAAATCCTTCACCCTTATCTAAATATATTCATATTAATCGAAATATATAAAGAAAACGTAATAATCCATAAAATCTAAAAACTTATTCGATCATAGAAATGTAGAATATTAGTAAAAATAAAAAGTTATCTCCACGTGAAACTCGTAAAAGATTAAAAAAATGCAAAGGGGGGTATCAGTTTGATGGCAAAGACTTTGACACTCCCATTCCAAAATTCATAAGTCAAAAAAGAAAACACGGATTCAAAGTTGAGAAAGGAACGGCAGCAAGTTGGTCAAAAGAGGCTAAGCGCCGCTTCGTGAGGAAAACTGAGGGACACGACCAAGTGGTAACAGCAGTTCCTTCATTACCTCGTACTCTTCAGTTCCTATGCCTGCACCCTCCAACACCTATTTCCATGTATTCAACCATCCATCACCTTTCCATTATTCATCCATTTCGCAACATAATGTCACTAAGAAGCCATATTTCTCACCTTGATTGTGTTAGATGTGCCGAGCGTCAGCAACGGGAGACGTGATACAGATAGAGCTTCCATGAATAGAAGCACAATCACTTGCCATTGCTTCATCCTGAAGGCCGGAAGCGCCTCTGTGAATGACATCGTGTCCAATAAGCACCCCTGTTCATATCAAATTCACAACGAGATTGCTTAAATCAACTTATAACACCTGCAACTGGGTGATTCCCCAATCTACCTAAAGTTCAATGAGGGATTCTCCAGTATTTTTTTTACTCTACAATGTATTGATTTCCCCCTGCACAAGGTCTGTTGATTCCGTCCATTTACATTTGAGTGCTTACATATTGCTTTTGTAACACCTCAGAAGTGAGTTACTTAGTTTTCCATTTGAGCTCAACATGGGACTCTCTGAAGAAATTTAGGGTAAAAAATTATCAGAGCAAATACCAGTCCTTTCTCCAACTCAGATACCGGTATTGGCAGTCTGAGATCGGTAGTAAGTCCAGGTAAAGATCTTGCAAGACAACCAGCAATTGTCTCCTTGATTTCTGAAGAACGCCCGTCGCTCAGGATGATCTTTCGGGGGTATTCCCTCCCACTAACGCATAGAAACTCCTCATGAGCAGTTTCATCCTTCCCATATATATATGCCAGAGAAGACGATGATATCCATCCAAAGAGTGCATTCCACATTGTTGCAAAAGTTGATAACTGAGGAAGGTGTAATGCATCAGATTCCAAGTAGTCCTAACCAATTGCATTACAAGACAGACAGCAGAAAAGCTGGTAAGAGACTTACTGTCAAGCTGAAGCCATCCGGCGCTTCATCAAACCATGATTGATCAGGATCAAACACATCAGAATCCGGAATTCCTGGTTTTTTTGGCCACTTCATAAGAGTCGGCTCTGATTCAGGTGTTTCTTCCCCAGAATCATCCTTAGATATCTCTCCATCATCTTGAGGTGGGTTTGGCATTAAAACTATTCCAACTTTAGAAACTGTATGAACACATGAAGAAATACAAAAAGTTACCAATTTGAAGAGTGAAAAATGTGTGAGACCTCAAAAGGTGCTGTGTAACACAACTAAGTCATGTAGTACCTACCAGCATCACTGGCATTTGAATCTCCTGAAGCAACAGCTTCTGCAGCCTGGCTCAATGCCCTAGCACAAGCTTCTGCTGACATAAGGCGTGATACCTTATCATCATCCTCTCTGTCTGTAAGTAAAAGTGCGTCAAGACCTGCTTCTAAATCTTCGCTCTCTTGAAACTCACAGAGACTTCCATGGCCGCCACTGGCAGCATTCTCATCAGCCCAGGTAACTGAGCGAGTAAGCTTCTTTGATCCAGAAGGTTTAAGAGATGGTTTAAGCGATATTTCACTCGAAGAACACACATTTCGAGCTGGGGATTCAACTGCATGTATATTATCACCATCCTGACAAGAATCAGGAACGGTCTCAATAAATTTAACCTTTCTTTGAGATTCTTTTGGCTTCTTACTCAAACCCTTTTCACTAGAAGCAGATGATGATCCTGTTAGAGAACTTTGCTGTTCCACAGTTTCCAGAATTTCTTGTCCATTGGCCTCTCTTGTTTGGATATCTAGAGGAACTTCTGTTGAATATGGCGGAGCTTTAGACACACTATATTCATCACTTGTGATGATAGAGCTCACAAAATCCATCTCACCAAACCCAAAATTCTTCATAGTCTTTGGTTTATTACTCTTACCACTAGAACCTGCATGATAGAATTCAAAATCTGCCAAGTTATAGGAGACCATACATATATCCCGGGTTTGCTTACTACAACATAGAAACTAAGACGATCTAACAGCCATAAAAAAGAAAATTACTCTGGAGCCCAGTGAATTAGTGACAACAAGAATTACAGAAAACATTTCAGTAAACTATTTTGAAAGAGAAGTCTGAAACCTGTTAACAGCTCACTTAACACGTACTTGAATCCTTTTTCTTGGAAGGGACTGAAGTTTGATCAGGATCTTTTATAACTCCTTTTCCTTTGCGTTCCACGGAATTGCCAGCAAAAGAAGCTTTGCTTGTTTGTGGTGGCAGCTTTGAAACACTATATTCGTCACCAGTAATAATAGTGCTCGTGAAACCCATCTCGCTAAATAGTAAAGCCTCACCTTTGTGCTGCTTATTCTGAGAACCCCTAGAATCTGAAACAGCTGAGCCAGTATAATCAATACAAACAGAGGCCGTATCACCAACAAGGCTAACCCAAATAGCAAACCAAAACACAACGATCTTTTAGTGCCTGAAGAATATGTCAACTCCAAGGACAGTTCCTGTAATGATCCGATAACTAGCTACTAATACTTTCCAGTTTCATCTAATCCGCATAAATTAAACATGATTGTGTACTCGAAAACATACCTTGTTTGCGATTTCTGGATTTTTCATTACCCTTGTTTAGTGGAACATAACCTTCGATGGCATTAGAAGGACCCATCCACTCCTCTAAGGCCATGTCTCCAACTTCCAATTTCGCATTCTCATGGATAGTCAGCTTCGACAATCCTAAATCCTCTTTCACACCCACATACTCCTTTACCTCCGAATCTTGAAACAAACCCAGAATCTGATTCAACTTTACCGGATCGAAAACCGAACACCGAGCCTGTTGCAGAGTCCCCGAAAACGCCCGACTACTGATAAGACAGTCCGAGGAACAGAACCTGCAAGCCTCTTGCATATCATAAACCTTGTGCTCCTTGAGAGAGATTCGGTATCTTCCCCTTCTAGAAAGCTCGGATGGGAGACAATTTCGACAGAGAGGGTAACCGCATAACAGAGCGATTGTGCGTTCCGTGACGACATCCTCGTAGTCCGAACGAGACATCAATGAACCCGCCGCGAAGAGCTGTTTCTGGTCGGTGATTCCATCGAGCAGAGCGAGTTGAAGCTTGTGAACCGCTTCGTTAATGGCGATTACTTGGTCCTTTGCCATTTTGTTTATCCTTCCGAATTCGTCAAGGATTCAAAGGCAAAAAAACTCAAAATGGTTGGAAATGCATAATGAATGAGAGCGAAAGGGAATTAGGGTTTAACAGTGGAATTGATTTCTTTGATATTTTTGGCGCAGACGAAAATTTCTTACACAGAAAGATAAGCACATGAGGAAGAGAACACGAAATAACGATATACGTATAAATAAAACAGTAGGACGAAGAAGACGGTAGTCTTTAATGGGCCGAAAAATGGGCCCAAATGAAACAATGTTAGAACGGACGATTATCATATACATTTTCTCTTGCAGCACCATTTTCTAGGGGTGGGAATATTACCGAAAAACCCGTCCCACCCAAAATTCATCTCGAGTTTATAGAAAATTACTCGAATTCGTGGGTTCGAGTTCGGAGTCGAATAATAAAATCTCATTATCCGTAAATTTGGATTCGAGTTTTTCATTCATAGAAATGGATATCCGCGGTACCCGAAATTACATATACAAATACCAAAATAACCATGTATTTTTATACAAATTTCAAAAATGTCACTGATTTTAGGTTATAAAATCATCAGCCCCTTCTTTTCTCAGCAGCCCCTTCACTCAGCAGCTCCTTCTTCTCTCTTCTCATTCTCCAGATATCTTCCCTTCCTTTGTCATTCACCGGTTTTTTCTTCCGTAGCCGTCCATGTATTCGTCGTCCTTGTCGTTGTCCCTCTATCTGCCGTCCTTGACATCGTCCATGTCGTTTTCCCTGTGTCGTTGGCTTTTCCTTCTAGAGTTGGAGGAGGTATCGGCGGAGAAGCTGGAGCCAGTACTGGTCTCGGAGGTTTAGGTGGAAGAGTTGGACCTGGTTATGGTGACTTTCACATCTTCTGTGGTTCGGATTCGGGTACTCATGGGTACCCGGCTCATTCTTCGGGTACCCGAGCCCCGGGTACCCGCATCCCTCGGGTTCGAGTTCGGATAAAATATTATCTACCCGCTCGGATTCAAGTTCGGATTCGGGTACCCTCAAAAATCCGAGTATCCGACCCGTGCCCACCCCTACCATTTTCTAATTATATTATAACCTGAAAAAAAATCCATTTTTAGTTACTTTTCCTAAATATTTTATTCGATTTAATTGCAATATAATCGCATTACATTGTCATTTCTCATTCGTTCATTCATATCCTGCTATTGTTTTTTTCACCGCCGTTCGCGGTTGTTTCTCCATCGTTCTTTTATCCATTGTTTCGTTGTGGTTTCTAATTTGTTCCTCCGGCGTTTCTAAAAGTTTGTATAGAGTTCAAATTAATACCAAAAGTAAACCGTGGTGGTCTTTCACCACCATACAAGTGAAACTATTTATTTATGCTAGTGTATGTTCACAAGTACTTATCACCTAAGTACATTTAAACACGTTTGAAATATACCTACCTCACGACGCTGAGTAATTTTCAGACTGTACCTAACCGTAAATCTTACAGTTCATTCCCTCTTAATTCAGTACACCTCACATGTAACTTTACAGATGAGTTTCTCACTCACCAATCCAACACATTTAATTGTATCGAATTTATGAACACACGTTAGACTCAACTCGTTTGCTTTTTATGCGTATGAATGCATTTTGTCTTTTTTGCTCTCTCTCGAATTGTACCTCTTCTTGTTGTACTCATCTCCTTTATACAGGCATTTCAGTTGATCTATCTTGTTGTTTGTTTTGTTTCCTTATTTAATGGGTGACATATTCTCTTGGAGGATGTTCTTTGACTTGCTAGATTTTATGTCAAAGTTTTTATGTTGACTTGTTCCAACTTTTAGTTTTAATCTTGATCCTTGTGATTGTTTGATTCAATCTGTGCGTCTGATGACTTATTCATTGCATTCGAACAATCTCTCCCTTTTTTACTTTACGCTCAAACACAACATTCAAAGCAATCATAAGAATCCATATGAGTTTTAAAAGAAACATATATAGCAAGAGCAAAAGAGGTTCAAAAAACACAATCAAGTCAACACAAGTAAAACAAGTCAACATAACAATTTGAACTGTAGTTCAAAACACTTCCTCTAAACTAATCAGATTATTCTGAATTTCTACCGTTCCACGTGATGACCCAACTATCATTTTTCGTTTACCTTTACCTCTACTTTTTTCTCCCCCAGTTTTGTTGAGCATAAATTCAAAAATATTAGAAAATTAATGCATAAGATCGCTCAAGAAAAGAGAGAGAAGAGAAAACCCTACGATGAAGGCTTTGATATGCACTTTCAACTACTTATGCAGATTGTTGAGCTTTTGCTTCATAGCATCCACCTTCTTACTGATCTTGATGATGACTTTTTCAAGATCATCTTCATCATGAATATGATCCTTTTTGTTCTTAAAATTACCAAAATACCACCTTAATCTAATCACTTCCTTTAAGATCAAATAGACTCAAAACAAACAAGAGGAGACTTATACACAACTTAGCATAGTTAATCAAATTTTAGCATTTCATTTTACTGTATACCTCAACTGTCATCAGAAAAAAAAAATTTCGAAGAACAAAGATCATCACTTTAACTATACTCGACTGAATATATCCAGAGATCTCACTAAACATTCAAGTGTACCTTAATCTCTCGAAGTACAATCCTTCTTTTCTTAAGTGGGCCAAAAATTTACTAACTTAGCTTTTCATTGAGCATCATTTTTTTCTTTCCTTTGTTAGTATTCCATACTTCTAGGACATTAGAGTTTTTATTAACTCATGTTCACAACTAATCCCACCATTTAGACCCAGGTTATCTCAGTGAGTATACTCATATAATGTGTATCATAGTGGAGTAGACATGTTATCATGTACCTTTAAGACATCAAAATTGATTTATTGTCTCACCACTTAGACCCGAGGAAGCACTCATGTGAACAAAATGTAAATTCAAGACTTTCATTATGGGTTGACAATGGAGTGTAGAAATATTTTGTATTTTTCTTTTTTTAGATCTTTTTCCTCTTTCTTTTATTTTTCACCTTAGGCACTTTGAACTACACTTCAAAAATGGTCATATGTACTAAAAAGAGAGTCACACACACTCTGAAGATTAGAATTCACTCAGAATATTTTATTCTTTTCAGAAATCATGTGAACTTGCCATTCTCTTTTAGATTATCTTAACAAGTAGAAAGCTTATAGTTTATAAACCCCAATATGTTCATATTCAGTAGTTTAGTGAGTATGTCTGCTAGTTGATATGCTTAGTAGGTACGCAGTCTACCTCTAGTTGTTTCTTCTCTACTTATTTTCTAACAAATTGATACTTGATTTCGATGCGTTTGGTCCTAGAGTGGTGTACAACAATCTTTGAAAAAGTTATTGCATTTGTATTATCATAATGAGCCACGAAAGTACATGTATTGCTTCCCCTTTTCTTCTTTATTAATCTTTGATACTCCTCGAACAATAAAATCAAGCCATTGATGTCATAGATTAAGTCCACCACTCATTGCTTTTAAACATTTTTGTTCATTTATGCACATATAGTAATTATTTCCTCCTCTTAATCCTGTCAACACACATTTTTCGTTAGTATAAAAACATGATATTTTTCCTTTGAAAACTTCACCTCAAATTTTTGTCACACAGTTGGTTGATGCTGATTAGATTTGCTCTCAGTCTTTTCACGTGATAGACATTTTCTAGTTGTAATTGTTCATCCGCCTTGAGTGACCCTTTTCCCATGATTCTTTCGTTACCTCCATCTTCGAAAGTCATATGTCCACTTTTATCTTCAGAAAAATCCGAAAGTAACTCCTTTATTCTTGTTGCATGCTTAGAACAACCACTATCAATACCAAGTAACATTGTAGTTGTCATGATTAGGAGCATAAACAACATTGCAATGTAAATCGGATTTTCTTACCCTAACTTGGTTAAATTCTTAGGCTTCCAATATATATCTGATTTTCTCACCATATTTGTTTGATATTTTTGGATTCCTAGTGAGAATACTTACATGTAGATTATCTTCTCTTATAGTAAGGGCACCATCTCCAAAGATGTCATGGTTTTCCACATGAGTAACATTTTCATATAGGTGTTTACCTTTTTCTCCACACTGTAGGTTTTTGGCAGATTACAGTTTTCTTTGCTTGAACTCTAGTTTGACCGATTGTACTACAGTTGTTTTTGTTGCTCTATACGTCGAACAGTCTGTGCATCAGTTTGCTTTGATATATTTTCATTTGATTTAACAATCTATACTATAGGTTTCTTAAGAAAAACTGTAGTTGCATCCTCTAGAAGTTCTCCAGAAACAAAAGTTGCTTTCTTTTCAGCAATCACTTCTTTATTTGCAGTTTCTCTCTTAAATCTAAGTCTATAATGTTGCTTATATATTTTTCCAATGGTTAAGAGATAATACATTTTGTTTGTTCCATTGTTGAGCATTCACAACTACTTTTGTATTTTCTCAAGTTGATGTTTGATCAACACCACTTCTTCATTGTGTTATTTCAACCGAATTTCATTTTGTTTGAGACGTTCTCCAAGTTGTATGTTTTCTTTAACCAGCTCAATGTTTTTCTTATTGATCTTAATCCAAGTTTTATACAACTTCTCAAAAGTAACGCAATCTTCATTATCACTGTCGGATATCGAATTTTCTCCTATAAATGCCATAAGATTTTTCATGTTTTTTTCATCTTCCTCATCGATATCGGATTCACACCAAGTTAAAAAGTTTTCTCTTTTTTTCCACATTCTGCCTTGGTATGTCCATACCTTTTCATTCGAAGCATTGAATTTCCTTAATATTTTTCAGCATTGCTTCCCTCTTTAAGGTGTTTGGACATTCGGCTTTGAAGTGACCAATACCTTTACATTCATAACATTGAGTAGAAACTTTTCCCTCCTTTGAATTTAATCAAAATTTTGAATTTTCTCCAATTATGATTTTTTTGAATTCCTTTATGATATAGTTCACGCTTTCTTCTAAGGCAATGAGTCGACTTGCTTCGTCCACTATCTAAAAAGCAAATCCTTTATTTTTTGATCCATGATCATGTTCTAAACTCATCTCATGATTTGAAAATATTCTAAAAACTTCTGCAAAGCTGATAGTGTTAGTGTTCATCGCGATTTCTATTGCATTTTTCTTGGCTTCAAACTTCTTCATTATACAACGAATGAGTTTCTTCATTAACTTCTTCTCTTTGTACATTTTCCTAGATTATGCGCTTCATTGGCTAGTGCATTAAGCCTTGCACTAAATTCAAAGATCTTCTCATCTTATCCATCCTCATGTTTTTTAATTGTGAGGCAAGAATGTCTAGCTGAGTTCTTCTCACACTTGTTGTTCCTTCGTGTTGCATCTGCAACTTGTCCTAAGCATCTTTTGCTAATTCACATGATTGAATTTGTTTAAATTGATTCATGTCAACAAATGTGAAGATAATAGGTAACGCCTTTGCATTGTACTTTGAAAGACGTTTTTCTACTGGTGTCCATAATGATTTTGGTTTTAGGAACTGTCTTTCCTTCGACGTCAGGTTGCATTGGGGGAGCTCCAAACTTGTCTCCGCTGTTTTCCAAACATCTTCATCGACGTCTCTGATTGTTGCCTTCATCTTGATTTTCGAGTAGGCATAATTTGTGCAATTCAATGAAAGAGGTCTCGAAATTAAAATAAGTTTTCGGTGTGAGTCCATACTTATTACCTCGATAGCACACGAATTGATCTCTTTTTATTCGTGACATGCTCTGATATCAATTGAAGTTTGTATAGAGATCAAATTAACACCAAGGTAAACCGCGGTGATCTTCCACCAACGCATAAAGTGAAACTATTTATTTACATTGTTGTATATTCAAATACAAGTACTTATCACCCAAGTACACTTGAAAACATCCGAAATACACCTCCTGATGTTGAGTTATTTCCAGACTGTATCCAAATCCAACCGTACATCTCATAGTTCACTGCTCCTTAGTTCAATACACCCCACGTGTATGAACTTTACAGATGAGTCTCTCACTCACCAACCTACTACACTATATTGTATCGAATTTATGAACACACGTTAGGCTCAACTCGTTTGGTTTTTATGCATATAAATGAACTTTACCTTTTTCGCTCTCTCTCGAGTTGTACCTCTTGTTGTTGTCCTCCTCTCCTTTATATAGGCTTTTGGTTGTTCGAAATTTTGGCTTGATCGACTTTGGTTTGGTAGTGAGACAATGGTTGTTGGTTTTTGTTTTGGTTTGTTCGACATTGTGTGTTAATTGTTGTTAGTTTTGTTGGTTGTTGTTTTGTCTAGTTTGATATTGTGTGTTTGTTATTGTTGGTTATTGCTTTGGTTCGTTGAAGTTGGTTAATTTTGATTTTGTGGAAATATAAATGAATTTATATTTTTTTGCAGTGAAGATGATCCCGAATATATAGAAATTAGTGACTCGTGAATTGAAGATAATTTTCATGATGAGGTTTGTTTAGATAGTGATAAAGAATCGATGATTGGTTCAGATGATAATGATGATGCAGTTGAATTAGGAGAGAATAGTAAATGCAAGAAAAAGAACTTTATTGAATGTAAGAGCAGTGGGTCAAACCTTTAATTAAGCTGAGAAATTTAATGATGTTGTGACTAAAGTAGTGTTGAATACGTGAAAAGATTTAATCATTGGATAATGATATTGTTAATGCTATATGCTTTGGGTTAAATTGTAAATGGTAAAATTATTGTTTCATGGAAAAAGATATTGGGACCATAAGGTCGCACATTATGGAACACACTTGTGATCCAAAAGGAGAATGCAAGTTATTGATTATACCTTTGATAGTGAAGAGGTTCCAAGATGATTTAGCAGTTGATTCAAATATGAAGCCATCAAAGATGCGACAGATTATAAAGGAAGAATATGAACTTATTGCATCGCTTAACCAATGTCAGAAAGCGAAGAATTAATCTTTGGAGGTTTTTCAATTAGAAAAGGGTGCACAGTTTGGTAGGCTTAGGGATTACGAGCTTGAAATTATAAGTTCAAATCGCAGTTCTTCAATAGAAGTATAAACCATTTGAGATAGTAAAGGGAATGAGATATTTGATCAGTTTTATGTGTGTTTTGAAGCTTTGTGATGTTCATGGAGACGAACTTGTAGGTCTATAATTGGTTAGATGACTTTTTTCTCAAAAATCTTGTTCAATGTCAAATTTTATGTGCGTTAGTCGTGATGATAATAACCAAATTTACCCAATTGTTTGGGGTTTTATACAAGTTAAAACTACACAGAATTGATATTGGTCCATTACAAAGCTTAACGATGATTTGTGTCTCAGTTTAGGTGAGGGATTAACGATGATCTCCGATATAAAAAAAAGTTGTTTCATTTCTTTTCAATTTCTTTAATATTTTCAAAATCTAATGAATTTTTATTAAATTGTTTCCTTCAATATGGTGTTAGGGGTTCTTGAATGTGATTGAACAATATTTTCTAAATGTGGAACATCATATGTGTTTAAGGCATATAATCTTCAATCTCAAGAAAAACTACAAGGTCAAAGGTATGAAACATTTTGTGTGGAACATAGCATCTAGATATAATGAGGTGGAATCCTATGCTAGTTTTGAGAAGTTTGATGAATCGGTCTTCGATGAATTAATGAAGACTAATCCACAACATTGGTGTGAGGCATTCTTTTAGATATGGTTGTTGTTACAGTGATGTGCACAACAATATGACTGAATCATTTAACGATAGTGTTATCATTGTTAGAACTTGGCCTATGGTTGAAATGTTAAAGATTATTTAGAAGACAATTCATTGTTAGGATTGACAAGATACCTACAATTGCCTAGAAGCATATGTGTGTGCATACCACCAAGATTATTCAATCACCGGAGAAAGCTAAGTTGAAGACACCATTATCAACGTCAAATACAAGATCCGAGACAAAATTAAGATTTAAAAATCTTGAAATTATGTATTGAATTATCTATTGAAATTTATGTTTATGTTTTAAACTTAATTTAAAAATTTATGTATTGGACTTTATCTTGAAATTTATGTTATATGTTTATGTTTGAACTTTCTATCTTGAACTTAATCTTAAAATTTATGTTTGAACATTTTTTGAAACAATATACTATAGTTTTTAAATGATTAGCACAATTTAAATGTAGAAAAAATTAAAATATTGTAAACAAAGTTAATATAATCCATAAATCACTATAAAATAATCCAAAAATGAATATTTTATCTAATTTTCATTTTGAATTGCTTAAATTATTTTTTAAGATTTTAATAATATTTAATGAGTTTTCTAGACATTATTAACGTAATTTGAATAATATTAGGACTAAAAAAAAGAGAATCAAACGAAGAACCAAAATCGAAAAAAAAAATGCAACAAAGGTCAAAGTTAAAATAGGTTGTTTACCCTGTTATGTATGACCTCTAACATGTGGAAATTTCAACTACCACCGCAAAAAGATGCTTATATATATATATCAATGTTCAAGAAGGCGCTAGGCGGGCGGACACCCAGCGCCTAGCGTCTAGAGCGCTTAGGTGGGGCCTAGGCGGTGGCTAGGCGGGCTAGGCGAAAATATATATGTATATATTATATATATGTTATTTATATTACATATAAGCAATGCTAAAGCACCAAAAAGATGCTTATATATATATATCAATGTTCAAGAAGGCGCTAGGCGGGCGGACACCCAGCGCCTAGCGTCTAGAGCGCTTAGGTGGGGCCTAGGCGGTGGCTAGGCGGGCTAGACGAAAATATATATGTATATATTATATATATGTTATTTATATTACATATAAGCAATGCTAAAGCAGGCTTCTTACACATTATAGAGTCCTTACAAAATAACTTCAAAACAAGATATTGCTGCACAAGCAATGCAGGCTTCTTACACATTATAGAGTCCTTACAAAATAACTTCAAAACAAGATATTGCTGCACATAAAATCCTGAAGATCAACAGGGGGGGAAAAAGAGACTTGAGATGAATGAAGTATTAGGAAACAAAATTCTCTCAATCAGTAATAATCTTACTCAAATCATCTCTCATCATGATTATAAAACGAATTCCACAACAAAAAATCAAACTTCTGAAGGTCTAACTCCAACAAAGAAGAACGCAATCTAAACTCCGAATTCATAGCAAGGAAAACCAAAGATGGATGATAACGGAACACAAATTTTCAAGCAATCACGAATCAGAAAACCCAAAATCGTAATCGGAAAAACCAAGCAAACCCAGAGGAAAAAGGGGCAAAAACCCGTACCATCAGCGGCAGAAGTCTTGAGCTGTTCGAGAGCAGATAGGCTAGAAGCCATAGAAGCAGACGCAGAAGCAGAATCAGAATCAGAGGAAGAAATCTCGTAACCTCTCCGATTCCGATTGTTCCTCGGAAGAACGTGAAATCCATGGAGACCCGAATGAGCCAACGAAGAAGACGACGAAATTCGGACCGACGACAAAATTAAACGCGCCTAGGCGGCCGCCCAACGCCTAATCGGCCGCCCAGGCCGCCTAGGCGGTGAAAACGCCCAGAATGGCCGATTTGCAAGAACAGTGATATATATATATCATAAACTTGTATATCATTCAAATAATTTATTAATCATAAATTTTAAATATAACGAAAATACAAATACATAGTATATATCATCACAAGACTTATATCGCGAAAAGAGAATAATAAAGGAAATTCTCCACGGGATAAATTTAGTTGTCCTCCCAATTGTCATATCTTATTCATCCACGTTAATTAAGGTTGATTATTTCGTGATTCTTTTTGACGTGTATACATTATTCGGATGTTCATAGACAACAATCAAACAATAATAGAGTTTAAATTGGTTTAGATGTAAAAAAATTTGACACGATTATACCGATAAAACCTTGTAAAAGAAATAAAACATGAATTGTAGTTTGTTCGCATATTTTTATTTTATCAATTATTTTATTATATAAATTATAAATAAATGATAATATTCGAAAGATTTCAAATAAAATATAATGTATTATTTAAATTTGATATTTAATATTTAATTATTAATTATTAATATGTTGTATATGATAAATATAATTTGATCATTCTAATTTTCGTAGGTTTCTAACAAATTTTTAAATAACTAAAATCTATTATTTACGATGATTGGAACCGATTTAATTGATTTTTAAAATTTTATATCAAGTTTGGTTTGGTTTGATTTTTGATAATTAAACCGAAATACCCAGGTGGAACGACAGATGATACAAATAATCACAATCAATAAAACCAGCACTTGTTGTGAGCATTCCATATCTCGCATATAAAACAAATTCAACCAACGAAAAGCACTAAAGGCATTAGAAATAATCATTCTGATTTGTTAAATCTGTCAGCATTTTTTATTTTATATATAAACATGTGAATCTTTTTCCTCTTTAAAGCCACCCTAACAAAAAAAGACCTAGTCTTGTGCTACATAGGAAGGAACCATCTGCAACTACATTTACAGTAAAAAAGGATCCAAGATGAAAGAGAAAAGAGAAGTCATCTCTTAGAGAACATGACAAGTATCAACATCGACATGGACACCATGATCTTGAACCCTGTTGTTTCCCACAAGTTCTGTCTCTCCGATGGATCCTCTTCCTTTCTTACTTTCCCCGACAACTCATCACTCAGTTCTTTCATCGCCTTGTCCCTCCGCTCACCCATCTGTTCCATTTCATTTCATTTCATTTCAAAAAACGAGATATTTCTGCTTTGATGCAGTGAGGAATTCGAGAACGTAGAATTGCATGTTTTTACATCAGAAAAACATCTCTCTAGTTGTAACACATTATGCAAAAGTCAGAATCAATCTGAAGAAGATGTTTGATAGAAAATCAACTGTATGTGTGAGTAAGATGTTATACAGATCCGATACAATGGTGAGTGTATTGAATAAGTGACTAGGGGGAATCATCGTATTGGGTTTTAGGACCACCGGAAAAGGTTTATCATTTAACAAAAATTGATGTTTTTTTTTTTTTGCTGTTGTTCTCATGTAAAAATTGGATCTTGGCACGAGGGTTTAGCTCAAAATGATCGTTTGTATCTTCAGTCATATGATTTAATGGAGGGAAACCAGTTGTAGTGCTTAAATCATGAGATGAAAAAGGAATGGATGAACTTACTCTCTGTAGCTTCCTCGTTTGACTTCGAGCTTCCTGCAGACAAAACTCCAATTTCAACACTTTCTTCTTCAACTCTTGATCTGATCGTCTCTGTTTCTCCAACTGTTTATCCGCAAATGTTTCCGTATAACAGTCAGACGATCATACCATACACAATTAATCCAATCCAATCCAACATTAACGAGTATATGCACCTGTGTTTCAATTTCCTTTGTCTTGAGCTTCCACTGAGCCGACATTAACCTTACATTAACAAGTATATGCACCTGTGTTTCAATTTCCTTTGTCTTGAGCTTCCACTGAGCCGACATTAACCTTATCTCATCTTTCAATTTCACAATCTCTTCATCTTTCACTGCCAAAAGTCTGTCGATCCTCTCAAAGTTCTTCGGCGAAACCTCTTCCAGAAGTCTCCGTAGATCACAATCTGTGCCCATCCCAGCCTTTGTAACAGCTTGTGTAATCTCACGCTCTATTCTCACAACTTCATCTCTCAGCTGTTTCTGAGAGCACTCTCTTGCATTCAGATCTCTCTGGAGAGTATCGAGCTGATGGGCGAGTTGAGTGACACGAGTTTCATCTTCTTTAAGAGAAAGTGTTTTTTCGTCGAGTTGTTGCAGGAGCTTTGAGCACTGCAATTGTGCAGATTGAGCAGATGCAGCACTTGTTTCAGCGGTTTGTCTGGTGATGGCCAGCTGCGATCTCACTTCATCTAACTCTTTCAGCACACGAGTTTCATCTTCTTTAAGAGAAAGTGTTTTTTCGTCGAGTTGTTGCAGGAGCTTTGAGCACTGCAATTGTGCAGATTGAGCAGATGCACCACTTGTTTCAGCGGTTTGTCTGGTGATGGCCAGCTGCGATCTCACTTCATCTAACTCTTTCAGATACTGTTTCCCATAATAATAAGATAATGATCAGAACATAAAATGATGCAATTCAGATTAACCTAAGCAAACATTGTGATAAAATAGAATTGCAGAGAGAAATCTTCCTGGATGGCATTGACCCATCTGATTGTTCATTTCCAAAATACAACTTCTTCAACAATTTAGAGACACTGATAATGTAGATTCACTAATCTGTTTAATATTTTTCTTATGGGATTCCTCTTTCGTAACAGAAAAGAGTGATATTTGATATGTGATGTAACCAAAATAGCCACTATGAACACACAGCTAATAAGCTCTATCTTTCTTTCTTTCTAATGTGCATCTTAAGTTCTCAGAGATTGAATCAGAATCACATAAACAGTAAAAGGCTTAGTGAGAGGAACCTTTTCAGCAGCAGCTGCTGAAGCTTCAAGCTCACAATTTCTATCTTCTAATTTCTTATGCAATTTACAGATCTCCATCTCCATGTTCTTTGCCTTAGCCTCTGCTTCCTGAAGAAAAAGAAAAACCCAGAAACACAAACTGAAATAAATTATCATTTTCAATCAGATTAAATTACAAGAAGAAACCCAGAAATCCAACATGCAAAACAAGAATGACCCCACCAATTATAACATTTAAAGGAGGACGAAAAGGTGGAATTGATCAGAGAATTATTAATTCAAAATCTAATGGGCACAAGAGAATAAAAGATGGTACCTTTCTACATAGCGTTTCTCTAACAAAGGATTGTTCTTGAGAAACCAAACGACCCTTCACTCGCTTCAGCTCCGCCGCCAGAGACACCACGTTTCGCCGGAAAGTCTCTTTTTTCTCATCTAAATCCTTCAACAGTGGATCCACCGTCGTTTTGTCGAGATCGGACATCTAGCTCTGATGATTCTCACATCCAAAGGCCTCTACTGATCTGCTCGGCTTTTGCATGCACAGATCAAATCCCAGAAATATGAAGAACAAAACCCAGAAAACGGAAAAGAAAAAATTCAGTGCATGTGAACATGGCAGTTGTGCATTAAATTCGAAAAAATAAATGAACAAATCACAAACTATTACGAAAAAATATTAGATATAGGAAAAGACCGTGACTTTACAATAGCAGTGAAAATGGGTTGTGAGAGTTTTGACTCGGCAATTCAGAAGGAGCTGGATTTTCCGACTTCTCCAGGTGGTTGTTAAAAATTTTCTCGGGAAAAGTTCGTCCGAGAAAATTAAGAGTCGCTTATTATGGCAAGAAATCTATAAAATTTAAATTTCCATTCCGACTACGGCAGATGAGAGAGAGCGGAAGAGGAAGGAAAACACGTAAAGGAATCAAATCAAATAAATGAGTTGGCTTATTTGTCGAGAGCGAGAAAGACTTGTTTGTAGAGAGAGAAAAATCACTGCTTGATTCATTTTCACTCACTGTAGATCTTGGAATTAACTCCCTTCGAGTTTCATTCAAACTGAGATTTTTTTAGAGAAAAAAAATTAAAAAGAAGGAAATAAACTTGAAAATCAAACCTTTTTTGTTCAAAAATGAAAACTTTCCCTCCAGATTCCTCGGGAATGTCAAATCCGTACCGTAATTTAGTAAATGAGAAAAAAAATCACCTGGATTTTTTCCCTCCGAACACAAGAAGCAAATCGATGATTCAATGGAAAACAGAAACAACGAGTATGAGATGATGGCATCATCAAATACCAGGCAGAGAGTACCTAAACTCCACTAGCTTTCATAAACATGTTCCCAGAATCTAATGATATTAGTGGGAAAAAATGTCAATTATTATTTTAATTAGCTTGAATTATACGATCGCCAACTATACATTTTTTAAATTATGATGGAAGAAAACACGTATATATATATATATACATATAATCATACTTTCGAGTGACTGATATCGAGTGATCAATGTTTAGGTGAATGATTAGTGTGGTGGATGAATAAATTGTGGGTCACCTAATAAAAGTTTTAATTATTACTATTTTTTACTGTTGATTCTTCAGATTTGGCTCTTTAAGGGACATGTCGATATTTAGGTTCGGATACTTGTGCTTTTCGTGGTACGGAGGAAACACGTTCGGTTATAGGTTCGGAGCTCCCGAACCTCCAACTCCAGACAAAGACAAAACCCGAAGTTGTATCCTTTGACCAATCGCCGCAAGTCTTGAGGTAACTGTTTAATCGAATCAAATATTGCCACGTCTAGTTCAAGTCCCATAACCTTATGGGCCATCAACTTGGCCCATTTAAAAAGCGATATCGTATTAGCCATAGCACGGCTCGTAGGATTCGAAATTTTCTAAAATTTCTTAGCCAAAATTGTTTAATATTTTTCTTAATTCGTAAATCATAAATGATTTTATTAAGAGATTCCTCTTAACATCTATACCTACGTCTTACCATATTTATAATACTAGGAATTGATCCCGCAGGATATGCGGGATAATATTTTTTTTATTATATTTAAAATAATTTAAATTCAAAAAATAATTTATTTTGTTATATCAATTTTGTGATATGTAATAAATAAAAATAATCAATACGAATAAATTCGAATTTTTAATATATATAAAAGAAATAATCTATTTTGTTTTTAATAAAAAAATGTTATGTACATATATAACATGAGTTTAAAAGTACAAAATGAGAGAAAAGATGACCAAAATACGTGTTAGACAAAGTTATACATACTTTGAGATGGTTCCAAGGAGCATCATATTTACCAGAAATCTCAATCTAAACCGTGAATATAGACATCTCAATAGACATCTCAATTTGTCAGTTTACTTTAGATTCTAACAATCACTATATCCCATTATCTTACTTACAAAAGGCATGACCGTTAATATACGATCCGTGTCTTCTTACAAAATTTAAAAGAGGATGATTCTCACCGGAAAAACAAGAGATATATAAATCGCAAATGAACTTGCTCTAAATAACAGTAGCATATGGTCTTCCCTTCAGTTGGATGAAATTGAACTAACTCCCTGTCTGTTAGAACACCAAATTATAAATCTGTTTTCAGTCTGTTTCTTCAAGTAAAAAAAAACTATACATGTAAATGTTTCTACTTCTTGTGAAGGACGGGCCATTTAGAGCATAATTTTGGTGGGAGGCCTCCAACTTTTTCTTACGCTCCTTTAGACGTTCAACACTGACCTTCTTTCGTTTCTGGCTTATCTGCATTTCCCCCACCACAATATACATCGCTTTTAGTAAATTAAAAAGAAAAAGCCAATCTTGGAATTACAAACAAACCCTATATATGATTTTACCTTCATAGCTTCGTACATTTTTCTCTTTTTCCTTGACATAAACACAGTTCCCATGTCGGCATCCTCACTGTGATGATGATCAGCTGATTCTTCTTCTTCTTCCACGGCTCCACTCTTACCAGCCAACACTACAGTCGTGGTTGCATCTCTCTTCAATTCCATTCTCAGTTCATCATGGTACTGCTTTTCCAAGACCATCATCTAAATGTCACCATTCAGAAAACATCATACTCTTAGAGCATTAATAACTTTTCCAAGGAATAACTCTTAGTATCTCTTCAAAACACTTCATACCTTCTTCTTCTTCTCAGCAGCTTCAGCTGCCTCAGCGCGGCTCATAAAACCTTCCGCCAATAACCTCTGTGGATCTTCCAGATCATCATCCACACCAGGAATTGGCACAACGTAGCATTTATCTACAGCTATTAGCCTTTTGATGGTTTCAGCATACTCAGGGACATATCCCTCTGCTTCGTTGTCAACTAATGGTGACAAGTGAGGAGGAGGAATCCTGCTCACACACGTAAACTTAGTTATATTTTTTTGGCTATTATTATCACACTCATTCAAACAAACTTTTCTTTGATCAAACTTAAAACACCAATGTGGCTGCAAACAAAGATTATACCTTCCAACCATATAGGTATCAGTTGGCAAGATTATTTGAGCATTTGCACAGTCATAAATCCACTACGGCTTGATGTATTCCCTTGACAGATATAAATGGCGTACTGTATAGAAGGTGTGTGTGTCTCACTGCTCTCTCCAACTCGATCACTTAATCAGGAAATGTATGCTTAAAAAAGGAAGAAACTCACGGCATAATCTTCTTCCTCCATTCGTGTCTTAAACTTTTTATATTTATTCCATTGGTGTTTCTCCTTATGAAGAAAACAGATATCTTCACTAATATCACCTCTTGACTAAAAAATAAATAGTCTGTCAATTCCTCAATAAAACAATGAAAAATTATTACTAAAATATTGATCAGGAGACCAATTGTTGACTGAATAAATTATTACTAAAATAAATAGTCTTTTTAACTACATCGATATGGAATTCAAATCAAGACAATTAATAGATAAGGAATGACATACAAAACCAACCGCATAAAGCATAGAAGAAATATACGTACGGTGTGCTTGATATCAAAAGCAAAAGAATCTTGAACAAGGATGCCAACAATCTACCATGATTCTCACAATGGATTAAATGTAGAATACCTACACCATATAGAACATTAAAAAAATAGGTCAAAATATAACAAAAAAATCATGAAAAGCTTCTTAGAAAAATAAAACTAATATCTAAACCAAGCAGGAAAAAGAGGAGAAACGCCTTTTAGTTACCTATGTGGAGTTGCATTAGTATTAAACCAAGAGAATTGGAGAGGGGCATAAATGATCCATATTTCATTGATTCCTTATTATTCTGCAACTTGAAGGAAAATAGATGAATGCCAAGCCATCATTGTGGCAACAGCTGAAGCAGATGCTATCCTTACCTAGGCACAATAAGAAGTATCCACGGGAATAGACATACACGGGGTAAAAAGTCCTTTCCGACCACACTCTCCAGAACTGAAGACTTTCCTGAACTCTGTAACACGACAAGGGCAATTCCATTAGAAAGATCTCCAACATCAAATTCATTTTGGTACTAAGACAGCATCAATTCCATAGGACAGAATGTAAGATAGGCTTTCATATTAACACATCTTCTGCGTGTAAAGCTAACACCAGTAGATGAAAATCCCTTAGCTCGCTAAATTCTAAGGTTATGAGATTGAGGTCAAAGCCAAATCAACCCCAAGTCCACATCCCATTATAACAATTACTATCAAAACTGGTTTATTGTTATGAAATTACCCTAAAATTCCCAACGATATCAGAATTGAAACATGCAAACAGAGGTCTCAGAGTCCGTCAATTGCACAAATGCTTCGATACTCATTCTGCTAAGCGATGATAGAAAAAGGAGAAGAACAACAAATTACCTTAAACTTCGAGTCGCGGATGGCGATTATGCCGGTGGAGATGGAACCGCGACAGCGACGTAGAGATATCTTCTTCGCAATGTGGGGGAGGAGAGAGGCGCTCGGTATTCCCAGCCGATGGCGCACCATTTGATTTCCTCAACTTAACCACCGAGATCGTGGGAGCAAGAGGGTTTCTTCATATTCACTGTGAAAAGATCGTGGGAGAAAGCGTGGGAGAGAGAAGGCCAAGGTTTAATAAATGGACATGGTGAGCTGGAGGACTGAGAGACTCTCAAGTCAAGAAAAACTTAAACTTTTAATATATAGATTTTTAAATCCAATGAATCGAAATTCTATGATATTTTTTACAGAAAATATAAAAAATAAATAAAGACATGTAATTTAGTGTTATTTTATTCGTAAAAATATCATATTATTTTATACAATACACGTATTATTATATTTATTTTAAAATTAATATATGATTGTACATCTGATAATTAACATATACATTTATACGATATATATTTTCTATGAAATAATGTGAAAATAATTATTATATTTCATTTTATTATTCTGATAGTTTATATATAAAAATATATTTTAATATTTTTTAATAAATTGATTGTGGAATAGTTTTCGTATATTGATTTGAAATTGAATTACATCAGATATATATATCAATACATAAGAGATATGAAAACCCTAACGGAAACCCTAATAAACACAAATGTACAAAATTACATTTATTTCCCTATCACTTATATGCCCCCTCAAGACGGAGCACCTTCGGTGATGCCGATCTTGTGACAAAGTGTAAGAAATGGCTGACGAGCGAGCGGTTTAGTGAGTAAATCCGCTAGTTGATCTTTGGAGTTGACGTGAGAAACTCGAAGGATGCCGCCTTGCACTTGCTGACGAACAAAGAAGTAGTCCAAGGCTAGATGCTTCATGCGAGAGTGAAAGACGGGATTGACACTCAAATATGTTGCGCCAATATTGTCACAATAAATTACGGGAGGTTGTGATGTAGAAATACCAAGTTCCGTTAGGAGAGACGTGATCCATCGAAGTTCTGCTGCTGTATCCGCTATAGCACGATATTCCGCTTCGGTGGATGACCTAGCTGTGAATTTCTGTTTCTTGGAAGACCAAGAAATGGGATGGCT
Organism: Gynandropsis gynandra; assembly: GCA_036759665.1. NCBI lineage: Eukaryota > Viridiplantae > Streptophyta > Magnoliopsida > Brassicales > Cleomaceae > Gynandropsis > Gynandropsis gynandra. The sequence goes on from CM071871.1 coordinate 12,840,814, forward strand.
GCCCAGGTAGACAATATATGCCCCCGTAGAGATATACTCATCACGATCTTCCGCGCAATCTGCATCACTAAAGGCGTGTAGAGAGAGAGAGTATTACCAGCGGAGAAGAAGATACCACGATCTCATATTCCAACCAAATACCGTAGAACCCGTTTGAGGGCTTGTAGATGTTCCGTTGTCGGGGCATGCATGTACTGAGATAATTTATTGACAACGAAGCTGATGTCGGGTCTCGTAAGTGTGAGATACTGAAGACTTCCAACAATAGTCCGATAGTTGGTTGGATCTTCTAACCTTTCACTCGAGGATAAGGAGAGACGCACGCTAGGAGCCATAGGAGTGGTCACTGATTTAGCTTCGGAGAATTGAGCTTTGTTGAGGATATCCGTGACATATTTGCGTTGAGTGAGCAGTAAGCCTGAGGGTGTCCGTGTTACTTCAATGCCAAGGAAGTAAGATAGATCACCCAAGTCGTTGATGGAGAAGCGATTTCCAAGCGCTATGGTGAATCGTTGGACTGCTCCTGAGTTGCTTCCTGTTACCACAAGGTCATCCACATAGACGAGAACATATATAGTTACCTCGGAATTGTGAAGAATGAACAAGGATGTGTCGGCAAGGGAGTTAACAAAGCCCTGGCCGAGAAGAAAATCCCGAAGTTCCGAATACCAAGCCCGAGGAGCTTGTTTGAGACCATATATTGCCTTGCTGAGTTTGCATATGTGATGAGGACGATCATGATCAACAAAACCTGGAGGTTGTGTCATGTATACCTCTTCCGTGAGTTGTCCTTGAAGAAATGCATTGTTGACATCTAGTTGACGAAGACTCCAACCATTTGCAATTGCAATACTCAAAATCAATCGAATGGTAGCGGGTTTAACTACCGGACTGAATGTCTCAAAGAAGTCCACTCCAGGTCGTTGTGTAAAACCTTTCGCCACAAGTCTGGCCTTGTAGCGATCCACCGAACCATCGGGTAATCGTTTGATACGATAAATCCACTTGCATCCAACCACATTTGATGCATGTTGAGCCGGTACAAGATCCCATGTTCCATTACGAACGAGTGCATCAAATTCCTCGTCCTCGCTCATCCTCCAACGCTGATCTTTTTGGGCTTGAGAGACGGTTGTTGGTTCGGTGTCTGGAGGGAGTGCCCGATCGGGTGTAGAGGTAGAGGCCGTTCGGGTAAATTTTGATAAATCATCCCCGTAACTTTGCACGACTCGGGTGGAAGGGTCACCCGCTCGGGCATGATGCACGATCGGGCAGTGTACATGGTGCCCGGTCGGGCGAGTAGCCTGAGATAATTTTGTTTTAGATCTCGTTTGCATGGGGTGAATGTTGCCACCATCAGCAATTGCCGGAACATCCAAATGGGAGTTAGCTGCAACAGAGACCATGTCCGCGGGCACCCGTGATGTGAGCATTTCCGGTGAAGGATCCGTTACAGGAGTGACGGAAGAAGAAGGTGTCAC
>CM071871.1:12844640-12864894 GCA_036759665.1 Gynandropsis gynandra
ACGGTGATGAGGTAGCTTGGCCGACGGTGAGTGGAGGGTAGGGTTTGGAGGCCGGCGATGAGGAGAAAAGAGGGAGAAGGTGGCCGATGGCGGTGATTAGGGTTTGAGAGAGGGGGGGCCGACGGTTAGGGTTAGGATCTAGGCTCTGATACCATGTGGCATAGTTTTCGTATATTGATTTGAAATTGAATTACATCAGATATATATATATATATCAATACATAAGAGATATGAAAACTCTAACGGAAACTCTAATAAACACAAATATACAAAATTACATTTATATCCCTATCACTTATATTGATATACTTTTTTCATATTTTTTGCATCCTTAATACTTAACAATTTTGTCACATGTACTTTGTTTCGTTGCATGGAAAATAATTTTTGTTAACGTTTATTATTCAAATTTAGCGTAATGAAACAAAAAGGGAAATAGAAAACCTCACAATAAGACATTCCCCATTACGATAATTGCAAGTTGTTGAGGTTTTATTTGGAAAATTTGGTAAAATAACTTGTTGGACACTAACGTATTACTTTTTCAATAATATTGTATTAGTTCTCTTTTATTCTGTTTTTGTATATTATCCATTGACTCCTCAAAATTTGATCATAATTTTATTTTATTTTATTTTAAAACTCAACTATTGATTTACAACACCATCAATTTATAATAAAAACAATTTTAAAACCTAAAAATCCAACAAATGGAATTCAAATCCCAAATATAATTTGATAAAAATCACGTGTTGATATAATGGTTGCCCGTTTTAGTTTATATGAACATCGGTGGCTTAGAATGTACGGTTATGATCTTTGAAATATTTGCGTGTGATGCCTCCAAGTATAAGTTATCAACAAGTTCTTATGATTCAAAAGAAGGGACAAATTCTGATTATAATTATATTTCTTCACATATGAGCCATCAAGACTTTTATTATTTTCTTCTACAAAGGTTTTACATCGACATCAGATGGAATTTGAAGTTCAATTCTACGGTTTTGTAGTAGAGAAGAAAAGTTTTCGAATTTAAAATTGGAATTTTATGATTTGTAATACAATTAATAATTTTTAAATGAGTTAATTAGGTTAATTTTAGATTTAAATTAAATCAATTGAAAATATTAAATTATAACCAAATTTCGAAAATTCAATATGATTATACTCTAAAAACAAAGAAAATATTGTAAAAAAATATTTACATATAATACAGTAAATATACATCAAGAACCTTATAAGAATTAGGAACGTAAGATGTCGATGTTCTTTCTATTTTTTGATAAATTGAAAATAATGTTTAGGAAATCGGTATAGATGACCGTCCAACATGGTTTAAAATGATTAATCGCTGCGATATGAAGGTAATTAGTCGTTTTAGGTGGGATATAGACAACCTCAATGCACATAAATCTATACTTATATATAGAGTTGATAAAAGAATGAAATAAAAAAATAATGTGCAACATGAAAGATGACACGAGTGGCGTGCAACATATATCTGAGATATCGTCGTCACGTATAACAAAAAAACAAATTATATACACTACTAGAAATTTGAAAATTTCAAATGACATTTTCGGACGGAAAACACCGTGCCGGATAGATTGCGGATGAATTACCTACAATAAAAAAATCATTCGTATTTACGGATGGATCGGAAACCTCGATCGTCTCCGATTACGGACGACATCATAGTCCATCCGCAAATTTGCAAACGACGCCATTGTCCGTCTGCAGATTTACGAACAAAAAAGGCGTTCGTAATCTGGAAATCCCTTAAATTTGAGGATGATTGTATTTTACGGGAAACCGTTTGGATTTAGGGACGATCCGTCGATAAATATTGGTCTTGATCCGTAATCCGTCCTTAATTGATATAAAAATTACCTATTTTAAAGCCCTTCTTACCTTCATTCAGTTCTCATACAAAATTATCATACATTTTACTCCATACCATCTTTTGGTTTCTTATTATAATGACATCATCGTCGAGATCAAATATTTTTGTTTCTAGACAACAGATGTATATAATAGTTGATCCAGAAACTCAAGGTGTTTCGAAGGAGTTTATAGAATGTGTTACACAGTTTATGATGATGATGACAAACCAACAAGTTTATAAAGAAACTGGTAAGTTGGTTTGTCCAAGCGTCAAATGCAAAAATGAAAAAAATTTCAATGAAAAAACCGTTTGGAAACATCTTTATTTAAAAGGTTTTACTCCAAATTATTTCATATTGTTATCTCACACAGAGAATTATGCACCACGACCTAGTAATGTTATGGAAGATTTTAGTAGGGGTATTGTCATTAGAAGAAAAATTAGATTCCCGGATAGCAAAATCCGTCTCTAATTCATCCGGAAAACGATTTCCAGACGTTTTCTGGACGGATTTTGTCGGTCCGTAAATGAACGTCGCTAATTAATATATGTTTGAACTTCGTTCAAAATTCCGGACAAAGAGAAAGTAAAAAAAAGAAAGGGAAATAGAGAAGAATGAATGGGAGGCAACGACGACGGAAGTGGAAGAGGAAGCGACAACGAAAAGGGATGAGGCGACGACGATGGCGATGGAAGAAGAGGCGACAGCGGAAGCAGAGGAGGAGGAGGTGACAGAGACAATGACAAGAACAAAGAGAATTAAGAAGGAAGAAAAAGAAAGGAAAACAGAGAAGATTGAATGGGAGACGATGATGGCAGAGCAAGAGGCAACGACAAAGGTGGAGGAGGAGGCGACGATGGAGGGGAGAAGGCAACGACGACGACGACAGAAGAGGAGGCGACGACGGAGGCAGAAGAGGAGGAAGTGATGACGGCGACGACGGAGGAGGGATTTTTTAATCTTTTTTTTAATTTTTATATAATTTTTATGTTTTTTTCAATCCCATTCATTCTTCTCTATTTACTGATCGACAAAATCCGTTCGGAAAACGTCTTGAAATTGTTTTCTAGACGAACTAAAGACATATTTAGTCGTCGTTAAAACGTTCCTAATTTTTTTGGAAAAAATATTCCGAACGGAATTTTCCAGTTTAGAAAATTAAAAAAAAATCGGACGAATAAGTCCGTTCGAAAAAATGTTCCAAAAATTGAAAAAATAAAAAATTTAACAAAAAAAAATTCTTTCTTTGTTTCCGCCGTCATCACCTCCTCCTCTTCCGCATCCGTTGTCGCCGTCGTGGCCTCCTCCCCCTCCGCTATCGCCTCCTCCTCCTTCACCTCCACTGTCGCCTCCTCCGCCGTCATTGTCTCCCATTCATTCTTCTCTATTTCCCTTTCTCTTTTTTTTCTTCTCTTCTTATTTCTCTTCTTTATTCTTCTTATTCCATTCCAACTTAATTAATAATCTTTGATTTCATAATTCCGAACAGATTAAAAACATCCATCTCTAATTTCGGACAAATTAAAAAATATGTCCCTAATTTTGGACAAAGTAAAGAAATTCGTCCCAAATTATATAAGACGATGAATATAAAATTTTTTATTTTTAGTTTTTTAATTTTTTGTAAAAAATTTCAGATGGATATTGTTGTCCGTCCGGAAGATTTATGTAAAAAATTATTATATTTTTATAAAAAAATTATTTTACTTTATGTAAAAAAATTGGACGATACGAAAATCTGTCCCTACACTACAAGAAAAACAGGTTTTAGGAACCGAAAAATCAGTTCCCAATCCGTTCCTAAACCAGTTTAGAGACGGATTGGAGACGACCATTGGTAGTATCCAATCGCGCGACTCTAATTTTTTGTGGTCTCCAATCCGTTACTAATTAGGGACGGAAATTTTAGTCCCCAATCCGTCCCTAATTAGGGAGGTGTAGTGTAGGGACGGACATATGCCTCCTTAAACAATGGAGGTGTGTTTTCATCATATCTTTCTCTCTTTCTTTCTTCTTGGTGGTGTGTTTTTATTCTCTCTCATGCCTCCTTATATAGGTATAAGAAAGAAAAAATGTCAACAATGGAGATGTCTAACTTGCTCCAAAATTGGAAACAGATGGTCCGCCGTCTCCAATTTTGGAGACGGATGGTTTGCCGTGTCTAATCGGTTCCCATTTAGAAACGGATTAGACACGACTACTCGGTACCCAAATTTGGGAACGGATTAGTGACGGATTTCATCGTTCGTCCCTAATCCGTGTCTAATCCGTTTCTAAATTTAGAAACGGAAATGTCGGTTCCTAAATTCCGTCCCTAGTTTCCAATTTTCTAGTAGTGCTAGTTTTTGGACGGCTTTTTTAGTTCGTCCAATTTTTTTAATATAAAATTAATAAATAATAAGAAACAAATAAAAATTAACATAAAAAATAAAAAAATTAAAATTTATCCCTAATTCGTCCAGAATTTAGGAAGAAATTAATGGTTGTCTAGAATCCATCTAGAAATAGGGACCAAAATAATTTCGTGTGTAAATTATGGACATATTAACACTCATCCAAAATTTAGGGATGAACCAAGATTTTCATCCGGAATTTAGAGACGGATCGGAATATGTCTAGAATTTGTGTCCTTAAATAAAAAATTTCTAGTAGTGTGTACATCATGAAGTGTTTGAGACATCTCAAGATGTAAAAATGAACCATTATATGAAAAATTGTGCAAAATGTATCCGGTGAAAGAAACGAAGAAAGTCTTAAAGAAGATGTAAATGAAGATGCTAAAAGTTTTTTGAAATATTAGAAAATGCTAGACATCCACTTTATGATGGCTGTAGAATGGATCTTCCACAGTTGTCTCTATCTGAATGTTTGATAATTTAAAGGCATAAAATAATATTTTTGAACATTGTGTGGATTCTATATCGCAATTAGCAAGAGATTATTTGCCTGGAGATAGCAATGTAGTAGAGTCGTATTATGAGACAAAGAAGATGATGAATCATTAGGTTTATTGCCATATCAAAAGATTGATATTTGTCAAAACAATTGCATAATTTTTTTGGAAAAAGACATCAGATTTTGAGAAACTATCCATTTTGTGGAAAAGATCGGTTTTATTTGATAAGGAATGAAAACATCGCTTCCATATCATCGTATGTGGTATTTATCAATTGTAGAAAAAAATCAAAATATTATATCAATATGAGAAGATTGCAAGCAACATGAGATGACATGCTGAGCATTAAATTCATTATAAATAAATGTGTCATCCCTCAGATGGTTAGGCGTGAAAACACTTTAACAACGTATATCCTTATTTTTCAACTGAGAATTGAAATGTTTATTTAGGCCTTTAAACTAATTGTTTTAATCCATTTGGAATTTGTGAGAGGAATTATTCCTTTTGACTAGTTATTATGACATCGTACAATTGACCATATCACAAGTGCAAGAAAAAAAGTTTTTGTTCTTAATAATATTGATTCGCGAGCCCAATTATCCTAAAAGAAATTTGGATATGTTTCTCCAACCATTGATTGATGAATTAAAAGAATTATGGAAGAGAGTTCGGGCGTACGACATCACGAGGCGACAAAATATTATATTACGAGATACTCTTATGCAAATAATAAATGATTTCCAGCTTATGATATGTTATCTAGATGGAAAATGCATGGTAGATTGGCTTGTCGATATTGCATGGATGAAACATATGTTTTCCATTTTAGAAACATAAATGGTTGAAATGGTAGAAAGAAGATGTGAAATTTACTTATGGTTATGCATCTCATTTCGAAAGGTGTATCGACATTTATGGAGGAAAGTTATCAGGGATAAAACGTCACGATTGTCATTTATTCATGGAAAACCTACTTCCCATATGTTTTTTTTTTGAATTTCTGGAGAAACAGACACACAAAACAATTAGAGGTATTTTTTATTTTTTGAAACTTAATGATTAATAATTTAAATATATTAATTGTTAAATATTAAATCGATACTTTCATGTTTCAGGTATTGATATATTTTTTCGAGATTTAAGTGTGAGAAATTTAAGTGTAGATGTGGTTCATAGATGAGAAAATAACATAGTTACTATTATTTGTAACTTGAAGAAAAAATCTCAACCATTTTTTTCAATGTTATAAAGCATCTAACAGTTCATCTGCCGCACGAAGTAGCATTATGAGGTCCATATCAAATTCGTTGAATGTATCTATTTGAGATATTTATGTTTTATCTGGAAAAAATAAACAAAAATTTCGTGGTTCATCTGCCGCACGAAGTAGCATTATGAGGTCCATATCAATTTCGTTGAATGTATCTATTTGAGATATTTATGTTTTATCTGGAAAAAATAAACAAAAATTTCGTCCAAAGTGTTCAATTGTGGAACAATACGTAAATGAATAAATATCATTCTTCACTTCTTACTACTTCGAGCCATATCTTCAAATACGAAGTAGGAATACACACATATATTTTGATGGTGGTGTGATATTTTCATATCCACTACCCGATCTTCCAGATATACTTTATGCAATTGGTTTTACTAGGGTAAGGCAAAAGATGTATCACAATCACAATGAGATCTACACATCGCACATACATATGTTCTATTCAACTGTGAACATTCAAGGTCTTTTGAGAAATAACATAATATAACTATGTAATTGGAATCAAATGTGTATATATATTCTATTTGTAATATTTATAGGATTTTATAACATTTTACAGGATATTTAATGATATATTGAAGACTACATATGTGAACATCGATGAATCTCTACTTCAAGATAATATGTAAGTAAATGATGTTTTAATAGAACAATGAGATGGACAATCACCCATTGTGGCTACAAGATCTTGTTAAAGGAATGATTATGAAAGTTACGAGTTGATCAATGTATTTTGCATGTGGGTACTACTTTTACAGTTACGAACATGAGAAATTAAAGTGAAGAGTGATGTTATTTCGATGTGATTGGTTCGATCTAATAATCAGTCAGAGAACAAGAACAAACAATTTAGGCATTATAGAAGTCAGCTGAACACGAGATATGAAAAATACAAGCCTTTTATACTTGCGTCACAAACCGATCAAATTTGTTACGTTTCATATCCACAGACTAGTCGATCTTTTGGTTGGTGTGTCGCAATGAAGACCAACAATTGGTAATGCAACAACAAACCATCAAGATTGTTTCTATTGATATAGTTATTATTGAAGAACTTGCACATGGTGAAATCAAAGACATTGAAAGAAATGAATATGATCTTTATCAAGGGATAAAATACAAAGAAGAAGAAGAATTTGAATCAAATCCAGAAACACAAGAATCAACAGAAGAATTATGTGACTCTAAAGATGATTCATATTAATTTATTTATCGAATGTTGAAAATAATAAAATAACTCTTTCTAGATTTACTCTTTAAATTTATACATAAAATCTTATATTCAATATCCAATACTTATATTTTACATACGAGAACAAGGGATCTTCCGTAATCCATCCGTCAATGCATATCCCGAGACCAACCGTCCGCAAGTACAAACACATGTCTCGAAATCTTTCATAATCGTGGATGGATTACAGTCGATCGTTTATTCTGTCTGTAACCGCGGACAAATATTTCTTTTTGTCCAATTGGTACCACTGAACTACAAATTAATCTAGGTATCAATTGATCCATCTAACTTTTGTTCAGTTCAATAGAATTAAAGTTCCATGATGAGGCATTTCCACATCTGGAAATAAAAAAAAAAAAAGAAAATCCAATAGATACTTATTTAACATGATAGAGCAAACATAAAGATGAATAATAGAAATTTGTTTATTGTCATTGGAGATTATAAATTTTGTGTAGGATAATATATATATATATATATATAATGCTATGAATCTTTGTTATTATCCATTACAAGTCTTTTGTATATAAAAAAGACTTAGTGAATTGAAACTTTAACTCGAAAATGATTCAAATTTTTCTAGTTTAAACTATAAAATTTAGTATGTCTCGTCACGTTGGTAGAGGTAGAAGTTTGAGAATTTGTTCTAATTCAAAGGAAAGTGCTAATGGTCCATCACCTCTGCAACAAATGCGATAATCTGAGTCGGGATTTTTTGGATTTTATGAATCTGGTTTTATTGGATCTACGCAATATATGTTGTTTCCATATTATCAACTAATGATGCTACTAGTTGAGCCAACGATGTCTTAGATGCATCACAAGCCAACAACTTCTCAGATGCATAACGAACCAACGGTGAAAGAATTATTATCAATGGATGAGAAAAGACGTAAAATTTTGCGTTTAGACCCTAGTCATAAAAATGGTGCACAATAGTATGTATCACTAAATTTAAATATAAATTTATAAATACTTAATTAAATATTAATCTAACATAATTTTGATTTATATGTTTGGTTATGATCAGATTTCTCATTATATAAAAAAACAATGAAAGCTGATTACGATCATCCATGTTATAATTGGACGCGGACCGATCCCAATATTAAAGAATGATGGTGGATATCATTTGTGATATGTTTTTTTAATAATATTTATTTATATAAGATTTCAAAAAATTGTTTGAATAAACTGATTATTTAATGTTTTCAGCAAATATTTTATTGGAATCTCGAAATTACCGGATTAGTAAAGTCCGAATTTGAACGGATTACGAGAAATCGTTTGAAAGCTCTTCTCAAACGATGTTAAAAAAGATCGAGAGAAGAATGGAAAATCTGTTTAAATGATTGAAAATGATTAGGATCAAATGTGTGTTTATTGGGATGGTCTTGGATTTAAGCAAAGAAGCGAGCGAGGGGGTTACGGGAAGAACAAACATACAACAAGATTTTGTTTGTTCACGGAAGTTTATGAACATATGGTAAGCTTTCAAAATTGTATAAAAATTTATAAAATTTTTGTTTTAATGATATATTTATATATAGATAATTTATTTTGGACGAAAGAGAAGAGATCCGAACCATCATATATAGAATTGCTCGAACGTACGTACACTAAAAAGTCTGATGGTTCTTCACATATGCCTCCTTAAACAATGGAGGTGTGTTTTCATCATATCTTTCTCTCTTTCTTTCTTCTTGGTGGTGTGTTTTTATTCTCTCTCATGCCTCCTTATATAGGTATAAGAAAGAAAAAATGTCAACAATGGAGATGTCTAACTTGCACCATTTGTCAACGATGATGTTGTCTAACTTGCACAATTTTTCCTTCCACCATTTTTGATAATTTCTTTTCACACCAACAAGTTGGATACTCGCATATACCGATTTATGTTTGGGTATCTGAACTTCGGATACCCCTATCCCATTAGACGGATTCGAGTATAAAATTCTCTACTCTTACGAATTCGGATTCGAATCCCCTAAAAAACAGGATAATCAACCCATAGCACGTTTCCAATTTGAAATAAATGATTTTAAATGATATTATTGCATCTCTTTCGTTATGGTAATAAATTATATATATATATATATTAGTAGAATGTTTTTCTCTATTCTTCTTAAGCCACCTAAACATCCACAATATCAAATATATTTTAAATATAAAAAAGTAAATATTAACTCTTTACATTAATTTTATATTTATGTCACAATTAATATTTATCATTCAGTGAGAGAGAAAATATAAATAATTTATATTATTAAATAATTTAGTCAACTAAGCATCTATATCATCTAATTTGTCTTTTATATAAAAACATGTTTCTTATATTAATTACATTTTATTTTTTATATTTATGTTACCTAATTATTTGATAATATTAATTATTTATATCTTCCACTATCTCATTACTTTTCTCACCCGCTAAAAAACTAAATATTAATTGCTTACATTAATTTTATATTTATATTACATTAAATTTATAGTGGAAGACATAAAGTGTAATGTTATATTTTTACAATTTTTTTATAATTCATATAAAATTTACCTAATTATTTAATAATATTAATTATGATTAATTATGTCATTCATTATCACATTACTTGTCTCTCTCACTATCCCGTTGCGCTATCTCATCAAATTTTTTGGTTTTTTATCAATTTTATTCCTTTTTTCTTTTTAAAAAAATATGTGAAAATCAACCTGTATTAATATCGATATAATAAAAAAAAATCATATAATAAATTAAAAATCTAAAAACTCTCAATTTATATTCAATGATTAAAATAGTTATACAATCCAATGAAATTTATTAAAAAATAAGTATTAATATTAAGAATTTATTATTTTTTGTTCTTCTATTGTTATAATATATAATTTTCTTATACAATTAAAATTTTCATACATAATTTTATTTATTAAGAAAAATAAAATAAATTTAATGTTACAAAGGAAAATAAGTTTAATCTCTTAAAGAAAAAAGAAGAAGATGATTTAGATTATATGGATCATGTGTTTTCACTACAAGAAAATTACGAATACGGGAGTGACAATCCGTCCCTAAACTTGTTTAGGGATGGATTTTGACTCCCAACATCCATCCGTAAACGCTCATCGCAAAAACAAAATCGTCCGCAACCTGTCCGCAAATACGAACGGATAAAAGAGTCTGTAAACCGTCCACAATTTCAGACTACAAAGCTGTTCGGAAATCGAGGAGAAACGCAACCTTGGAACGGACGGGAAAACAACTTGATATTTGGGGATGGGTCGCGACCCGTCCTTAAAATTTGCAAACGACATTGTTCCGTCCGCAATTTTTTCTTTTAAAAAAAGTTCAAATTTTAAATTTTAGATTAGTATTAATTAATTAGTGTTTATATATTATTAACATTAACATGTAATTACAAGCTTGTTGGTGGTAATTGGGAGTTATCGTCGTCAGAGTCATTGTTTCCGGCCATATCCCAATTGATATTGGGCATGTGTTCCTTCATCATCCTAAGCCACTGTTAACGTTCCCTTCTTGATCGTTCAATTTCCTTTTCTAGAATGTTGAACGATGAGCTTTGTTGTTCCAATTGTTCTTGCATCCTTGAGATTGTGTTTCGAAGTTCGTCGGTCGCGGCTTTTTCCTTGTCTTTGGAGGAACTCGCATGTTTTGATGTCATTCCTCTAAGACCAAATAAACGACCTTTGTACGGTGTTACATGCTGCAAAAAAATAATGAAATTAAATTAAGATTATCAATAAGAAATTTATTTTAAAATTATAGTTAATTTACCTCGAAATACATATCGTTGTATTTTTTATTGAGTTAGAGAAGGTTACGTCCGATTTTCTCTCGACGAGATTTAAGACACTCGTTCCGATGCCATGTTCTGAATATTTACGTGAACACGTTTCGCTCCGACATCTATCCATGAACCGTTGGATTTCTTCTTGTGTGTACGTTCCAACAATTCCACGTACTAAAGTTCACATCCCTTTTCTTTCGTCTAAAACAAATTTAAAATTTATATTTTTACTATTAAGCAAATTTCAACCGTATCAAAACTTTAAAAAGTTTAAAATCTTGACTAGCACGTTGGCTTCTCTCCTTAAAACTAGGATCATCCCAATAGGTGCATATCTGTTCCCAGACATTATCTGCCATCCAAACAAGTTTGCCTTTTTTCTCCCGATCTCTTTTGCATTCGTTTACGGGAGCTTTGAGTCGAACTCCCGCAACCCGTTCAAATTCGGACTTTACTAGTCCGGTTATTTTAGGATTCCAATAAAATTTTTGCTAAAAATAATGAAATAATTATTTATTGAAATATCATTTTAAATTTTAAATTTTGAGTAAAATGAATATTAGTAGGAACGTACCATGAAAGATTTCCACCATTGTTCCTTGATATCGGGATTGGTTTGTGTCTAGTTATAACATGGATGATCATAATCAGTTTTCATCGTCTTTGTTATATGACGAGAAAGTTGATCAAAACCAAACCAATAAAACAAAATTAAAGGTAAATTAAGACTTAATTAACTAAGTAGTTACAAAGTTAAATTTGAATTTAGTTTATGTACCAATGTGCGTCGTCTGCACGAGTTGGATCTAAACGAGGAAGTTTACGTCTTTCCTCTCCATCGCTAAAGTTCTTCCACCATTGGTTCGTGATGCATCAGAGGCTTGTGATGCATCATTGGCTCGACCGGTATTGGCATATACTGATAAAATGGATACAGCATATATCGTGTCGATCTAGTGTTTGAAAATAAATTTGGATTCATAAAATCCGAAAATACCGTATCTGACTGTCTTTGGTGTTGTGGAGGAGATGGACCATTGACACTTTTCTCTGATGTTGAACGATTTCTCGTGTTACCGCCTCTTCCAACGGGACGAGACATACTAAAATTTTAAATTAAAATATTATATAGAGTTTTAATTGAATATTATTTTAAAAATTTAATTTTAAACAAATAAGAACATTAAACTTAATATCTACTCATCAACCATAACCTAAATACCTACTCATTCACCATAACTTAATATATGTTTTAGGCATAAAAGTTAATATATGTTTTAGGCATAAAACTTAATATATCTACCGTAACTTAATATACGTTTTAAACATAATTTAATATATGTTTTAGGCATAAAATTTAATATATCCACCGTAGCTTAATATACGTTTCTTAGACATTTCATCGAACATCTTATCAACATAACTTAATATACGTTTCTTAGGCATTTCATCGAACATCTTATCTACATACCTACTAAAAAAACTAGTTACTAAAAGATAATAATCAAATAACATTCTCTTTTTACAGTTAAAACATGAAATCTTTCAAATTCATGACAGCCTATTCATCTCAATGACAATTCTACGATCAGGAAATGAACTAGAATCAATGAATCAAAAAGGTAAAAAATTTATAAACCCATTCGAAGTTTGAGCATAATCATATCTTGGCTCCAGATGATCTCAAAGATTTTGTAAACAATTACGTTTAGAGAAGGATGAACACTGTTTCTGAAACTAATATCATCACAAATACATGAATTGGCGGAGGGAATCGATGAATCGAAAAATCACATATACCTCTCAGGCTTTTCGATGGACAGTGGTTGGGCTAGGGCGGTTGGGCGAGAGTGGTGGTTCAAGCACGAGGGCGGCGGTTCAAGTGTGAGGGCGAGGAAAAAAATGGCTTGGCTGAGACATTTATAGAGATTTATGGACGGGTTGCGGTGCCCGTCCGTAAACCGTCTAACAATCGCGGACGGACACAAGACGTGTCTGCTATCCAACTATGATTACGGAAAGGATCAGGACGCACATCCGCGATTACAGACGGCTTACGGACGACTTTGGCAACCTGTCCGTAAACTACAAACTGGCCATGGCCACGTCCTAATTCCGTCCGCGATTGTGGACGACTTACGAACGGTTACCTGCGACTGTCCGTATTTTGCAGTACGTCTGCAATCCGTCCGTAACACGAGGGACAGGAACCGAACAAGGCACGAAAATCGACAGAGGGATAGGAACCGACCGAGGGACAAGAACCGACCGAGGGACGAGAACCGACCGAGGCCTGGGAACCGATCGAGGGACGAGAATCGACCGGGGGCGGGGAACAATTAATAAAAACTTATATATATATATATATATATATTTTCGATTCAATATAAATTTAACAATAACAATTCTTTTATTATTTTAAACATCTGATAACAAGTTAACATGAATTATCTTCAGAGTCACATAATTCTTTCGTCGATTCTTGTGTTTCTAAATTTGATTCAAATTCTTTCTCTTCTTCGTTTTCTTCTATCTCTTCATCTTCGATTTCTTCGACTTCACCATGTGCCAGTACTTCAAAAATAACTTCATCAATAGCAACAATATCGGTGGTTTGTTGTTGCAAGACCAATTGTTGTTCTTCTGTGTTGTCGATAAATTTACCCCTTGGAAGTATCTTCATTGTGAAACGCCAACCTGAAGAGCCCGCTCGGGTTAATGGCCATCAATATGCGCCGTAGGTTTGCACGACTCGGGCTGAAGAAGAACACGCTCGGGCATGAGTGCCCGCTCGGGTGAAAATGGATGTTGGTGTACAGGTACAAGGCCTGCACGAGCGGGTAGATGCTGTGCCCGCTCGGGCCCTTGTATTTCTCAACAAATTCCCAAGATTTCTAATTCTAATATCAGATCTATAAAAAGGGGATTCGAAGGAGATTTGAAGGGGGAGACTCAAGGACAATTCAGTGCCATTAGAGACACACTTGGAAGGATCGAGAAGGACGGATCTACGGATCCGAAGCATGGAGGATCTATTGAAGACATTGGTCGATGAATAGGGAGCATTCTCTTTCTCTTTCTATGTCGAATTTAGATTTCTTTTGTGTTTCGTTTCCTGAGTTCATGTTCAAGTAGATCTATTGCCATAGGTTAGAGAGAATTGCCAACATGTAGTGAAGTCTTGTGCTTAATGAATGGTGGATCTTAATGCTTTCATACTTGTACGCCACTCGTTATGAATGAATTCGGTATTTTATCATGTTTTCAGATCTTATGGTTGTTCTTAATGCTTTCATTACCTGTACGCCACTTGAATGAATGATGTTAGGAGTCTAATAAACCAGCGCCAGGGCATTAGGTTTTGGAACTTAGCCATGATTTAGGGTTTAGCCGGTTTAGAATCTACGCCAGGTCAATCGGTTAAATCTAGGGATTAGGATAGCGGTCGTAATGCGTCTATCCATGTAAGATGCGCAATGGATACATTGGTATATGCATGGTAGATAGTGGACAAGTCTACGCCAGTCAGTTCCTATAGGAGTGCCTTAATTCCCTGAACTCATGATAGTATCTAAGATCAATTATCTCGTTAGAACTTCGATACATCGTTGTGCAACTCTTGATACCTATGGTGATTTGTCGCCGAGTCATTCCCATCTTAGGTTTAGTTTGCATCTGCATTTTGCATTCCATTTACCATTAGATTCATCACGTCTTATTCATTAGTCTAATAGCTTATAAGTCGCATCAATTCCTTGTGTTCGACCCTAGTTGCTACACGATCCGTATCCTTGCGGAAGCGTTAGTCTAGGTAATTTATTACTTGAGTCTACGCACATCAGATTCAATATAAATTTAACAATAAAAATTCTTTTATTATTTTATACATCCGATAACAAGTTAACATGAATCATCTTCAGAGTCACATAATTCATCTGTCGATTCTTGTGTTTTTGAATTTGATTTAAATTCCTTCTCTTCTTCGTTTTATTCTATCTCTTCATCTTCAATTTCTTCTAATTCACCATATGACAATGCTTCAACATTAGCTTCATTAATAGCAACAATATCGGTGGTTTGTTGTTGCATGCCAATTGTTGTTCTTTTGTATCGTCGATAAATTTACCCTTTGGAAGTATCTTCATTGTAACACGCCAACTTGAAGTTTGTCTCATATGTGGATAGGAAACGTAACAAAATTTATCGAATTGTGATGTAAGAATAAAAGACTCGTATTTTGTATATCTTTGTGTAGAGTTAACTTCGACGACGTCTAATTTGTTTATTTTTGTTCCGCGATCGTTTATTGAATCGAACAAATTACATCTCAATAACATCACTCTTAGGCCGACGTAACGTACAAAAAATGGAAAATATAAGTCAATGTATTCTAAAAGATCAGACATGGTATCTATAAGAAATTTTTTAGATTAGTAATGATACCTAGATATTCCAATCGCAAAATATCTTTCAAAATCTCATAAAAATCTGATTAATCAGTCGATTCACAATAACTTTCACTTTTCACACATACATTATAGTTCATAGTTGACTTCAATTATCCGTAGCCACTACGGGTGATTGCCAATCTCAATCTGCATTACAAAGGAAACAATCATCGATAAAGCGTATTATATATAAAACCAATTTATTAATATTAATCTATCATTTACTTACATATTGTCTTATCCATGTAGAGAAATCTCTTTCTTTAAGTTCTTGGAAGTGAGATTCATCAATATTCACATATGTATTCTTCAATACATCATCAAACATCGTGAAAAATGTCAAAAAAATTCTGTCAATATTACAAATAAAATACATATACGCAATTGAATCCATATTTATAGGATGTTACATTCCAAAAGGTCGTAGATATCCACAATTGAGTAAAACATACGTATGTACGATGTTTAGATCTCGTTGTGCCTTACCAGCTGTTCGACCAACTCCGCAAAATATATCTGGAACATCTGGTACTGGATATGAAAATGCCACACCACCATCGAAACATCTATCTGGATTTCTATTTCGTATTTGAACATGTGGCTCGAAGTAGTAAGAAGTGAAGAATAATATCTCCTCATTCACATATTGCAATTGAACCTTCTGGACGAGCTTTTTGTTTGGCTTTTTTCTTCAGATGGAACATAAATCGCTCGAATGGATACATCCGACGAAATTGAAATGGACCTCCTAATGTGGCTTCGTGTGGTAGATGAACTATCAGATGTTCCATAACATCAAAGAATGATGGTGGAAAAATCTTCTCCAAGTTACATAGTACAATAACTATGTTACTTTTAAGTCTATGAATCACATCTACACTTAAGTTTCTCGGACATAAATCTCGGAAAAATATGTCAATACCTGAAAATTCAAGTATTAATTAGTAATTAACAGTTAATATATGTAAATTATTAATCATTAATTATACTATATAAATAAAATAATCAATGATACCCCCAATTGCTTTGTGTGCATGTTTGTCCATCAATTCAGAAAAACATATGGGAAGTGTCTTTGCATGAATACATGACAATCGTAACTTTTCATCCCTGATAAATTTCCTTCATGAATATCGACGCACCTTTCGATGTTAGATACATAACCATAAGGAAATTTCATGTCTTCCTTCAACCATTTCAACAATTTATATTTCTCATCATTCGACAATCTGAATATCGGAGTTAGAGCTTTACCTTCGTCACTTATATGTAACTCCTTACGTGAGCAATACTCTTCTAGATCCTTCCGTGATTTAATTTTATCCTTCATTTTTCTTGTGACATTTAGTACCGTGTTGATGATATTATCAAATTTTTTTTCTCTATGTGCATGACATCAAGATTGTGGCGAAGCTTCAGATTTTTTCAATACGACAGATCCCAAAATATGCTCTTCTTGGACCAATTATGGGTAGTTCCATAATAATCAATTCTCGGATGATTGTTCCCTCCGAAATCTATACTCCTAGGAATATTCAAAGCAAGAAATGATTCATACAAAATCTCTTCGTCGGTCAAAACTGAAGGAGGAGATTTCCGCAAAACTATATTCCTTTTGAAATTCCTTTTGTTTTATCGTAATGTATCATCAGGAGGAAGAAAACGTCGATGACAATCAAACCAACTCGTCTTTTGTCCATATTTCAACTGAAAAACATATGTTTCCCCCTTGCAATATGGACAAGTCAATCGATCATGCGTTTTCCATCCAGATAGCATACCATAAGCTAGAACATCACTTACGCAATATAAAATTATGTCGTCTCAAAACGTCGTACGCTGGAACTCACTTCCATTTTTCTTTCAATTCTTCAATCAGTGGTTGAAGAAATATATCCAAACTTCCTTTCGGATGGTTAGGTACGTGAATCAATATTGTTAAGAACAAAAACTCACGCTTCATGCACATATCTGGTGGTAAATTGTACGGTGTCATAATAATTGGCCACAACGAATAATTTCTCCTAGACATCCTGAATGGATTAAAACTATTAGTGCAAAGGTTTAAATAAATGTTTCGACTCTTAGCTGCAAAATCAGGATATACCTTGTTGAAGTGTTTCCATGTCTTACCATCTGAGGGATGGTATATTTCTCCGTCACGACTTTTTATCTCAACATGCCATCTCATATCACTTGCGGTGTTCTCAGATTGATACAATCTTTTTATCCTGTCTGTAATTGGTAAATACCACATATGAAGAAAAGGAACCAATTTTCCATTCCTTGTCAAATAAAGCTGATCTTTTCCACAAAATCAACAATTGCTCAAATTCAAAGTTTCTTTCCAAAAAATCATACAGTTGTCTTGGCAAACATCAATCTTCTGATATGGCAATAAACCCAATGATCTCATCATCTTCTTTGTTTCATAATATGACTCAACTGCATTATTATTTTCAGGCAAATAATCTCTTACTAATTGCGATATAGAATCCATGCAATTCTAAAAAAGATCATTTTTAGTCTTCAAATTCATCAATCGTGCATATAGAGACAACCGAAAAATACTACTTCTAAAACCATCATAAAGTGGATGTCTAGCACTTTCTAACATTTCAAAAAAACTTTTCGTTTCTTCATTCGGATCTTCTTAAATATTTTCATCTTCATTTCTTTTAACGAATACATTTTGCACCATTTCTATATAAGGGTTCATTTCTATATCTTGAGAAGTCTTAGACACTTCATGATGTACAATACCCCTACTAAACATTTTTACAACATTACTAGGTCATGGTGCAAAATTCTCTCCATGAGATAACCAAATAAAATAATTTGGAGTAAACCCTCTTAAATAAAGATGATTCCAAACGGTTCTCTGATTAACGAATTTTCCATTTTTGCATTTGACGCATGGACAAACCAACTTACCGGTTTCTCTATAAACTTGTTGATTTGTCGCCATCTTTATAAACTGTGTAACGCCTTCTATAAACTCCTTCGATACACCTCGAGTTTCTGATCAATTCTTCTATACATCCACTGTCTAGAAATGAAAATATTCGATCTCGACGATGATGCCATTATAATCAGAAACGATAACAAGATATGTAGAGAAATATATAGGAATTGTGTGTGTGAAACGGATAGAATGAGGAGAGGTTAAATAGATAATTTCTAGACAGATTACAGACTAAGACAAATATTTCTCGATGAATCGTCCCGAATATATCCTAGAATTTGCGGATGGATGGTATTGTCGTCCGCAAACTTGCAGACAAACACTGTTGTCGTCCGCAAATTGCGGACGTCCTTGAAAGCGGTCTCCAATCCGTAACATTTCTTAAATCCGTCTGTAATCACGGACGACTTAGGGACTACATTCCGGTTTGCAAATTTGCAAACAGATTAAGGACGGATTTATTTTTCCATCCTTAAGTCATCCCTAATCCATCCCTAAATTTAGGGACGACACTTTCAGTCTGCAAATTCCTTCCGGAAATGAGCATTCCCTTGTAGTGTTTGTGTGGACTATATTACAATTAATATTGTAGATTTTTAGAGGATCTTTATTTATTTTCCATAAAAATAAATTGAAATTTACAAATAAAAAAATATAACTTTTAAACACCATGCAAATGTAATTCATGTATGTTATATCATTATTTCAAAAATACACTATAAAATTTATCATTAATCAGTGGTTAAATGACTAATTTATCCATTAATGTTAAGTATAGGTAAACTTTTAGAATACAATCTGAAAATTGTTTACATTTTGAAAGTGATCATAGTTTTTTTTAAACATTATATATTCATGTTGTTAATTTTTTTATTCTAAAGATTTAGTACCATTATATTAATAAATATTAAAAAATTTATTTGTTTTTTAGTTGTTTACATTACTATTTCTTTTATCTCCATTCAATTTTTCATCTCACATAACATATATATTGAAATAAAACAATTAAAATTTAAATATTTTTAAAGAAAAATAATATGTTTATATAAATCAATATGTGCATTGTGCGGATTCCAAACTCATTTCAATGTTTATTGATGTGTTACTGTGATGTTAATATGATAATTTAAATGGTTATGGTCAAACTTTTGAAAGCGGTTAGATAAAAAAAATTGAAAAAGCAATCATTGAAAAGTTATCCATCCATACCTACCATATTCATACGAAGAATATTAGCAAGTAATAAGAGGGTTTGAAGTAAATTGTCATGCTCAAAATTATCGTGTTGAATTGTATTCCATAATATATATTATGATCTAAATATTGATATATTTTTTAATAATAAATAATATTGTATCTTATGATTGATATAAGTTTTAAATTAATCAATTTAAATCTAAAAGCAGTTATATATTAGTATTGTTATTTTTAATTCATGAATCGATAACTATTAAAATTGTTAATTTATTTTATTTTTGGTTGCATTTTTACATCAATATTGTTTGAACTCCATTAATTTTTTATGCGACATGATATATATATATATATATATTAAAATAAAAAAATTAAACAGTAAAATAATTATATAAATCATTTTGCGTTAATGCGGATTCGGATTGGGGGATTATCAAAAATGCCCCTGTAGGGCTAAAGTGCTTCAAAAATACCCTTGGCTGAAAAAAAAAAGTTTCAACTTCAAATCTACCCTTAAAATATTGATAATCCCATGTTACCCTTTAC
>CM071871.1:12887917-12906992 GCA_036759665.1 Gynandropsis gynandra
GGATTAGGATAGCGGTCTTAATGCGTCTATGTAGGTGAGATACGCAATAGATATATTGGTATACGCATGCTAGATAGTGGACAAGTCTACGCCAGTCAGTTCCTATATAAGAGCTTGAATTCCCTGAACTCGTGATAGTATCTAAGACCAATGATATTGTTAGAACTTCGTTGTATCGTTGTGCGACTCTCGATACCTATGGTGTTTAGTCGTTGAGTCATTCTGTTCATTAGTTTAGTTTAGTCTAGTTCGCATTCCCATTCACTCATTGATTTCACACATCTTATTAGTTACTAGCTTTAGAGTTGCATCAATTCCTTGTGTTCGACCCTAGTGCTACACGATCTGTATTCTTGCGGAAGCGTTAGTCTAGGTATTTTATTACTTGATATTAACCGACATCAGTATTTGTTAACAACTTCAATGTGATTCTTAGGTAAACAAGGTGATTCTTAGGTATTTCCTGCAGGGCTATAATGGAGAAATGTAGATAATTAGATAAATCTATCTCCACTTCTGAGGATGATGGCATGCATGTGTTTCTCAGTCGAATCAAAGAGTGGATGATTGAGTTCAGCTCTTCGATGATCTTCATATCAATTCGAATAGATATGGCCTGGTATGTCAACTTTCTGATGGATCTGAAAAAAAATTTTAACCTCTTTTTTGTTTTTTATTTCTTGTGGCTATGGTTTTCTCTGTTCAAGTATTGACTTGGGAAACCTTCAAAGCAGTATGCTCCATGGTACGAACCTATAATGAAAACAACAACTCTTGCGGTTAGTATTATTGCTTTGCTGAAGGATCAAAGTAGAATTGCGAGGCTCCAATTTGCCGATGTAATCAAGAAAGTGACAGAACGCAAGAAACAGTTATGGTTATGGATTCTTGGTCTTGGTACCTCAATTCTTGGCCCCTCACTTTACTTAAAATGGTTGTGGATGATGCTGCCTTGAAACGTGATTCTTAGGTAAACAAGGTGACAAGATGCTGCATAATTCATATCTACGGTTAATTTACATGCGCCAATATGTTGCTGGTATTTTTTGCAGGGATATAATGGAGAAATGTGGATATTTAGATGAATGTATCTCCACTTCTGAGGCTGCTAAACTCGCAACTAACTTATGTTTTATTGTCGCTTCTTAAGCTATGTGAATGTCTAACAAGTGGCTCAGGAACAAGTCTTAGGTTATGCACATATCTAACCGTTGGTTCATGAATTCTTTTAAGGCTATGGGTATATGCAACTGCTGGTGAGTGCAGATCTTTTGGGCTATGAGCATATCTCCCTGGTGGTGCATGAAAAAAGTGGTGACATGCAGTATATCTGTTTTCTAAATCTTGCGCGGCACCGTGGTTGTTGTTGTATCTATCCCACTAAGTGTTATAGTGACGACCATTATAATCATTTCTATTGCCATAATCATTGGTGGATAGATAATGTTCTAACTTTAGTCAACATAACATTGATGAATTTTTAAGTTTTTTTCTTCAAAAATACATCGATAAAGATTACTTGCTTTAGTAATTAAATTTTTTTTCGTCTATTTATTTATATATTTAATTATTTTCATTTCTAAATTGTAAATAATTTCTAAATATCGGATTGATTCAATAAATTAAAAAAATAAATAAATGAAAACATTTTAATTTTTTTAGTTAGTGTGTAACTCTATTTATAATTTTATTTGTGATATTAAACAAGAATCATTTGAATATATGAAATATAAGTCAATATCCAAAATATTAACTCCTCATATAATTAGACCGATTCGTGTCGTAACATTTTCTGTGTATGGTTAATTTTTTGTGTCTTAAATGTGGAAATTAACTCAGTGTGGAATATTACCTTTTTTTATTATTATTATTTGTGTACCATAATTATACTTTAAAAATATTTGAGTCTGAATCTCATTTCGAATAAAAATGATCGGTACACCGTACTTTTTTTACTTTAATAGACATTTGGTGTACAATTTTATATAACGAATACCAATAAAATGTGTAATATTGAGGATAGATCAAATCTTGAAAATGTGAATATTCTGATATTTTTATATATTGAATAATCTATAAAAAATATATTATGAAGTAGAAAAATAATAGAGAATATTATATTATGTATAAGATATATTTAATTTTAAAATATAATATAGAGATTACACATGAAACAATAGTATGAAAAAATAATATATTTTACGAAATATAACAATATTCGATGAGGGGTTTTCACGCATATGCTTCAATCTAATTTCTTTTCAGTTTTAGATATAATTTAATTGAAATCTCTAAATTTACTAATAATTATTTTCTCAACCAAATTTTTTAGTCCAATGCAAATCTCTAATCCCGCTAAATGACAAGTTAAGCTGAACGATTTCTTCAACAATGATTTGCTCACCTTGCTTGGAATATTTTAAATACAGAAAATCTGTCGTAAAAATATCGCTATGGGATAGACTTGCTATGCGTTTTCGTTCAAATATTACTCTAATGGTTATCAATAAAATAGTAATGATCGTAACGGACGTTATTCCAATAATGATAAATGGTTTGAAAAAATAAATTAACATTTATATTAATTAATATTTTTTCAGTTTAATGTCGACTATTCTACTCCACAAACATCTACACCAATCAAAATCTAAATATAATCAAGAAATTCAGACATAAGTAAGTTTCAAAAATTTCCAAATTATGTTCATACATCAATAATTGTTTTTAATAATGTTTTACAATCATGCAAGGATACGAAAAACAATCATGAGAAAAGTATTATCCAAATCATGTGATCACTTTCTCTCACAAATTACGTTTTAAAACTTCAAAGATATTATAAACAAATCGTAGTGTTAGTTTTTACTACATCTTATAAATCTATTTTTAAACTTTTTACATTGAAAATTGGAATTCGTGCATTTGTATGGGCCATCATATATCAAATATCATGAAAAAAAAATTATTTGAATTATTAAATTATGTACAACATTTGAGAAAAATACAGTTTAATTATCATAAAACCATGCAATGCACGTGTATCATCTAAAAAAATACGGATGTCTTTGTTTTACAATTGAAACCTTCTGGTCAACTTCACAGAATTAGTTATCTTCATCCATTGTTCATGAGTTTGCAATATTCTCTATTGTTCCTGTATGGTGATATCGGCTTTCATGAGAGGATACCCTAGGAAAATGCAACAAAAAGAATAAAACGAGTTTTTATCACTATGCGAGAGTATTACGCTTATAAGATACAAACCAGATTATCAGAAGGAACTACAATCATTAAAGGAGGTCGTCTCTTCCTATAGTATGTGGTTACTGCTTATACATCCATTTAACAAGAACAGATTCGTTGGGCTTAAAACAATAAGAGAAAATTCGGTCAGATCTATACAATAATGTATATGATGCAATTGGTAAAGGTGATTGAAACGGTAAATTTATAGGCAAAAGAATCATATTACCGCCTTCTTTTATGGAGGACCAAGATACATGGTTGAAACTATCACGATGCTATGGCTCTCTGCAGATGGTATGGTAATCCCGACCTCTTTATAACAATGATAGTTAATCCAAAATGGCAAGAAATACTGAATCATTTGGAATTATATGGAGAGACTAATCCGAATGATAGGCCAAATATATAATGCTTTTGAAAGATGTCACCGCATGTGTGGTTTTCCCAAAGCCTATCTCAGGTAACACGATTACATCTTACTAATTTCATCGTAGCTAAATTTATTGATTAAAGATCTCAATTTCATTTTCATAGTATCATGTTCTCTTGGAGTTATATACACTGTTGAGTTCCAGAAGTAGTGTTTACCTCATGCTCATATTCTTATATGGCTAGAACCTGCATTCAAAGATCCTTCTTCCGATGACATTGACAGATGCATTCAAGCAGAACTTCTAAATAAGGAAATTGACAATGAAAGATTTATATTAGTCGAACAACATATGATGCATAAACCTTGTGGGCTAATTAGACCACTTTCACCATGTATGGAAAGGGGTCTTTGTTCACAAAAATATCCTAGACCATACGTTGATCACACAAAAGTTATTGAATCTAGTTATATCATGTATAGACGCAGGAAAGACGACACAAAGTATGCCATGAAAGGGGGATCAATGAGACAACAGATTTGTTTTCCTACACAACTTAGACATAATGAAAAAGTATAGATAGCATATCAACGTAGAATGGTGCCATATGGCACATGCGGTTCAATATCTTTCCAAGTACATTACCAAAGGTGTTGATAAGACATCATTATTGATTGAAAGAGGTTTGAGTGGAGATATTCCCACTGCTATTGGGACGAGTCAAACGTTTGAAATCAATGAAATTAATAACTACCTCCAGTGTAGATATTTGTCTTCGTGTGAAGCGATTTGGAGGATATTGGCATTTAACATCCACCACAAAAAACCCTCGACGTTACGATTATCGGTGTATCTTGAAAATAAACATAGTTTAACTTTTGAAGATTGAACTGATTTAAAACGTTTTGTGAATAAACCAGGTGCAGAGGCCATAATGTCTACAAAATGGATGAGAATAAACGAATTATGTGAAGAAGCCAGACACTTAACATATGTTGACTTTTGCTTACAACCACCTATTGTGTTTCCGCTCGCTGATGTTATTATGTGCTTCTTATTTTACATGATTTAGCTCAAAGCTCGAGATGCGTGATACACATTCACAGTGTACCATATCATGGATCTATTACATCGCATGCTAAGGAACAACACCTTTCAGTCCCTTTTAAAGGATTTGGTGGACACAACACATTCATTGAAAATCGTTTGTTTGGTCTTGGTTTTTTACTCCTCAGTGAAATAGTAAGTTATGTTAATGTTGTTGGACTCCTCATTACTTTTTTTGACAATTTATATTCTACAATTTTAAATACATTATAAACAAATTTTACTATTAGTTTACACTACAACTCATCAATCTATTGTTCAAATTTATAAATTGAGAATTTTGTTTCGTGTGTTTGTGTTGCTCCGTATGTATATATCCTCCTGCATCCACCCGCCTCTGCCGCCTCCTCTCCTGCATCTCACCCTCACGTCTCTGCCACCTCCTCTCTTGCATCTCACCCTCACGCCTCTACCGCCTCCTCTCCTACATCTCACCCTCACGCCTCCGGCTTCTCTCCTGAGTCTCACCCTCACGCCTCTGCCTCCTATCCCGAATCTCACGCCTCTGCCTCCTCGCCTTTCTCCTTACACCTAAAAATTCACCCTGAACCCAAATAAATCGTGAGCCCACTAAAAAATCCGAAATATCCGTATCTAAACAACCAAAAAACCTGAACAATCCGAAATATCCAAATAACATAATTACGATTCTATTTTTTTTGGTTCAATGTTTCAAAACCCGAACAACCCGAACACGAATCGAAATTCGAGGAATCCAGACTGAAAACCAAACGGGTTCAATTCGGGTTAGATTTTTTATAATCCGATAAACCCGAACTCGGACCGAATATGTGGAACCCGGATCAAAATCCGAACAGCCCACCCCTACTTTTGGGAGAATATACAGAAAATTAATAGAATTTTAACGGAAAAAATTGGATGAATATTGATACTTTATGGATAATAAAAATTAATTTAGAAAGAAATAGGATGAATGGAAAATTTGATGGAATAGAATTAATAATATCGGTAACAATAGGAGTCAGTTGTTTTCTCTATATAAAATAATATGATAAATCAAGAAAAAAAGTTAAAATTAATGGTTTTATTTGTAATAATATCATAAAGATTAATTCATTTTTATAAAAATTTTAATAATTATATGATTTAATGGCAAAAACGAATATATCTTATCTTATATAAAAAACAAGCTTGCCAAAAAAAATATCCCCCTGTCGTGGCCTTTTTTCCGCCGTCCAGATTGCCCGTGGGTTTGATCGACGGACAGTTGTGGTTTCGCGGGTTTATGCCCGACTCCATGCCCGACCCGATAGCCCGTCTCAGGAGATGCTGCCACCTGTTACTTGGTGTTTCATACGGATATAGGGTCGTTCGATGGCTGCGAATGAATGGCCGGATTTTCCCACCGACCAGCTGCGAATGAATGGCCGGATTTTCCCACCGACCAGCTGCATCGAATCCGGACCCCTTTACATACATAATTTTTTAACATTAACCCTTTTACATACATAATTTTTTTGTTCACTTTTAAGCTTTTTACTTTTTAAGGTAATAAAATTTAGCATCTTTTTACAATGTTGAATTTAGTATTTATCCATTTTTATCTATGTAAATTCTGCATCTTTTGGTTTGTACTAAATATACAACACCTCCAAATTTTTACTGAACGAAATTGAGAATCCAAATTAGCAAAAATGCAGCCCCATTCTTTAAATTTGAACTATTATTATGCATTAATATAAACATATATATAATCAGTAGCAAAATCACCTAAAAAAAAGTTAAAAAGATTGCCCAGATAAAGAACACATAAGATATTCTCTTGTTTCTTTTTCCACAAGCTCCTTTAAAGTTCCTCATTGTTTTCCGAATATGAATTGCATCAGTTTCCTGGGAAACGCAACGATAAGACCTTCCAAATGCATTCTCTATGCATTTAAAAGAATCTCACCATCCAAATCCATTTCAAACACCGCTTTTCGATCCAACCCTTCACGGCTATTTAGTTGCATCCATCCCCAGAATCTGTATTCAGACAGTATCAACAAGTCAACTTTCGTACCTTCCTCAAGCCACGCAAGACGATTGGTCGCAGCTCGAGTTGCTTCTAATGTAAGAAACCTCTCCATTGCCACCGATACTCGAGCAAATGACACAACTTTAGACCAGATTTACATCAAACACGGTCTAAAGACGCGACCTTTATCCGTGGAGAGGTTAAAACCCAGTGAGAAAGCCGCAGAGGTGAACGAAGATGGTAAAAGCACTGATAGAGATGAGTTGGAGGGTGTTAAGAGAAGCGAAACCGAAGATGAGGCTTGGAAATTGCTGAAGGAGGCTGTGGTGACTTACTGTGATTCCCCCGTAGGAACTGTTGCTGCAAAAGATCCAATCGATACAATGCCGTTGAACTATGATCAAGTCTTTATAAGGGACTTCGTGCCTTCTGCTCTAGCTTTCTTGCTTAAGGGGGAAGCAGAAATTGTGCGGAACTTCCTCCTTCACACGTTGCAATTGCAGGTATGAATGCGTTCGTTATCATCTGAAAATGAATATAAAATGCCCAAATCCATACATGAATCCCTTTATGCATAAACCTTTGAAATTTGATGTACTCAAATGTACCAAATATATATATATATATATATATATATATATGAACCGATGATCCTTGTTGTGTTTTCTTATCAGAGTTGGGAGAAAACAGTTGATTGTTATAGTCCAGGCCAAGGATTAATGCCTGCGAGTTTCAAAGTCAGAAGTGTACCTCTTGAAAATAACAAATGTGAAGAGGTTCTGGATCCAGATTTTGGAGAATCTGCAATAGGTCGGGTCGCACCTGTCGATTCTGGTTTGTATCTCTTGCTTCTTATATCTGCGTTTACCCTTTGGAATCCACAAATCACAAAAAGTAGATAATTGTAAAAAGAACATGCAAATTAATCAAGATTACTCACAAAGTGACTCGTTGCTCGTCTTTTTCAGTTTTCATCAAACAATTTCTAGACGTATTGCAGTCTATACTCGAGTAGTTCGCAGCCTGAAACCTCATCCAATTACTTGAAATCAAACCTAATAGAAGGATAGTTTTTATTGTGCATACAATTGTCGGTCTAAGCAGACATTTTTCAGGTCTGTGGTGGGTTATACTATTAAGGGCATATGGAAAAATCACTGGAGATTACGCACTACAAGAGAGGATAGACGTGCAGACGGGTATAAAGATGATAATGAACCTGTGTTTAGCTGATGGTTTTGATATGTTTCCGACTCTGTTAGTCACTGATGGCTCCTGCATGATAGATCGGCGCATGGGTATCCACGGCCACCCTCTCGAGATCCAAGTAACTTCTTGTTTGTTCCCTCGTTGTTAAATAGAAAGCTTCGGTTTCTATTGGTTTGAAACATTTATGGCAAAGAACATTAGAATTCACATTAGAACACCTTTTGCAGACTTTTCTGTTGTTTTGAGATTCAGTTTGTGCCACCTTACCTGCGCTGATGGTTCCTTTAACACAGGCATTGTTCTACTCAGCTCTCCGTTGTTCTCGAGAGATGTTAACTGCAAATGAGAGCTCAAAGAACTTAATAAGAACCATCAACAACAGGCTCAGTGCATTATCGTTCCACATAAGAGAAAACTACTGGCTCGACAAAAACAAAATCAACGAAATATACCGTTACAAAACAGAAGAGTATTCCATGGATGCCATCAACAAGTTCAACATCTACCCAGAACAGGTCTCACCGTGGCTCATGGACTGGATCCCAGAAAAACCTGGATCTGGCTTTCTGATAGGAAACCTCCAGCCCGCTCACATGGACTTCAGATTCTTCACACTGGGAAATCTATGGTCGATAATATCATCTTTAGGAACACCAAAACAAAATGAAGCTATATTGAATTTAATTGAAGAGAAATGGAATGATATCATTGGGCATATGCCGCTTAAGATATGTTACCCGGCTTTGGAGTACGCAGAGTGGAGTGTTATCACTGGGAGTGACCCGAAGAACACGTTAGCCTCTTCCTCTCTCAATTTGAATTTTGTCTGCGTAGTGAATGATGCTTTTGATGAGGCCAGAATTCACCCCTTTGCGAATTTTGTAGGCCATGGTCATACCACAACGGCGGGTCATGGCCAACTCTTCTTTGGCAGGTGAGCAAGGATTCTTAGC
The DNA here is from genome assembly GCA_036759665.1 of Gynandropsis gynandra. Lineage (NCBI taxonomy): Eukaryota > Viridiplantae > Streptophyta > Magnoliopsida > Brassicales > Cleomaceae > Gynandropsis > Gynandropsis gynandra. The sequence continues at coordinate 12,896,782 of CM071871.1, forward strand.
AAATGGACTTTTCTTCATAAGCAAAAAACACTTATAAATCGATAATTTACAATTTTACTATGAATCTATTCAGTTCACATTGGCCTGCATCAAAATGGGCAGACCAAAATTAGCAGAGAGAGCAGTCACCTTGGCCGAGAAGAGGCTCCAAACTGATCGATGGCCTGAATACTATGATACTAGAAGTGGGAAATTCATCGGGAAACAATCCAGGCTTTGCCAGACATGGACGATTGCTGGTTACCTGACTTCGAAGATGCTCCTGGAGAATCCTGAAACAGCCTCGTTGTTGTTCTGGGAAGAAGATCTCGAGCTTTTGGAGACATGTGTCTGCGCTCTCACCAAATCGGGCAGGAACAAGTGTTCTCGAGTCGCTGCAAAGTCTCAGATTCTTGTCTGACATATATTCCCTCTGTCCATAGACAAGCTTAGGATAAAAGTTCCTGTTGCACAAATACTAAATCAAATTTGTAAATACATCTCATTTGTATGTATATACTCGATGAAGATATCGGTAATTTTTTGTTTTTCTTTCCTGCAAAACAAAGCCAATAATAAAAATTTTTCTACTTGAACCTTCCAATGATAATGCAAATTATATTACAACTCAAGTAAAACCAGAGTAAAAGAGAGTTAGAATCTTCCACGTTGTTTTCCAAAAGACTATTTTTTAGTCCACCAAAAACAAGTTAGGATATGTTCTCACAGAACCCTTCGTAGATGATCTGTGATATTGTTTGCCTCATATCTTCTGGAGATACAACAGAAAGCCAGATCGGATTTTCATCGATATTTACAGAGCTAAAACATTGGCTTCGTCAGATTGTTTTTCTTTTGAAATAAAAAGAGGGAAACTCACCTAAACTTGAACAGAGGCTAGTTCCTCTCAACTTGGTCCAAAAGTGTGCAGTTCTTTGAGTGATTATGTGATGCCATTGTTTGTTTAGCTGAAATGATCGCCAAGTTTAACCGTGTTTCAATGGTTTTCAGGTATATAATCCACACAAATCACTGTATCAATAACCCAATAAATGCAATCTCAGATCACTCCTTGAACCATCTGAATCAGTTATTGCACATCGCTGGTGGATGTGGAAATCTATCAATGTCCTTACAGACCACACTCTTGGCAGGGACCTTCAGAACACTGTCACAGGACATCGTCTCTCTAAGCTCAAGCACAGCACCCCAATCACCTTTTGAAGCATATATATGAGAAAGTAAAACACGAAATCCATCATGGTCCGAGTAACGCTCGACAAGCTTTCTTGCAAGTCTCTCACCCAACTCAGAGTTATCGTGTTTCACATAGGCTCCAAGCAAAGCACCCCATGTAGCCACATCAGGTGCCACAGGCATACTCCCGATAATCTCCTCTGCTTCTCTAAGTAAACCAGCACGACCTAAAAGATCAACCATACATCCATAATGCTTTACGTTGGGTTCTATCTTGTACTCATCAACCATGGAACTAAAATGGGACCGACCCTCTTCAACTAAACCTGCATGCCTGCACGCACTAAGGACATTCAAGAATGTGATTTCATTAGGCTGTACTTCAGATTGTTTCATCTCAGAGAACATATGAAGTGACTTCTCCGCAAGGCCATTCATGGCCAAGCCACCAATCAATGCGTTCCACGTAGAAACTCCTTTGTTGTGTATTTCACCAAAAAGATCCAATGCAGTTTCAGGACAAGCACATTCCATATACATGTTAATGAGGGCTGTTCCGAGAATGGGGTATATCTGAAGATTGTTCTCTTTTATGTAGGCGTGTAACGATTTTCCATGTTCAAAGTCATTCATTCGTGTGCAAGCAGTGATCATGCTTACCAGAATAACCTCATCAGGTTTGATTCCTCTAACCTGCAACTCCTGAAACATCTCTATTGCCTTGTTAAACCGCTCATGTTGTGAGTAACCTGAGATCATTGCACTCCACGAGACATTATCTTTTCTGGGCATCAAATCAAATAACTCCTCAGCCTTGTCGAGCAATCCACGCTTCATGTACCCTGATATCATAGAATTCCAGGAAAACTGGTCCAGACAATTGCTTGCATTGAACAGCTTTTCAGCAGCCATTATACCTCCACAGCATGTATACATTTTGATTAACGCATTTTGAAGGTTAACAAAAGATTCAATACCAGTTTTTAGAATGAAGCCATGCAGTGAACCCCCCAACCAAACCTCTGACAAGTTGGCACATGCAGAGAGAACACTAATCATCGTAACCTCATCTGGTACAATTCCATGGCGGTTCATGCTGATAAATGTAGCCACCGCATCCTTATACATCAGATTTTTCTCATAACACGTAACCAGAGCACTCCATGAAACTAAATCTCTCACTGGCATTTCATCGAACAAGTTACGAGCCTCAACGACCAATCCTTTCTCGCAAAACAATTTAATCATGGAGTTTGAGGCAATGATGTTCTTCACAGTCATCTTCTCATAGATAAAAACGGCCTCCTCTATGATCCCCAACCGGACATAACCCGCGAGAATGGAATTCCACGAAACTGAATCCAACACAGGACTTTCATCGAACAGCCTGCGTGCGTCCCTCATGTTCCCACATACAGAATACATATTCACCAAGGTGTTCTGCACAAATACGTCAGAATCGAAACCCACCTTCAAAACATGATCATGCAGCTGTTTACCCTCGAATTCTGACAATCGCAAGGACGAGGCTTGGACAAGAATAGGGAATGTCCGGTTATCGGTACCCACACGGTTACACAACATCCATTTGTACAAGCATATAGTTTCACAAGGAGAATTCCTCTGTACATAGGCTCTCATCATTGTGTTGCAGATAAACGCATTCGAATTCTCGATGCTACGGAAGATTCTGTAAGAGTGATCAACATGGACAAAGTATGAATCAACTGAGAATTTGAGAAGCAAGCTTGCTGCGTAAGTGTCCTTGAGGAGACCAGAGAGGACCATCTGAGACAGGATTTGATCGAAGTGCTTGAGAACCCGACATTTCTGCAGATGGGTCTCCAAAATTTCGACGTTTAGGGTTAGTTTGAAGATGGGTCTGGGCAGTAGGGATGTTATCAAGGACGACGAAACATGTGAGAGCTTGGTCATGTTCGCATATCGCCGGAACCAATAAGGTTTCGGAGTCACTCTCTGATTACAGGGTCTTAGCATTAGTAATGCACCGAATCGTTCCGTGCAAATAAGGAAGATTTGATAATAGGATTATTTGAATTTGTATTTGTATTCGGCGAATATTTAAATTTAGTATTTGTATTTGTAAATTCGGATATTTATAAATACGGATATTTGTCGAATATATGAATATCTTTCGGATATACGGATATTTGTATCTAAATTTAAATTTTTGTAACGTATAAAATATATATAAACATTTTAATAAAAAAATCAATAATCATCAAATATAATTTAAAACTAAAATTTCAAATCGTACAAAGATACAAATATACATAATATAATTAAAGCAAAATACAAAATCTTCACATTCATCTCCACGCCAGTCATTTAAATTTAGTTTCGTAGATGATTCTACGAACATCGTCAATTCACCTAAAACAATGATACAAATTGTTAGATTACACATTAGAATGAAATTCGCAAAAAAGTTATATATTTAGTGAGTTCTATTTTTTTTCATATATTATAATGTCTATATAACATTATTCAACCCATTTGGATTATAACCAATCTTGAATATAAACTAAATATTCAATAATATTAGTTATTTTAAAGTATTTGATATTTTATAATCCTTTAATCATAAATATATTACATATTTGACTATATATATTTATATAATAAATGTTTAAATAAGATTAATAATGTTTTTTATTTCCAATTTGATCATTAAAATCAATTTTGTTATATATGTATCTATATATTAACTAAATTTTCTATTTAATACTTACGGATACGAATAGTTCGGATAATTCTTTTAATTTAAAAGTATAATAGTTTATATATTTATAAAGATTTTGAGTATCTAAAAAATTCTAAGGGGTCGCAATGCATGATGTGTCCTAAATTTTCAATTGAAAATATTTCAAAAAGTTGTTCCCACCAAGGCGTATTCTAATAAATTCAATCGTAGCCGTCAATTGCAACATGGCATCAACATTAAATTGATCATCACCGTTGAGTAGAAACAAACCGCCAAATCAACGGTGGTAAAGGCAGCGTCCTTACGGAATGTATCAAATCATACTTTCTGATGTCATGATTTCCTCCATTAAAAGCTCGCTTTTCGTCTTCACACTAGATTATTCTCCACACCACAACAGAACAACTTACGCATACACTTTCGAAGCAAGAGAGTTATCAACGCGAAACGGAAGAGAGATAGAGAAGAAGAGATTCTGATGTCGGAGCGGTGGTCCGTGTCGGCATCCGGGTGGTGCCCCTTCTACCTTCCGGCGTCCGGATCCCGATCTAGATGGTTTTCCTTCGACAGATGGAGCTCAACCGGGTACGGGCGGTGGCGTTGGATGACGTGGCAGAGACCAGAGCTGAGATTCCTGTCGGCGGTGGTGGACGATGTCGTGTGGAGAGTGGTGACCGCGTTCGAGTCCGTGGCGTTGGTCTCCATGCTAGGCTTCTTCTTCCTGTTCTGCGGCTGCACCATCTGATTGTTGACAAAATGACTAAATTTTTTGTATTTTGTTTTTTAGTGACAAATCCCACATGAGAAGAAAAAGTTTTCTAATATATATATATATATATAGTCTTATATTTTATTGAAATTAAAAAGTGATGTCGAAGGGGTTTTGAGATTGGAAAAGGGTTTTGAGAGTGAAAAAGGTTTATAAAAAATTATCTTATCTCAATTTGGTCACTGTTCAAATTTTTTGACAATATGAAAGGGAAATCTTTTTTTTTCAAAATTTTTTTTCATTCGTGAATCGTCATCATGGTATTAAACTACCATCGCGTTTACTATCAACACTCTCCAAACTCGAACCTCTTAACGATATGAACTACTGTTGATAGTCCCAAAAATTGTTCATTTTCTTTGAGCAGTTAGATGTCGACTACGTCTCTATACAGATGTCTCTGAAGTTACGCCACCTAGGGGTGGGCACTCGCGGGTACCCGCGAAATTCTCGCTACCCGCACCCGAATCCGTCCCGCACGGATAATTACTTTTACTACCCGTATTCGTACCCACAGGATACGGGTACCCGCTGTTCGGGTACCCGCAAAAACCCGCCAAAACTTTTATAACCCGCGGGTACCCGTCCCATTTAAAAAAAAATTAAAACCCAATAACAACTTAATATTCCCGAATCATCCATATAACATACACCCTTCTTCATCTTCATCACAGCTCTATCAAGTCCATCAATCACTTGCTCTGTTCAAGTATCCAGCCAAATTAGTCTCCAAAACTACAACCAGCAGGAAAAAATAACATGTGAAATTGTCAAGCGAATTTAGAGAAATGCATATTTCATCAGTCTTGAACTCAAAGGGCTCCTCATCTTCACCGTAGCCTTTCTTCAAGAACACAGTACCATCTTGAAGCTTTCCAATCAATTTTACTGCCAACAGGAAAGGAAACCAATACAAGATCCATTAAAAAAACTCAATTTTCGGTACGATGGATGTAGATATTAGTTTCTGAAATGCGAAATACAAACCTCTCACAACAACCCCTTCATTAGGCATATCCTGCCCCTTCCTTGAGGATCTTCTTCATAACCTTCTTATCATCGGTTATCTCAGACACTGTGTTCCATGAAACCAACTCCAGATTGATCTCAAGTGTAGCATCGGCGGCGGTCTATCGAGAGGGGAGAGCGGCAGCGGTGAGAGGGGAGAGAGAGGAGGCTGGAGCGGCGGCGGTGAGAGGGGAGAGAGAGGAGGGGAGAGAGAGGAGGCTGGAGCGTCGGACGAGCAGCGTCGAGCGGGGGACGTCGGCCGAGCAGGAGGAGACCGACGGCGGTCTGTAGGGGGAGGCGATTTCAGTTTTTGAGACGTGTATGACTATACAATTTCAGTGTTAGGGTAGGGGAAAATAAGATTAGGATTTTAGGGTTACCAAGGGCATTTAGGTAATAAATATTAAAATCAGGGGTATTTATGTAATTTTTTGCGAGTACCCGTGGGTACCCGTTTGTGAAACAAAATTACCCGTCCCGAACCCGAACCCACGGGTATTGAACTCAAATTACCCGAACCCGAACCCGCACCCGCGGATACGAGTAATTTTTTGCGGGTTCGGGACGGATTTCGGGACGGGACGGGTAGCGGGGGTTTTTTGCCCAGCACCCCATGTTGCACCTTCCACTCCGATGGTCACGCCTCAAACCGAGAAATCCAATAAGACGGACGATGAGGCGAAATCAAAATTCGACAAAGACAACAAGACGGTGCGCGATCATCTTTTAAACCACATGACCAACGCATTGTTTGATATCTTCGTCAAATACAAACATGCCAAGGAGATCTGAGATATCTTGGAAACAAAATATGGAGCTGATGATACTGGATGGAAGAAGTACGTCGTAGGCAAATGGATTCAGTTCCAAATGGTCGACGACAAACCCATCATAGACCAAATCCGTGAATACGAAAACCTTGTCGCGGACGTACTCAGTGAAGGCATGAAGATGTGCGAACTTCTGCAAGCGAACGTCCTACTAGAGAAGTTTCCTCCCTCGTGGAGTACAAATGTCGTCTCAAACACAAGAAGAAGGATCTGCCGCTCTAGGAACTCATCAGCCACATGAAAACCGAGGAGGCTAATCGATAGAAAGATAAACTTAATACTGTCTCTTCACATTCAGTTAAAGCTAACTTGATTGAATCTTCTGCTGGACAGAAAGACATGTTTAAGGCTAAAGGAAAGAAATTCAAAAAGGACCGAATCAGAAACACTTCCACTTCAAAGGGCTTGGCGGAAAGAGTTCAAAGGACAAAATTCTGCATTGTTATGAATGTGAAAAACCAGATCACAAATCATATCAATGCTGAAATAAAAAGGATAAAAAACCTGACAAAAAACCTAACGCAAATTCTGCCCCGCAGGTTAATGTTGCTGAAAAGGATGAGATACATCGTGGCGGTGGTGGTTGAGAAGAATTTGTTGGAAAATGAAGTGGACTGGTTGCTAGACATTGGAGCGACCAAACACTTCTGTTCCAACAAAGATCATTTCGAAGAATTCCAAGAAGTTGCGGATGGTGAACAGGTCTTCATGGGTAATTCAGTCACCGCTGGAGTTCTTGGTAAAAGAAAAATTCTCTTCAAACTTAGTCTCGAAAAATATTAGTATTGCATGATGTGTTGTATGTTTCATCGCTGCGTAGGAAAAACAGTAGTATTGCATGATGTGTTGTATGTTCCATCGTTGTGTAGGAATCTAGTCTTTGGTAGTTTGCTTAATAGAGTTGGTTTGAAACTTGTCTTTGAAGGTGATAAAGTGATATTAGCCAAGAATGGGGACTTTGTGGGAAAAAGTTATTTGTCTGAGAGATTGTTTGTCCTGAACACTATTTCTGTTTTAGCTAATGGAAGTAACTCTAGTTCTACTTATATCGTTGGATCTGTTAATGTGTGGCATGGTAGACTTGGACATGTGAATTATGATTCAATTAAAAGGCTAAAAAATATGCAACTCATTAATGCATCAAACGAAAATGAATGTTCAAAATGTGTTATCTGTGTTGAAGCAAAATATGCTAAGAAGCCTTTTAAACATGTTACTTCTAGAAGCACAAAATTATTTGAATAGGCTCATTCTGACTTAGCTGATTTTAGAAACACATTGAACAAATGTGGTAAAAAGTATTACATTTCATTTATTGATGACTTTTCTAGATATACGAAAATTTATTTATTAGGGCCTAAAGATGAGGCTGCTCAAATGTTTTTAAAATATAAAGCTGAAGTAGAAAACTAATTATATAAAAAGATTAAAAGAATTAGGTCGGATAGAGGTGGTGAATATTGCACGAAATTTCTTGAATAATTTTTAGTGAGAATGATATCATTCACGAAAATACGACACCATATACACCACAACAAAATGGTATAACCGAATGAAAAAATAGAATACTAAAAAAAATGATGAATGCTATGTTATTGAGTTCTGGTATGCCTGATAATATGTGGGGGGAAGCAGCATTGTCCGCATATTATATTCTTAATAAAGTCCCTCATAAAAAGCTAGACAAAACTCCTACGAATTATGGAAAGATTTTAAACCAAATCTGAATTATTTGAGAGTATAGGGTTGTCTTGCTAAAGTTGCATTTCCTGAATTTAGAAAAACGAATATAGGACCTAAGACTTTTGATTGTGCATTCATTGGGTATGCTCAAAATAGTAGCGCATATAGGTCCATGTGTTTGAATGACAACTCAATATGTGAATCTAGAAACGCTGAATTTTTTGAACATACGTTTCCTCTTAAAAAGGTGATACATCTTCTTCAATTAGTGGTTTGGATAAGAAATCATCTACGATAGTGCATGATAACGAATTGATGACCAATTTGTATATACGTTCTTGATTGATGAAGATCCTAAAATCTACGAAGAAGCTCTGAAGTCTATAGACTCTAGTTTTTGGAAAGAATCAATTAAGAGTGAGTTAGATTCAATAATAATGAATCACACATGGGATTTAGTTGAATTGCCTAAAGGTAGTAAACCTATTAAATGTAAATGGATCTTTAAGAGAAAAACTAGACCAAACGAGTCAATTGAAAAATTTAATGCTAGATTAGTGGTAGTAGTAGACATGTCAAATTGGGTTGGGTTTAGTGGGTTAATCCAACCCATTTAAAATATAAATGGATTCTTAATAAATGGGTATAAATTTATATGGGCTTAACGGGTTTAAACCTTGACTATGACAAGAGTCGCGACTATAAACAGACTCGCGACTATGGCAGGGCGGTACGCTCTGCTCTCTCGCGACCCCTACTCTAATCAAAAGACTAAAGGCCCCTACTGAAGGTCGCCAAACTACGACGAGACTTTCGCCTTTTGAAGCGCCAGTAGCGTAGGGCGACCGGGCCAGGCCGAGTCAGAATTTGATGACTCAAGGTTCATATTAAGGAAAGGAGAGTGAGGGGAAGAGGGGACAGCCCTCGGCCCGATCATCCAATTTGCTCCAAGAGAGAGGCATGGTTTTGTAGTCAAAGCAACTTCGTCACTTTCGTGTACCATATCGAACGGCAGTCCTTTCGGGGGTTCCTTAGGGACCGATTCACTCTGCGTAGATTGACTGAACGCAGAAAGCCTTCCACTGGCAGGCGATCGTGTTTTTCACAGGATTTCTCGTTACTCATGTCAGCATTCTCACTTCTGATATCTCCTGGTCTTGTCACCAAAAACCTTCCCCGATTGACAGAACATTCCGCTACTGACACTTGAAAAAGCCATTTACATTCATTTTAATGAGTTTTATCCATTTAATCCATTAAGCCCGTTTATCATTCACTTCAAATTCACCGTCATTCTGAATATCCGATTTTGACCTCTATTTTACTCGATTTGTCTAAATTTTAACCCGATTTCATCCAATTTCAACGAATTTCAAATCGTCACTCAATTTTAACCCGGTTTCACTCAGTTTTAACACGATTTCACTCAATTTCCCCCCGATTTCACCTAATTACTCGATTTTCCCTACTTTCAACCATATTTCACCCAATTTTAACCCGATTTCACCTAATTTTAACTCGATTTCACCAAATCTCAACCCAATTGTAACTTGATTTCACCCGATTCTAGCTCGATTTCACCGAATTTTAACCCGTTCACCCAATTTTAACTCGATTTCATCCAATTTCACCGGATTTCAAATTTATTTCACCCAATTTTAACCCGATTTTTACTCAATTTCATCACATTTCACTGAATTTCAACATGATTTCATCCAATTTTGACTCAATTTCGCCCAATTTTAACTCGATTTCATCCAATTTCACCGGATTTCAAATTTATTTCACCTAATTTTAACCTGATTTTAACTCGATTTCATCACATTTCACCGAATTTCAACCCGATTTCATCCAATTTTGACTCAATTTCACCCAATTTTAACTCGATTTCATCCAATTTCACCGGATTTCAAATTTATTTCACCTAATTTTAACCTGATTTTAACTCGATTTCATCACATTTCACCGAATTTCAACCCGATTTCATCCAATTTTGACTCAATTTCACCCAATTTTAACT
>CM071871.1:12907214-12948284 GCA_036759665.1 Gynandropsis gynandra
ACTCGATTTCACCCAATTTTATTGAGTTGAAATTCAATGACATTGGGTGAAATCCAGCTAAAATTCGGTGACAATGAGTGAAATCGAGTTAAAATTTGGTGAAATCAGGTTAAATTGGGTGAAATCGAGTTAGAATTTAGTGAAATTAGGTTAAAATTGGATGAATCGAGTCAAAATTGGATGAAATTGGGTTGAAATTCGGTTAAATCAAGTTAAAATTTGGAAAATTGGGTTAAATCGAGTTAAAATTGGATGAAATCAGGTTAAAATTCGGCGAGGTTATATGAAATCGAGTTAAAATGGCGTGAAATCGGCTCATAAATTATTCGTTTGAATATTGAAACATTAATTTTAATATCTATTATATATAAGTATATATCATAAATGTTAAATGATAAAAATATATATACAAAATGTTAATGATATGAATAAATCTGTTAAACCCGTTTAACCCGACCTATATAACCCATTATTAAATGGGTCGGGTTGAACCCAACCCAATTATACTATAAAACCCATTTAGTTTTAATGGGTTGAGTACAACCCAACCCATTGATATCTCTAGGTAGTAGGATATACTCAAAAGAAAGGTATTGATTATTTTGATACATATCCTCTTGTAACTAAAATCTCTACCATTAGATCTTTGGTTGCACTTTCAGTTATTCGAGGGCTCATAATACATAAGATGAATGTGAAAATGACCTTTCTAAGTGGAGACCTGGAAGAAGGAATTTACATGGAATAACCAGAGGGATTCATCATAGCTGGCAAGAAAACAAAGTGTGCAAGCTCAGAAAATCCCTCTACGGTCTCAAACAGGCACCTAAACAAGGCTATATAGTGAATGTGTCAGATTCATGTGTTTACACTGAGTTGTTTGGGTCTGATTGTGTGATCATATGTCTATATGTTGATGACATGTTAATATTTGGTTCAAACATGGAAGTCATCATTGATACCAAGAAGTTCTTATCATCTCATTTTGATATGAAAGACTTAGGAGAAGCTAATGTTATTCTTGGTGTTAAAATTCATAAAACGGAAAATGGATTTCTATGTGTCGATCACATTATGTTGAGAAGATTCGTAAGAAGTTTGATTGTTTTGATGAACTGCCTGTAAGAACTCCTTATGATCCAAGCATGAATCTTAAAAGAAATAATGGTGATAGTGTTTCACAAACTGAATATTCTAAAATTATAGGATGTGTTATGTATCTCATAAAGTGTACTAGACTGGACATTGCATATGTTATGAGTAGACTAAGTAGATACACTCATAATCCAAATAGTGAACGTTGGAATACACTTCGTCGATTATTGAAATACGTTAAGGACACTATGAACTTGTGCTTACATTTTAACAAGTTTCCCGCAGTATTAGAAGGTTATTATGATGCGAATTGGGTGACAGATAATGATGAAGTGAGTTCCACCAGTGGATATGTATTTACATTAGGTGGAAGAGGAGTTTCATGGAAATCATCGAAACAAATTTGTATTGTTCAGTCTACTATAGAATCAGAGTTTATTGCTCTTGAATTGGTTGGTCAAGAAGCTGAATGGCTGAAAAACCTATTAGGAGAGATTCCATTGTGGGGGTCTACTGTTCCTGTCTCTTTGCATTCTGACTCACAAGCTTCCATTGGAGTTGCAAAGAATTATGTGTATAACGGTCAAAAAAGACACATTCACATAAGACATGAAGCAGTTAAACATGTCTTAAAGGATGGAGTGATCTCTTTAGAGTTTGTAAGATCCGAAAAGAACTTGGCAGATCCTTTAACAAAAGGATTATCGAGAAGAATTATTCAAGAATCTTCTAAAAGAATGGGATTTAAACCTCTGGGTTGAATTGAGATCAGCATATTAGTCTATTCCTATATTGTGGTTGTTAATCCATAACTCTAGTTGTTGAGTGGTCCTATGAAGGATTTGATGGATGTTAAGATATAAGTTAGAAGGACTAATTCCATAACTCTAATGGTTGAGTGATCCTATGAAGGACTTGATGGATGTTTGAGATGTAAGTCGAAAAGACATATTCCATGGCTCTAGATGTTGAGCGGTCTTTTGAAAGACTTTATGGATGATGATATGGAAGCCTTATGGACTTAATAACTTCATAGAACTGTTGTTGAGTGGTCTGTAATTATATTAGACTTGATGAAGTTATTGTTAAAAATGAGTGTGAAGGTGGGTTATCTTCTATGAATGAAAATTGAGTTTTTTTCTAGAGCACTCATAGAACCAAGGTAAAAATAAAATGCATGGCCTTTAAAATCGTTGTAACCGTATCGCGGAATAGCAAATACCAAAGAATTGATACGTGTTGTGGGGGTCTCAGTTTAAGCTTTTGAAAGTTCAAGAAGCAATTCACTTCCACTAGCTTAAGTTGTTGTCTCACATCACTACGCATCAATTCAATCGTAAGATATTGATGCTTAAGTAATTCAATTCCTATATTATTCGATTTACTCGTATGTTTTGAAAATTGTGTTAGTCATTTGTGGGGATTGTTGAGAAAATGACTAAATTTTCTGTATTTTGTCTTTTAGTGACAAATCCAACATCAGTTGGGAAGAAAACGTTTTCTACTATATATTAAGTCTTGTGTTTTATTGAAATCAAAAGATGATAGTGGAGGGGTTTTGAGAGTGAATAGGTTTTACAAAAAATTACCACGACACAGCTTGGTCAATAACACTGATTTAGCGGCGGAGATATTCATGTTTGAAGACGCGAAAATTTAGGCGGATAAGGAGGTGTGGTTCTCAATCACGGTCGAATTTTGGGTTCATATTATTTCTTTTTTTTATGTTTCTAGGTGATTCGTTGCCATCGAAGGAATTTATGCCGATGATGTAAATATATTTGGGCATATGAAGGAGGCGCGTGATGATCAATTGCCACCAAATTCTGGGACGCGTGTTTTATCTTTGTTTATTGATGATGATTCTTCTTCTTATGGGTGTGTATTAGGTTTAAGCTGTGAAAATATAAATACAAGTAACCGTTGCCTTTGAAAGCGAAATTTTGGCACGACTGTGGTGCAATTGAATATCAAACACTCCCCAAGTTTGATACAATAAATGCACTTGCCAAGAGGAGGATGGAATAGCCAAATTCTCTCGTACAGAATACTCCCGTGTATAGGATTCACGGTAGAAAACTCCAAAAGAACTTTCAGATGCCCTTTCCTCAGTATTCAGTCGAATTAATAGGCTAACCACTTCAAAAAATTGACTCTGAAATGTAAACCAAGTTTGCAAGTTTCATTTGAAAAAGTCTTTTAGAAGTTATGGAAATTCACAAAAAAATATATACACAGGAATAAATATATAGTAGAAGAAAAAATTTCTCCCGAGCAATGTGGTATTTTTGGACTTCCACAAAAGAAAAAATTCGGAAACATTTTGAAGTCATTTTTCAACAATCCCCCACAAATGACTATCACAACTTTTAAACATACGAGAAAAGAACGGATAATGTAAGAATTGAACTACTTAAACATCAATATCTTTCGATTGAATTGATACGTAGTGATGTGAGGCAACAATTTAAGCTAGTGGAAGTGAATTGCTTCTTAAACTTTCTAAAGCTTAAATTGAGAATCTCACAACACATATCAATTCCTTGGTATTTGCTATTCCGCGATACGGTTACAACGCTTTTAAAAGGTCATACGTTTTTACCTTGATTCTATGAGTGCTCTAGAAAGAAACTCGTTTTTTCTTTTATAGAAGGCGGCCCACCTTCACACTCATTTCAACAATAACTTCATCAAGTTTGATATAATTGCTAACCACTAAACAATAAAGCTATGAAGTTATTAAGTCCGTTAGACTTCCATATCATCATCCATCAAGTCTTTCAAAAAACCGTTCAACGTTTAGAGCTATGGAATAAGTCTTTCCGTCTTACATTTCAAACTTTCATATTTTTTAAAAAACCGTTCAACGTTTAGAGCTATGGAATAAGTCTTTCCGTCTTACATTTCAAACTTTCATGAAGTCCTTTATAGGACCACTAAACCAATAGATTTGTAGAATAATTCTTTCCATATCTCAACATCCATCAAGTCTTTCAAAAGACCACTCAACAACTAGAGTTATGGATTTACATCCATAATATAGGAATGAACTAATATGTTGATCTCAATTCAAGCCAGAGGTTTAACTCTCATCCTTTAGAAGATTCTTGAATGGTTCTTCTTATTAATACCTTTGTTAAAAGATATGCCAAATTCCTTTCGGATCTCACAAAATCTAAAGAGATCATACCATCTTTCAAGAGATGTTTAACTGCTCCATGTCTTATGCGAATGTGTATTCTTTTACCGTTATACATATAATTCTTTGCAACTCCAATGGTAGCTTGTGAGTCACAATACAAGGAGACAAGAACATAGACCCCCACAATGAAATATCTCCTAATAGGTTTTTCAACCATTCTGCTTCTTGACCAGCCAATCAAGAGCGCTAAACTCTGATTCTATAGTGGACCGCGCAATACAGGTTAGTTTCGATGATTTCCATGAAATAGTTCCTCCACCTAATGTAAACACATATCCACTGGTGGAACTCACTTCATCAGGTCTCCAGTTTGTGAATCGAATGTCTCACTTGTCACCCAATTTGCATCATAATAACCTTCTAATACTACGGGAAACATGTTTAAATGTAAGAACAAATTCATAGTCCCCTTAAGGTATTTCAATAATCGACGAAATGCATTCCAATGTTCACTGCTTGGATTATGAGTTTATCTACTTAGTCTACTTACAACATAAGCAATGCCTGGTATTGTGCAGCTCATGAGATACATAACACTTTCTATAATCTTAGCATATTTAGTTTGTGAAACACTATCATCATTGTTTCTTTTAAGATTCATGCTCGGATCATAAAGAGTCCTTACAGGCGATTCATCAAAGCAATCAAACTTCTTGAGAATCTTCTCAATGTAATGTGATTGACACATAGAAAAGTCATTTTCCGTTTTATGAATTTTAACACCAAGAACAACATCAGCTTCTCCTAAGTCTTTCATATCAAATGAGATGATAAAAAAATCATTGTAACAATCGATTACTTCTATGTTTGAACCAAAGATTAACATGTCATCAACATATAGTCATATGATCACACAACCAGACCCAAACAACTTTGTAAACACGTGAATCTGACACATTCACTATATATCCATGATTTACTAAAGTACGATCAAATTTTTCATACCATTGTTTAGGTGCATGTTTGAGACCGTAGATGGATTTTCTGAGCTTACACACTTTGTTTTCTTGTCCAGCTATGATGAATCCCTCTGGTTGTTCCATGTAAATTTCTTCTTCCAGGTATCCATTGAGAAATGTTGTTTTCACATCCATCTGATGTATTGTGAGTCCTCGAATAGCTGAAAGTACAATAAAAATCTAATTAGTAGATATTTTAGTCACAAGAGAATAAGTATCAAAGTAATTGATATCTCTCTTTTGAGTATATCCTACTGTCATTAATCTAGCCTTAAAGTTTTTAAATGACCCGTTTGGTCTAGTTTTCCTCTTGAAGATCCATTTACACTTAATGGGTTTACTACCTTTAGGCAAATCAACCAAATCTCAAATGTGATTCATTATTATTGAATCTAACTCACTTTTAATTACTTCTTTTCAAAAACTAGAGTCTATAGATTTTAGAGTCTCTTCGTAGCTTTTTGGTTCTTCATCAATCAAGAATATCGATATGAATTGTCCATCAATTTTGTCTGAATTATCATCTAGAAACGCAGTGACAAAATCAGAACCTAAGGTTTTCTCAACTCTTTTTCTTTTACTCCTTCTAGGTTAGTTATCATACATAATCGTAGATGATTTCTTATCCAAACCACTAATTGAAGAAGTAGCTATATCATCATTTTTAAGAGGAAAAATATGTTAAAAAAATTCAGCATTTCTAGATTCACATATTGAGTTACCATTCAAACATATGAATCTATATGCACTAGTATTTTGAGCACAATGAATGCACTATCAAAAGTCTTAGGTCCTATATTTGTTTTTCTAAATTTAGGAAATGCAACTTTAGCAAGACAATTCCATACTCTCAAATAATTTAGATTTGGCTTAAAACCTTTTCATAATTCATAGGGAGTTTTATCTAGCTTTTTGTGAAGAACTTTGTTAAGAATATAACATGCGGACAATGTTGCTTCTCCCCACATATTGTGAGGCATACCAGAACTCAATAACATAACATTCATCATTTCTTTTAGTGTTCTATTTTTCCGTTCTGCTATGCCTTTTGTTGAGGTGTATATGGTGCCGTAGTTTCGTGAATGATACCATTTTCACTACAAATTCTTTAAGAAATTTCGTACAATACTCACCACCTCTATTAGATCTAAGTCTTTTAATCTTTTTATCTAATTGATTTTCTACTTCAGCTTTATATTTTAAAAACATTTGAGCAAAAGATGAGACCCTAGTAGATAAATTTTTCGTATATCTAGAAAAGTCATCAATAAATGAAATTTAATACTTTTTACCACCTTTGCTCAATGTGTTTCTAAAATTAGCTAAGTCTGGTAAATCAATTAAAGTATTTCCTTGCTTCTAGAAGTAACATGTTTGAAAGGCTTCTTAGCATATTTTGCTTAACACAAATAACATATTTTGAACATTCATTTTCGTTTGATGTGTTTATGAGTTGTATATTTTTCAGCCTTTTAATAGAACCATAATTTTACATGTCCTATCCTACTATGCCAAAAATAAACAGATTTAACAATATAAGCAAAACCAGAGTTACTTCCATTAGCTAAAGCAGAAACAATGTTCAGGACAAACAACCCATCAAACAAATAACCTTTTCCCACAAAATCCCCATCTTGGCTAATATCACTTTATCACCCTCAAAGACAAGATTCAATCCAGCTCTATTCAGCAAACTACCAGAGACTAGGTTCATACGCAGCGATGGAACATACAACACATTTTTAAATGCTAATGTTTTTAAATGCTAATGCTAATGTTTTACCAAAAACTCCAGCAGTGGAAAATTACCCATGAAGACATGTTCACCATCCGCGACTTCTTGGAATTCTTGGAAAAGATCCTTGTTGGAACAGTGTGTCTGGTTGCTCCAGTGCCTAGCAACCAGTCCACTTTGTTTTCGAACAAGTTTGCCTCAACCACCACCGCCACGATGATCTCATCCTTTCAATAACATTAACCTGCGGGGGCAGAATTTGTGTTAAGTTTGTTATCAGGTTTTTTTATCTTTTTTTTTGTTCCAGCACTGATATGATTTACGACCTGATTCTTTACGCTCATAATAGTGCAACCAAGAACAACATCAGCTTCTCCTAAGTCTTTCATATCAAAATGAGATCCGCCAAGGCCTTTGAAGTGCTTATGATTTGGTCCCTTTTGAATTTCTTTCCTTTAGCTTAACCTGTCTTTCTGTGGAACAAGTTAGCTTTAATCGAATGTGAAGAGACAATGTTAAGCTTATCCTTTTGTCGATAGCCTCCTCGGTTTTCATATGACTTATAAGCTCCTAGAGTAGCATATCATTCTTCTTGTGTTTGAGACGACATCTATACTCAAACCATGAGGGAGAGAACTTCTCTAGCAGAATGTTCGCTTGCAGAAGTTCGCACATCTTCATTCCTTCGCAGATTACATACACGACAAGGTTTTCATACTCATGGATTTGGTCCATGATCGGTTTTTCATCAACCATTTGGAACTGAATCCATTTTCCAATGACATGTTTCTTCCGTCTAGCATCATCAGCGCCATATCTTGTTTCCAAGATATCCCAGATCTCCTTGGCATGCTTATGCTTGACGAAGATGTCAAACAGATTGTTGGACATATGGTTCAAGAGATGTCTGTGCATTGTCTTGTTATCTTTTTCAAAATTTGCCTTCGTTTCATTGTTTGCCTTCTTGGATCTGTCGGTTTGAGGCGTGACTAGAGGAGTGGAAAGGCGTTGCTTGGTGTGGTGTGTCTGCAGGGACATCCGTGTAGAGGATGTAGTCGACATCCAACTGTGCGAAGAAGATGAGCAATTTCTAGGACCAACGACGGTAGTTCATACCATCAAGCAGCTTGAGTTTGGAGAGGTCAAGCAGTGATCATGGTAGGACGAAAACCATGGTTATGAGCAAGTTTTTGCTTTCAGATTGTTAAAATGTAAATGCACGTAACCAAGCTGCGTCGTGGTAAACCACTGCCTTAAAAGCAAAATTTCGGCACGAACATGGTGCAATCGAAGGCCAAACGCTCCCCAAGGTTAACACAACAACCCCCTCGAACACGTGAACTCGCCAAGAGGATGATGAAATAGCCAAATTTTCTCGTGTAGAAAACTCTCGTGTGTAGGGTTCACGGTAGAAAACTCCAAAAAACTTTTGGATGCCCTTTCCACAGCAGTGAACTGGATTAATAGGCTAACTACTTCACAAAACTGACTCCGAAATATAAGCCATGTTTGAAAGTTTCATTTGAAAAAGTCTTTTAGAAGTTATGGAAATTCACAAAAAAATTATATGTTCGATAGAGTAAAACCTGACTCGGCCAGCCCGGACGACGACGACGTCGTCGCACGCGTGTGGTATTTTTTTGTAAAATCCACAACAATCTCAAAATCACTCTAATGGTTTCTTTTGATTACTATTATAATATATAAGACTAAATATATAGTATAAGAAAAAATTTCTCCCAAACGATGTGAAACTTCTGAACTTCCACAAAAGATAAAATTTCTGAAAAATTTTGAAGTCATTTTTCAACATAAACATCTAAATACTAAAAATACATTTAAGCATCAAATATGGTGTTATTGGTATTACCAAATCTCACAGTTATAAATTATGTGATGATATAATGATTAAGATATAATGACAGACGGAAATATATAAAACAAATTCTCATAGTTATAAATTGTTGTCAAATACGGTAATCAATATATATATTTTTATTTAACTAATTACGATTTACAATTGTTTATCATAACACCACAATTATCGCACTCTCACATGATTAACAATTCGCAACTGCCATTCTAAATCAAAAATTCCACATAATCTTATTTTTAGATGGATTGGAATAGGATTTTAGGTTATGCTGGTAATTTGCTCATAATGAAACATCTGAACAATATTATACTCACACGTGAGCCATCATATGTGAGGCATGAAGTTGATTTTACAACTGAAATTATTGTGGGATCCCCATGAATATCGGGAAAAGACGTTCATAATGCATTTGAGAAGAAATTCCACAGCGGACCATAATTGGGTCAAATGGGCTTGGGCCGTATTAGATATCTCTTGTCATATTCCAACGTCGTCACAACCCGAGCGGAAATGGTCATACCAACATGCGTTGCGTGGAAAATTATATGTTTTGTGGACAATTGTTGCTTTTTGAGTCAAGGGTCAACCCAGTGATGAAAGAAAAATCAAAAGGCTAATTAATCTCTATATATAACTTGAAACTAAAGTTCTCCACCACTTGCTTCCTTGGTTCTCAAGAATCCATCATGGTGATCTCGTGTATCATCATCTGTTTCTTCTTCTCCCTTCCAAACCCTATCCATGTTTCTGCTTCTCCTCCAACTCACTTGTGTCGCCCCGACCAGAAAGATGCTCTTTTGGAGTTCAAGAACGAGTTCTATATCCTAAGACATGATGATGATGCTTTGATGAAGGGTTCCCCAAAGACAGATTCATGGAAAGACAACGTCGATTGTTGCTCTTGGGACGGAATCACTTGTGATTCTACATCAGGTGATGTGATCGGTTTAGATCTTAATCACAGTCTTCTTAATGGTCCTTTAAGACTTAATACCAGTCTTTACAGACTAAAACATCTCCAAAGTTTGAATCTTGGGTCCAATAATTTCTCAAGTAGTTTACCAGATACCATTGATAAGCTTAAGTCTCTCAACGTTTTGCGGCTTTATAGCTGTAATCTATTCGGAAGATGTCAAACAGATTGTTGGACATATGGTTCAAGAGATGTCTGTGCATTGTCTTGTTATCTTTTTCTTCCTGCTTCCCTCGGAAACTTGTCTGGTGTCACTGTTCTTGATCTTTCTGGTAATGATTTTACCGGTGAAGTTCCATCTTCCATCGGTAATCTAAACCACTTATTCGAGTTGGAGCTTATGGAAAACAAGCTCGAGGGTAACTTTCCTCTTGTGCTACTCAACTTAACCGAGCTAGCGTACGTGAATCTCCGTTCTAACCAGTTCAGAGATCAACTTCCGTCTAACATAAGTAAACTCTTCAACCTGGTGGAATTTGGGGTGACAGATAATTCATTTTCCGGGACAGTTCCTTCGTCTTTGTTCACCATACCTTCACTTACCCGTCTTTGTTTGGAAAGAAACCAGTTGATTGGTCCTCTTGAGATCGGCAATGTATCTTCCTCATCTAAGTTAAAGGGGTTGTTCCTTGGTGGAAACAAATTCTATGGTCCAATTCCTAGTTCTATATCTAAACTAGTCAATATCAAGTTTATCGATCTCTCTTTTTGGAACACTGATGGGATTATGGTCGACTTTAGTATCTTCTCGAATCTCAGGTCACTCGAGTATCTTGATATCTCGTATTTGAACACGAGAAGCACGGTTGAGTTAAAGATCTTCTCGAATCTCAGGTCACTCAGTTATATGGATCTCTCAGGGAGTAATGTAAATATAAGTTCAACCATCAGTCTACCGCGACCTTTGGACACCTTGATTTTGTCAACATGTAGCATTCGGCAGTTTCCAGTTTTCTTGATGAGTTTGAGCTATTTGAATTACTTGGATCTTTCTTACAATGGTATTCAAGGAGAAGTACCAAAATGGTTTTGGACATTGCCCATGATACGGGAAGTAAACATTTCTCATAACTCTTTCCATGCTTTTGAAGGATCGTTGGAAATATTGCGTGACACACGTATTACCACGTTGGATATAAGTTCAAACATGTTTCATGGATCGTTGCCAGCATTACCAGTCTCTACTAAGCATCTTCTGAGTTCAACAAACTATTTCTCTGGAGAAATTCCGCAATGGATATGCAATTTGACCAATTTATGGACGCTTGATCTATCCAACAATAACTTTAGCGGTTCAATCCCTTGGTGTTTTAAGAATCTCAAGAGTAATCTTTCGGTTTTACATCTTCAGAATAACAGCCTCAGTGGAGTTATTCCGCAAGAATCTATCAATGCTTATAAGTTGAAGTCGCTCAATCTCGGCCACAACCGATTCCTTGGAGCACTTCCGAAATCTTTGTGCAATTGTACTCGTCTACGCCTTCTGAATGTTGAAAACAACAAGATCAACGACACGTTTCCCTTCTGGTTGGAGTCTTTGCCGGAGCTACTGATTCTTGTCCTTCGTTCGAATGAGTTTTACGGTCCTATATATTCTCCTCGAGCCTCTTCAGGGTTCCCCTTGCTACGAATAATTGACATATCTCAAAACCACTTCAGTGGAACCTTGCCGGCAAATTACTTTGTGAGTTGGAGTGCTATGTCAGTTACCAAGACATTTAAGTACGGGACGCCAATTCCGTACGCGGGTCATGGATCAGGATACTTTCATGAGTCAGTGGTGTTAACAAACAAAGGAATACAAATGGAATTGGTAGGGAGTAGTTTTGCCATATACACGAGCATCAATTTCTTTGGAAATAGATTCGAAGGAGAGATTCCGGAATCTATTGGTCTTCTAAAGGAAGTGATTGTTCTTAACTTATCAAACAATGCTTTCACGGGTCATATTCCACCATCTTTGCGGAACTTGGCCATGCTCGAGTCATTAGATTTGTCTCGAAATAAGCTTTCGGGTTCAATTCCTCCAGAGCTGGGAAGGTTATCGTCTTTGTCAGCCATAAACTTGTCACATAACAACCTCGTAGGTCTGATACCACAAGGAACACAGTTTACGACTCAACCATGTTCTGCTTTCTTGGACAACATTGGACTCTACGGTCCACCTCTCGGGCAAAGTTGTGGTGAAAGTCACACGATTATACCACAACAACGCAAAGCAGCAGAGCCAGAAGAAGAAGAGGAAGAAGAAGAAATTATCAGTTGGATAGCGGCAGGAATAGGCGTTGTGCCTGGTGTGGTATTTGGATTGACAATGGGATACATTGTGTCTTCATACAAGAACCAGTGGTTCATGAAGATACGTAGACGGTCCACAATTCGTTAGCCATTCCACATTTGGCTAAGCATTTTGTTGAGGTCCATTAAGTACTTTGGGTACGTTATTACATGTATTACCCTTGGTTAGAAACGGAAGCTACACAGAGTAGATGACTTCTTTCTTTGTAATACTTTGTTCATTCATATTAAGTGTATTTGTAAATTGTAATACTACTGAATTATCAATGGCTTGAATAATACAGGCTTTTTCCCATTGCATATTTTTAAATTTACAGGGGCTTTTCTCAATATATATATATATAAAACCCGTTTATGGCTCCTGCTTGTCACACTCCCTCCACCGGCGAAGATGGTTCCTCTGACCTTTTCGTCGTCGGCGATGAACTGCATCGTCTCTCCGAAATTTCACTTTGCTCCATTTGATCCACCGGAAATGACCTACCGTACTCCCGATTTCTCGGCGTACGGTGCTATGCAAGTGGAAGCAGAAGCTCATACCCCATTCGCCACAAAACCTTCGTCGGATATTCGAAAGTTCCGATCCCAGACGGAGCCTGACGAGAAGCTTGACGCTCTCCGGCGGATTTTCTCGGAGCCGAATGTAAGACACTAATTTTTTGAACTGACCGGACGATTTCCAAAATATAGCGTTCACTGGAAGAATATTAGGCCCAATAGGCTTGCGTTTGATAGTCTTGGGCCTTACTATCTCTATCTCTCTCCTCTGAACCCCAACGACGCAGTTTCAGGGTCGCTTCTGTAAGGGAACCCCAAGCCGCGCCGAGGCTGCGTTGTCAGAGAGACAATCCTTAGAGAGTGTCTGTGGTGGTGTGTGAGAAGACCTTCGGCAATGGCGTGGACGCAAATCCTGCAAAACGCAAGAGCTGTTCTTGGAACTACACAACCCTGTTATGCTCTCAGCTTCCCTAGATTCTACTCCAAGCCCGCTTATGCTAGTAAGCTGTTTTTTTCCCTTCGATTCGCTCCTCCTCTGCTGTGTTGATTGCTTTTTGTGGGAATCAATTGATTTTGCGTAAAATTAGCGTATTTATAGAGATTTAGGGCTGAGCATCTGATTGCCGAGAATTTTAAAGAAATGTGCAAGGGTCGAAGGGTGTTGATTGGTTTCAGTGTTTTGGAATTCTCTAGATTTAGGAAACTTATTTGATTTCGACTGGTTTTAGGAATAAGCTTACGTATTCTTGTGCACGTGAAATATTAACGGAAGATGTAAGGGTTAGTGGGTTTTGATTAATTTCGGTGTTAGCATTATGGCGTGTTGGGCTTTAGGGGTTAAGGGTTCTCATCACGAATCTCCGGATGATATACTGATTGAGTGAGTCAGTGTCAGAGTATGCCGTAGATTTCGAAATTATGGTTAATTATTCTAACCTCGGTAACATTCTTTGTGTGGTTTCATCGTTTGTAATCACATGGTATTGTATTTTACAAAAGTGTTTGGGCATATGCTGCTTAATCCCGAGATCCCCAGCGATCATATCCAATCCGTAAAATACGACTCCATGTACTGTTAAAAGCTTTTAGGATACAAATAGAGTCAAATTTTTGTGATGCATTTGATTTTATATCTTTTGATATTGTAGTAAAAGTTGGAATTCCGGAGTTCTTGAGTGGCATCGGGGGAGGAGTTGAAACCCACATCGCCAAACTCGAAACTGAGATCGGTGACCTTAATAGACTGCTCGTGACGCGCACACTCAAACTTAAGAAATTCGGGATTCCTTGCAAGCATGTAAGTATCGATTCTCTATTCTGCTACAAACAATTCCCTTTCTCCTGAAACATTCTTTCTGAATCATCATCTCCGATATTTAAGAAACTCGATAAATATGGGCCAAGGTTTTTCTAAAACTTTCTCAGGCGATGTCTTTCCTCCACGGGATTATGCGTCAAATTTAGATTTAGAAAACAATATCCTCTAGGCTAATGTAATTTCTAAATTCTTCAGTTCTCTATATTTTATATCATGATGGTTTTTGACAATTCTGAATTCTGTCTTTGCAGAGGAAACTCATACTGAAGTTTTCCCACAAATACAGGCTAGGGCTATGGAAACCTAGAGCAGATGCTATCAAAGCCTGATCGAAGTTGCTATGTTGAATGGTGAGAGTCTCCTATTCTGAAACTAGTTGTTCTCAAGTGATCATTCTCATGGTGCATCGGTGATAGGCAGTCAGGGATAGAATGTTGGTTTTGATGGCTGTGACACTGACTTTAAACCCATACCAATTTTCCTTCATTCAATCAGTCTAGATATTAAGGTAACCCTTGAAGTTTGTCTTCTGTCTGAAATGAGTCTTCTAGGTCTCTCCCTCCGTGTATAAACCTAATAATGGGAAATTTCCTTCGCAATCCGATGTAACGTTTTTATACAGTTACACACTTCATTTGCAATATCATATGTGTAGAACTGAGTAAACTTAAGAGGGGTGCCTTCTAACAACAATAGGGAGCTGATCTGATGTTGATTTTGTGCACGGATACAGAATGTGTAAAGAGCACTTTCCGATGCCACACAATGGTAAACCTTGGCACCATTTGATGTGAATGAATTGACTCATAAGCTTGGATGTTTGTTCGAAATGGAAGTCATTGATCATGTAGATCTTTGAGTATACATGGCGGCTCGGAGACCTTTGGTAAGTGGATGCGCCATTGACTGCAACATTAGTTAAATAGCAAATTCCCAATGTTTTGTTTCCTATCCACATTTACGAACTGTCAAACTTATGCGGCGCAATGTTGGCACCAAATGATAAGCATTATCAATATAAACGCCCGTGGTTGTCAAGTCTAAGTATTCAAGTGCTAATGACATAATGTTATACTAATAGTTAGAATAAAAAAATTATGTTAGGTAAAACAATAGTCACTTTAAAAAGCTAACCTCTTTGTTGCAACGTTCAAATCTTTGTAAGTCGATGGTACACTTACTGTATTATTTTTATGAAAATAAGATTGTTTCAGTTGGAGTTTCAATTTAAACTAAATCTAGTGAGCTCTATTAATTTTCCATCATTAGGCAGTTGCTATACCTATAGCAAATATAAAGCGGTTCGATACTTCTTGCTCATTGCTTGCCTCTCCGTCATAATCGATTTCTTAAATTCCGTACTGTTTATATAATTTTTTGCAAGTTCCATTAGAGAAAGATTTGTTTATTTAATGAGAATTGGAAAACATATAGTGACCCATTTGTCAAATATAATCATAATAATTACTATTAGACGATATATATGTCGGATTTAATTTGTAGTTTTAGTATATCATGTAGAATAACCTTTTTTTGAATAAAAACCTTTTTCATAATTATTTTAAAAGTATTCACAATATTTTGGAAAAATCTTGGTTACCTTTTTCCAATTTCCATGGGGTTTATATGTTATATGAATTGTTGTGAGAGTCAAAGATGGTTGGTTTTCTGTTGCCACGAACTGACATCAATGTTCGTAATGTGTAGCATAAGATATGAAACAAAGTTGACAAAAGAAATTATTTATAGCGTAGTGATGTAAAATTTACATATTTTTATGTACTTTTAAAATATCTATTTTATTGAGAATACTTTTGTCTCGATTAGAAGGGAACTTCAAAAATACCCTAATAATAGGGTTAAAATGTTTAAAAAATAACTTTCTTTAAAAAAAAGTTTCAACTTCAAATCTACCCTTAAAATATTAATAATCCCATACTATTATTGTCGACAATTTTTCTCTCTCCTCCAGAACACATCGATTTCTCTCTCTATTATGGCGCGAAAATAACTGTTTTTCCACAGCACGACAGATTCGATGAGAGTAGCTTGAAATCGACATCAGATTCGCTACCAATAGGTTGAAATCGTTTGCTGTCAACAAAGAAGCTTGGAATTAAGCAGGGTCTGCAGAAAAACTGTTGCACTGGGTCACAGAGTCTTAGGGATCAAATGGTCGCAGGGGTAAAGGGGTCGCGAATGGGTCAAAGGGTCGCAGGGGTAAAAGGGTCGCATGATTTAGGATAGGATTGCAGGGCTCCAAGGGTCGAAGAGGGTAAAAGGGTCGCAGGGGTCTAAGGGTCGAAGAGATAAAAGGGTCGTAGAGGTACAAATGTCACAAGCGACCTCTTCGACCCTAGGACCCCTGCGACCCTTGTACCTCTTCGACCCCTTCGACCCCTTCCACCATTGTCCCTCTGCGACCCTTGTCCCTCTGCGACTCTTGTTACAATAATACTAAATCCAACCAAACAACGATACTAACAATATAGTAAAAATAATTTATTATTTACAAATACAATTATTTTCAAATAATATGAATAAAATTTTGAAAATAATAATTTATCAAGTTATTGACAAATAATTGACTCAAATATCTACGAGCCTTGTACATTCGCGACCTTTGGACCCGTGCGACCCTTGTCCCTCGCGACCCTTGGACCCGTGCGATCCTTGTCCCTCGCGACCCTTAGACCCGTGCGACCCTTGTCCCTTGCGACCCTTGGATCCGTGCGACCCTTGTCCCTCGCGGCCCTTGGACCCGTACGACCCTTGTCCATCGCGACACCCTTGGACCCGTGCGACCCTTGTCCCCCTTTCGAGCCTTGGACTCGTGCGATCTTTGTTACAATAATAGTAAATCCAAAAAAACAACGATACTAACAATAACACTAACAATTGAATAATAGTAAATCTACAAGATCAAATGAAGTTCAAGTTAAAAGGAGGTTCAAAGAAATCAAAATACAACTCAAATTAAAATATGTTGCTGATAAATTGAAGCACAAGATCTCCTGCAATGGAGAACGTTTTTACTATGAGGGAACAACCCACGTTCAGTCCATTTTCTTGACAACCCCCCTCTGATGCAAGCGCCACCACGACTCACGGGCCTTAAAGCTGCTAGCGAAAAATCGAACGTTCCGCGATCGATTCCGCAATTGTGGTACATCGTTACATGACATCGTCTACGGCAAAGACCGTTATCCCTCGCAAACCTTATCGAAAGTGTCTGCGACATCACCAAATTACATCAGTATAAATGAATAAAAGTTTAATAAATAACCAAATTATATATGATGAATCGGTTGGAGGTCACTTACCTATGAATCTAGGGCCAGATTTGAACGTGTGAATGGTACAATGAAAACCCTCTCATCAAGAGTGGCTCTGGTGACGTTAAAGATCATGTCACCTTCGTGACGGAAAAGTACGACATCCCCAATACGAATGTTTTGGTCGTTATAGAAATCTGTCCATCCATCAGTGAATTTGGAGCCATCCAACTTAACTTCCCATGTTCTGTTAGACACATTCGATTTAATCGTTTCCATGTTGCTGTCCCTTGTATTCCCGTAAATACACTCATCGAAGAAGATCTTCGGAATTTCCTATAACAAAAAATGAAAAACAAAGTCAAATCTGTACATTCTCTACATGTAACATACCGACAGAGTGTTTTAAAGAAGATTACAAGGTAGTACAGATGCTGCACTTGAATCTGTCACAAGAAATGAGGGAAATGTTAAATTTTCGGAAAAAATGGATGGAAGATGATGAAATGAAAAAGTGGATTGGAAAAAAGGAAACGGATGGAAGTTGAAAAGACATGACATCGAATCGACATTAGATAGAATTCAAAATGACATGACCACACGGTCACATGGGTCATAGGGGTAAAAGGGTCGAACGAGTAAAAGGGTAGCAGGGTCAAGGGTCGAACGTGTAAAAGGTTCGCAAAGGACAAATGGTGCGACCCTTGTACCTCTGCGACCATTGGACCCCTGCGACCCTTTATGCTTTATTATTAAATAATTATTTACAAATAATACGAATAATTTTTAAAAAATAACAATGTATAAAGTTGAATTATCAATTCCCAAAATTATTTACAAAAGTTAAAAAAGAACAATGTACCAAATTACATTTTCCATAATCAAAGAGTAAACATTTTTTTAGCCCATTGGACCATGCGACCGTTGTCCCCCCCTCCGACCCTTGTCTCCTTTCGACCCTTGGACCGTGCGACTGTTGTCCCCCCTCCGACCCTTGTCTCCCTTTGACCCTTGTACATTTGCGACCCTTATCTCCCTTCGACCCTTGTACATCTGCGACCCTTTGTCCCCTGCGACCCTTGGACCCTTTGCGACCCTTATTACAATAATAGTAAATCCACAAAAACATTGATATTAAAAATAATACATTCTATTGAATAATAGTAAACAAACCAACCAAATAAAAACATGAATTTTGTTGTTCAAATGAGGTTCAAAGCAATCAAAATACAACGAATTCAATCTATGTTGATTATAGGCCTTGATAGAAGGGTAAACAGTAGACAAACTACATCATCAAGAACGGCGTGCAGTTCGACTTCGAGGGTACAACCCACGTTAAAGCCATTATCGTGATACAACTTTGTCCAACCCTTGGTGATGCTAGCGCCACCGCGTTTCACGGGCCTTAGATGTGCCTCCGAAATCAGTTCGTAATTGGTTATCATATCAATCTTACTTCGTCTACCGCAAAGACCACTCGACCTCGCAAACTTCTATCGGAGTGTCTGCGATAACCGAATAAATTTACAACGACGCCAAACTAATGCATATACGGCCAGATTTAATGAATCAAATAAATCGGTTTGAGTTCACTTACCACTGCATCTACGGCCATATTTGAACGCGTGACTGGTACCGTGAAAATCCTATGACTAGCAGAAGATGACCCTACTACGGATGATGATGATGATGATGATGATGATGATGATGATGATGATGATGATATAGATGATGCATATTTTAGATTAAACATATCATCTCCAAAACCAGTGACATGAAAAACCATGTCACCTTCATGACGAAAAACTAAGAAATCCCGAATTCCAAAATCATGGTCCTTGGAGAAATCTTTCCATCCATCAGTGAATCTTGAGCCATCCAACTTGACTTCCCATGTTTTGTTAGACACATCCGATTTAAGCGTTGCCGTGTTTTCATCCCTCGTTTTCCCCTAAATATGCTCATCGAAGAATTTCGTCGGAATGTCCTGTAACAAAAATCGAAGAAAAAGTCAAACCTTTACATTCTCTACATTAACATATCGAATGAGAGAGATGAAGGATATTACGAGGTAGTTCTCCAGAAACCTCGGAAGAATGATTTGGACGAAAGTAGGGAAATGTTGCATTTTCGACAAAAAATGGATGGAAGATGATGAGTTGAAGAGTGAGAGAGAGGTCGTTATTCGAAAAAAGGAAACAGATAGAATACGAAAAGACATGACCCTGACATCGAATCGCCGTCAGATGGAATTCAATATGTCTTTCAAATTTTGGTGAGAAGTTCGGCTGGAATTTTGGTTCGCGTGAGGGTCACATGGGTCGCATGGGTCGTTTGGTCGCATATATTGATGAATAGATGCGGACTCGATGAATTTACGAGTTTATGATGATAAAAATGACAAAAACCAATCAAAACAATACATCTACAACGTCAATCAACGGTTAAAACAGACTATGACCCATGTGTACCTAGTTGAGTTGTGTATAACCAATGCCTATGTTTCAAAAGTAATGGTAGTGTTTTAAGGACTCTAGGATGATTAAACAATACATTTAACATTTTGTTCAAATGTCGATATTATTTATATTATTATCTATATTGATTCTAAATTAGATATATACAACTCAAATATATTGATAATGGCATATTGATAATGGCATGGGTCGCTTGGTCGCATATATGGATCAATAGATCCGAAATCGACGATTTTACTAGTTTATAATGATAAAATGACAAAAATCAATCAAAACAATACATCTACAACGTCAAACTAATTAATTCCAAATGAGGGTCGCATGGGTCGCATGGTCGCATATATTGATGAATAGATGGAACTCGACAAATTTACGGGTTTATGATGATAAAATGACAAAAACCAATCAAAACAATACATCTACAACGTCCAACTAATTAATGCCAATTGAGGGTCGCATGGGTCGCTTGGTCACATATATTGATGAATAGATGCGAACTCAACAAATTTACGGGTTTATGATGATAAATGACAAAAAACAATCAAAACAATACATCTACAATGTCAAACTAATTAATGCCAATTGAGGGTCACATGGGTTGCATGGTCGCATATATTGATGAATAGATGCAAACTCAATGAATTTACGGGTCTATGATGATAAAATGACAAAAACTAATCAAAACAATACATCTAAAACGTCAATCAACGGTTAAAACAGATTAAGACCCATGTGTACCTATTTGAGTTGTGTATAACCAATGCCTGTGTTTCAAAAGTGATAGTAGTGTTTTAAGAACTCGTCGGATGATTAAACAATACATTTAACATTTTGTTCAAATGTCGATATTATTTAATATTATTATTTATATTGATTCTAAATTAGTCATATACAACTCAAATATATTGATAATGACATGGGTCGCGTGGTCGCATATATGGATCAATAGATGCGAAATCGACGATTTTACTAGTTTATAATGATAAAATGACAAAACCAATAAAAACAATACATTTACAATGTCAAACTAATTAATGCCAATTGAGGGTGGCATGGGTCGCTTGGTCATAGTCCGTCTCCGTCTTCAAGTCTTCTGCATTCTTCTTGTTTGGTATTGCAATCCAGAGTTATCTCCTACCATGTACTTCGTCTTCCAGTCACATTTCAAGAGTGACCCAACACTGTCACCTAAGTCACCCCCGCAACTCGTCAGTGACTGCATAGAGACTGAGTCCGCTGATTACCAAGACCTTGAGTAACACATAGACAGCACGATGCCCTGGGTCGACAATGGTGACTGCGGCACGGAGGTCGCAAAGGTAAAAAAGATTTTCACAGAAATTGAGGTTAGATAAGCATACTAAGAGAAGAGACGTAGATGTTAACTTATAGACATGGATCAGAAGGGTCACATGGGTCGGTAGACAGGAGTCTGACAGCAAAAACGACAAGTCACATTGGTAGGAAGGGTCTCATGGGTCGGATGACAGGAGTCTGACAGCAAAACGACAAGTCACATGAGCCGTATAGGTCCCATGAGTCGTACATGTCATATGTGGTCGCATGAGGTCGCATGTGTCGGATGGGTTCCCATTTAAACTTGATTCTAAGTTAATCCGATTGAGGGTCGCATAACGGGTCATATTGGGTCGCATGAGTCGGATGGGTCATAACCTTACGAACAATTGATGCAAAAAAGACATTTCCAACGTTTCAATATTGATTATATAAGGTCACAAAGGTTACAAAGGTCACAAAAGTTACAAAAAAGGTTACATAAGGTTACATAAGGTCTCAAAGGTCACAATAGTTAAAAAAAGGCAAGAAAAAAGTTCAAGAAAAAAAAGAAAGAAAAAAGTAGAAGAAAAAGAAAAAAAAGGTTACATAAGGTCTCAAAGGTCACAAAGGCAAATTTGCCGACTTTAGAGACACATCGGAGCCCTCCCCCATAAAGAGAGTCGTGTGTGACTCNCCTTCTCCAAGTTGACCTCCAACCGTGACCTTAGGTAACGCGGATACAGCTTGATGTTTGAGTCTGCCGATTACCAAGACCTTATGTAGTACAGATAAAACACAAAGTCCTCCATCCACGTTGTAAGTACTTGTGTGTATCTGCATGGAGACCGAGTCTGACGATTACCAAGATCTTGAGTAACAAATAGACAACACGATGCCATGTGTCCACCATGTGACCTTCGTGACCAAGGTGAAAACTGTCACAAAGGTAACAAGGATTTTTTAAAGAATTTAGGATTAGAGACTTAGACGAAGAGAGGAGAGAGATGGGTGTTATGATGAGACTTAGAAAATTTGATGAA
Source organism: Gynandropsis gynandra (assembly GCA_036759665.1). Classification (NCBI taxonomy): domain Eukaryota; kingdom Viridiplantae; phylum Streptophyta; class Magnoliopsida; order Brassicales; family Cleomaceae; genus Gynandropsis; species Gynandropsis gynandra. The sequence continues at coordinate 12,929,242 of CM071871.1, forward strand.
CCTTTTAATATAGGGGTAACAAAGACGTGTCGTAATGGTCTTGAAATTGGTAAAATAAAAATCATAGCTAGCACCTAGAAAAGCCAGTAGTCTAACATTGAAAAGACTAGTCAAAAGGGTCGAAATGAACAAATGGGTCGCAATGGTCGCAATGGCTGGAAGGGTCGCAATGTACACATGGGTCTCAAGGGTCGCATGAGGCTCTGTGACCCTTGGACACGTGTGACCCTTGTACCTCTGTGACCCTTATACCTCTGCGACCCTTTGACCCTTGCGACAATGTACCAAAAATTTAAAAAATAACAATGTACCAAATGTTTACATCTTCCATTAAAAAAAACAATGTACCAAATATCAAGTTAGTCTCGGGGTGAATAGATACGTTCTCCATTATTAAATATATCAGCCGCCATCTTCTCACGCATGGAAGTAACGTTGTCGTCGCAAATTAAGGGAAACATATTCCTCTTTATCATTAACAAGGCTTCTACGAATTTGTAGGAGAAAACACCACAGTCATTCCCGCTTTGCTTATGTGGCAGACCTTCATAATACTCATACTTCCATTCATCTTCTCCAGAAGACAAAGAAGAAAACCTTCCGAGAATGAGCATCTTGGGGACAACTTTTCTTATCTTCTCAATCACCGGATCAAAATGCGTTTTCTTAAGCCTCATCTGGAAGTCGTATATCGTGATGCATCGGGTTTTGAAATCCGCTTTGATGGCTACCCAATGACATCCTACCCATCGACTTTTGTCCGATGAAATGTTTAGATCCGAGGCAAAACCTTCGTAATCACTAATTGGTGTTTTCGTATTTCTGAATGGATACTTGGCATTCAAAAAATCACTAAGAATTTCCGGTAAAGTTTCCATATCCTCGTACATCCACAGCGAGAGCGTCTGCATGAAAGCAACATGACAAACGCAATAATTCTGATTCGCGCTGGGTTTCAATGCCAAGCGAGAAGATAACACCATCAACGTCTCATCCAATTGATGCAAAAAAAATTAACACACATGAATACATATGACACAAAACTCTGCGAGACTAAGTGTTTTAAAAAACTTACATCATCTTCAAGCCATACGTTGACCTTCCGAATACTTAGAATATCTTGAAAAACAAAATCATTATTACCCTCTGTGACCCTTGTTTCCCTTGTGACCCTTGTGTAATTGTTACCTTAGAATCTCCAATCTGCCTTATCACATCTACATACTTCGGGTTAAAACTGGATTTAATCATCTTCTTGCACATTCTTGGGCATGATCGATGCACATCCACAACCTCAACATACCATCCCTTTCCACCCAAATTAAGGATGGTTTCGAATGGAAGTAATTGAAATATTAAAAATAAATGATAAGAATGTAAAAAGTACGAAAACATTCAAGTTATTCGAATAATATATACAACTTACCATTAGTGGGATCATGAAACCACCACAATACCATTTTGGTTTCGGTGATTCCCCGCTAACGTGCTTGCGGAAAGTATCCACAATCTTCTCGAATGTGTAACTCCCCCATGGAAAGCCTTCACAAAATTCCAAGTCATCAACCATGTCAATGAGATCATGGCTGATAGAGTTTTCTGCTGAAGGCTTGTCAGCCATAACTTGCACCAACAACAACAAAGTTGCCAACCTTTTCCGGTCGTCGAAATTCTTCGCCTTCACAACCTTTTCAGTGGCTTGGGTGGGGGTCACCTTTCCACGGCCGAAATTCTTCACCCTGAATGTGACACCCCTTATGGACTCCCATCCTGACGCGATCTCGCTGGAACGATGCTCTAGACTAAAGGTTGGATGGATAGGCCTTGCTGCAACGAGTTGGACAAGGTGGGTGGAGCGATTGGTCACACGAGAGTTGCGGAAGGGCTCTCGATTCACCAACCTGTCTTCAAAGGATATTACGCACCAACGAGTAACGAACGAACGTTGGATATGACACACCAACCGATTGCTGGATATTACACACCAACAAATGATGATTTCTCAAAGGAAAATCAAAGATAAAATTTCAAATTCAAAGTTGTCTTCAAACCTTACACCATGGACGACCATAATAAGCAAGAAGGCCATGCAAACACATAAATGTGGCATTAAATGCTAGTCACCATGTAAGGCAACAATTTAATAGTCTAGAAATAACTAAAACATTAATGACAAGTTGTAAGATGTGCGATTGGGTTGCGAACTTGTCTTGAAACCCTCGGGTTAATAAAAAGGTCACGGAAAAGTGATTCGCGGCCTCGTTAAAAACCCGTCGTTGGAAAACCCTGTGGGACAAAACCAACAAAGGGAAAAGAGTACACGCGGGTCACTTCACCTAATTATTAACCATTGCGAGTTCTGTTTCGCGTGTAGTATGATGTGGATGTTGGAACTTCTTTGTGGACTCGAGCACTTGTCTTGAACTTGAACGACCGTGAGAAATCACGACGATAGCCTCCTTGAGCTTCCTATCTTTAGCTCGAGTCACAGGACCTGCCTGTATGATCAAAGCTTCCTCATCTCTAGCCCTAGCACGGGTCAGGGGACCAACATACTTCTTTCGGGTCGTGTACATCTTCTGTCCTTTCGGTTCAGCTCGGGTCACTTCTTCTACAGCGCGGGTCGTGTCCATTGTGACGCGGTTCGCATCATCGGCAACACGGTGCACGTCCGTAGCATCATAGGTCGCGTCCTCCTCAGCATGCTTAACAAAGAAACCGTAACTCCCTCCACCAAACTAGACTTCAGGCAAATGCTAAATGTAGAACATTTGCCGAGATGTAACGAAGTCTTGTTCTTAATGCTTGGCGGTTCTTAAATTTCATTCTTGTATGCCAATTGAATGAATGATTATGATATTTGATCATTTTCAGATTGATTGGTTGTTTTTAATGCTTTTGTTCTTGTACGCCACTTGAATGAATGATTGTAGAAGTCTAATGAATCTACGCCAGAGGATTAGAATTTGTAATTTAGCCATGATTTAGGATTTAATCAATTTAGAATCTACGTCAGGTCGATTGATTGAATCTAGGGATTAGGATAGTGGTCTTAATGCATCTAGTGGGTGAGATTATGCAATCAGAAGATTGGTAGTACATACGCTAGGTAGTGGACAAGTCTACGCCAGTCAGTTCCTATATTAGAGCTTGAATTCCCTGAACTCGTGATAATATCTAATACTAATGATCATGTTAGAACTTCGTTGCATCATCGTGCATCTCTCGAAACCTGTGGTATTTAGTTAATTGAAATTAACCCGTTAATTGGTTAGTTTAATTTTATTTGCATTCCAAACACTCATTGATTTTTACCTTCCTATTCATTAGTTACTAGCTCTAGAGTTTCATCGATTCCTCGTGATCGACCCTAGTACTATATGGTCCGTATTCTTGCGGAAGTGTTAGTCTAGGTATTTTATTACTTGAGATTAACCACATCACTATCCATCATCAACGGATGAGTTTCTTGAAGAGCACCTCTAGGTCAATCAAGAAAACCTCCTTGACCCGACGAATCCCGCTCAAACGAATGATGTTCTCAGTTTCCCCAATATGCGACCTGAGCTTTTAGGCTTGTGCGTGTATCATTTTGGTATCAAAGCCCAGTTCAAGGACCAAAGGTACGCTCCTATCCGTTTAAATTTGTTTTATAGTAATCTTTCTTGTGTTGTTATTATGGAAAACAAAAACAAAAGAAGAGCTAGAGAAGATGGCCAAAGAAGGAGAACATTCGGTATAGAACAACCAACTCAATGTGATCATGCAAATGCTCCAAAGAATGGAGTCAAGGATGAATCGCCTTGAAGGAGAACAGAGGCAACACATACCCGACGCACCAGTGGTTCATGAAAACGGTATGAATGAAGAAGAACGCCTAGCTCCTCAATACAGATAATTCGAACGTAGAGCCCCATTACGACATGAACCTGAAGAAGAGGAGTTGAGGCGGCCAAGGTGATCTTGAAGACCACAACATAACCAGGACGATAACGGTTTGAAACTAAAACCACTAACCTTTTCTGGATATGTTGAACCAGAAGCCTATCTCGATTGCGAGAGGCAGATGGATAATATATTTGAGTGCTACACCTATACGGAATGCAAGGAGGTGCAGTACGCTATCCCTCAATTCACCGACGATGCACTCACTTGGTGGGATCACGAGGAAATCACTTGACAACGTACCAGGCTTGGACCAGTCTCATCGTGGGGAGAAATGAAAGCCCTTATGCATAAAAGGTACGTACCACCACATTTCCATAGAGAGTTGCAATGAAGATATAGGAAGTTGAACCAAGGAAGTAAAACTGTCGAGGAATACTTCGATGCATTTGAACATCTTCGCAATAGACTGGAACTAGACGAAGATGAAGAAACTATAATGGGTCAATTTGTAGACAGACTAAATAAATGAATCGCTAGAAAGGTAGAAAGACATCACTACCACGATCTACAAGACATATTGCATTTGTTGGTTTAAATTGAGAAACAGATTAAGCGAAAGCAAGCAGTGGGCCGAGGAAGGGCGCATCCCACAAGTCAACCGAACAACCCCCGAGGATGCCGGAAAGGCCAAGGACAGATGACCGTTTAAGGGTAAAGCACCTGAGACATCAAGGGATGTCAAAGGGGAAGGTAACAATCAAGTTCCCTCAAGACCAAACCATACCCGTGAACTTGTATGTTTTAAGTGCAAGGGCATAGGTTGCATGTCACGAGACTGTCCTAATCCGCAAGTCATGATCCTCGCTTATTGTGGAGGATACAAGTCTGTGAATGAGGAAGAATCAGACAAAGATGACGAGATCGAATACCCACAAAACAGAGAGATATTGGTAACACAACGTGTCTTGAGCACAGTGGTCAATCCCCCAGAGACGACCAAGAGAGAGATAATCTTCCATACCAAGTGTCTCGTAAAAGAAAAGGTATGTGGACTCATTATCGATAGTGGATCCTGTACTAATGTTGCAAGCGCCTGCATGGTAAAGAAACTTGGCTTGGAGACAATGAAGCACCCACATCTTTATAAGCTACAATGGCTTAACAATCAAGGGGAGCTCAAGGTAACCGAGCAAGTCACCATGCCCTTCAAATACCATGACGAAGTACTTTGCGATGTCGTGCCAATGCAAGTAGGACATATCCTACTAGGACGGCGATGGAAATTCGACCCCGAGGTAACACATGACGGAAGATCAAACTTCTATTCCTTTGTCATGAACAAAAGGAAGGTAACACTAGCACCCCTTAGTCCTTCACAAGTTTATGAAATGCAATTAAAACTAAATCGTGAGGACAAGCCAAAACCAAGTTTTTATGTTAAGGTTAGTGTGGTTCCTAAGGCTTTGAGCAATCAAAGACCGGAATTACTAATGATCTACAAGGATGTCTTGATAGGCAAGGGAACAATGGATTATCCCGCGGAAATCACCAGCATCCTGGACAAGTATCACGACTCGTTTCTTGAAGAGATACTAGCAGGGCTGCCACCCCTATGAAGTACAGGACACCAGATCGATCTTATTCCAGGGTCCCCATTGCCGAACTGGCTATCGTACTGCATGAACCCTGAAGAGATGAAGGAGATACAACGTCAAGTCCATGAGCTAGTGGACAAAGGCTACATCCGAGAAAGCCTAAGTCCATGCGCTATACCTGATAACGTCTAAATTGTTCTAGTATTTTCATATATTTCTATAGTTAGTTTTATCATAATTTTAGATTTAACCGAGATATTAAATACAATTTAGTCTTCTTCTAACGTTTTCTCGTGTTTTGTAGGAAATGAAGATATCGGGATACAAACACAAGCAAATGTTGCAAAACCAAGCAAAACCACTTCAGTTCAGCTATACACAGCCAACACTCAAGACTCCTTCAGTCTACAACAATGGAATCACACGGTTGGCACACAAAAATGGAAACATACACACGTCCACAAGAAATGGAAACAACAGCCGCTGCTCACAAGAAATGGAACATGGTTTGCTGGAGAAAACAAAATGGAATCTCGGCTGGCAAAAGAAAGGCATCACGACTGGAGTAAGAAAAGCAATTCGACTAGAGCAAGAAAAAGAAAACCAAAGGCTGCACGACTGAAAAGAAGAAAGGAAACAACCGCTGCACAAGAAGAAATGGAAACTGAGAAAAAGGAAATGAGTAGAGAAGAGGAAATCATCATGAAAAGGAAAGGATGAGAGCTTAGATTCGGCCAAGAAGAGTTTGGATAGAGAAACATAGGCTGGAGGAGGACGATTTGGAGCTGAAGAAGAGAAGGGAAGATATGTTTTTTTTTTTATGTTTAGTGAGTAGTTTCGTAGCTACGGGTTAGATTTTTGCTGATATGTAATGAAGGCTGGTGCTTAATGCTTGGTTATAGTATTTGATCTTTTCAGATTGATTGGTTATGCTTAATGCTTTTGTTCTTGCAGCCGCTTGAATGAATGATCATAAAAATCTGATTGCATTGGGAGATGGATTAGATTTTGGAACCTAGCCATGATTTGAGGTCTTAATTGATTTAGAACCTTAGCCGGTCGGTCGATTGAAATCATGAATTAGGATAGCGGTCTTAATGCATCTAGTAGGTGAGTTTGAAAAATTGGAAGATTTGTAGTACGCATACAAGATAGTGGGTTTAGGCATCTGAAGAGTCATTCTCTAGGAAAGAGCTTGAATTCTCTGAACTCGTGATAATATCTATAACCATGATCTTCAATAGGACTTCATTGCATCATTGTATTGGATTTGTTTGGATTTTAATGCTTGATATCAAATTTGTTCTCTCTATTGGTTTGGTGGGTTGTTTTTAATGCTTTAATCCTTGTTGATCACTTGTTTGAATGAATTTAGTGGATTTTCTAGGCTGGGAGGTCAGATTTGAGTCTTGGAAATAACTGTAGAATGAATTAGGTTAATTAGAACCTTGGCTGGTCGGTTAATTTATTTTTAGGAACCATGATAATTGAGGTTTAATTACCTATTAAGGTTGAGTTCCCACCGATCTTAATGCATCTAGATGTTCAATTTGCTGCATCGGGAGATGATTACGTTGATTTTCTAGGTAATTCAGGTGTCGATAGAGGTCCTTCGGATAATTTATTTTGAGTTCCCTATTGATGGAGATAATCCGATTTCATGATTCATAGAAACATCCTTTATATGTCCCGACATTTCTCAAAACCCGCGATGCTTTATCTTATTGAATTTATCATGTTAGTTAGTTTAGTCTTTACTTTGCATTCCAATCACTTGAGTTATTATTCGTCCTATTCATTAGTTTAATAACTTTATTGTTGCATTGGTTCCCTAGTGTCCGACCCTGGTACTACAGGATCCGTATTCTTGCGGAATCGTTAGTCTAGGTATTTATTACTTGAGATTAACCACATCAACTTTTTGGCGCCGTTGCCGGAGAACTGATTATGTCATTAGAGTTGGGATACTTTTGAATTAGGACACAGTCCTTTCCAGAGTCTTTAGTTCTTTTTCATATTTGTTTTTCTTTTCTTTATTTGTGTCAATTTTTTTTTACCTTGCGAAGCTCACTCGATCCTTCTGTTTGTGCAAGGAACAAATGGCAGAATGCATCGACCCACACACACCACAATTTTCTAGGCTACCAATGCAAGCTACGTTGACCTATGGATCATACATGGTTCCTAGGCACACAAAAATTTTGTCATGGATCATTAGGAGGAACGCTAGCATCGAACTACAACCGACATTCATTCAAATGCTTAGCATTGCAGCGTTCACATGGAGACTCATTAAGGATCCAAACCAGCAATCCACATACTTTAAGATGCTATGCAACACCATGAAATCCGGAGAAGGATTTTAGATGAAGATGTCATGCTAGCTGCCTTCCCGTTCTATGTGAAGGATAAAGCGCAAGATTAGATGTGCTATCCACCGCCATACGGTCATGGGGACAAGTGGAGGAGAAGTTCGTGATACGGTTCTTCCTTCAGAGTAAAGCTCAGCTCGCCAAAAATCAGATTAACACATTCGTGCAAAGGGAAACCGAGAGTGATGATAAGAAATAAGAGCTTTATATTTACAAGACCACTCTACCACAAGTATACGGTTCGTGTAGTACAAGGGTCGAACTCTGGGGACTAGTGCAGCGTTAGAACTAAGATATCATGAGAAGAAGATCGATCAATGGATGGATATCGAACTAGAAAATAAAGATAAAGAAAGGTAACGAAGCTAGACTCGGCAATATGGAGTATCATGGGTTTCGAGAATACCGGAACATGCAATGGATGTTTCTATGGAACATGAAATCGGTTTATATCAATCGATGGGGAAGTAATATCTAGTCCTTTACCTAGGAAATCAACGTCGCTCATCTTCCGATGTAGCGCCGAACGTATAGATTCATTAAGAACAATAGGGAATTCTACCTCTAATGCTAGAAATGACTCTTCCAAGCCTAAATCTTTTACCTAGGGAATCAACGTCACTATCCTTCCGATGTAGCGCGGAACGTCTAGATGCATGAAGAACAATAGAGAATTCGACCTCTAATGTCGGATGGGAACTCAACCTCTATAAACGGAAATGAATCTTCCAAGCCTAAATCCTCTATCTAAGATATAAATGTACTCACCTTCCGATGCGGTAAATCTATAACCTAGATGCATGATGAACAATGGGAGTTCTACCTCGATTATTACCGTTCCTAAATAGAATAACCGATCGGTCAGATTCTCATCAATCTAATTCATTCAAAGATTGATTCTCAAGACTCAAGTCTGACTCTTCCAAGCCTAGACGAATCTCTAATCTCCCTCAAATGTGCCTATAGTCTTATTCAAGCATGAAATCAACAACGTATGAAGGCATTACACACATATCTATAACCTATCGAACCATTCAATTGAACAAAACTGAAATCAAGCATTAACGAATCAAACTATCCATTACAATGGCATCCCTAACCCATGACAACAGATTACTCAGAATACATAGGGAAACAAACATAAACGAAGTAAATGTCCATCTTCCCTATCATCCCGAGCGTTGGTTTCGGATGAATCCTTTGGGTGGCCAAAGTCTTCAACCGTGTTCTCTCCTCTTTCCGGTGTGTCTTTGGGTCCCTCCTGTGGTCTGTGTCTGATCCCCTTTGCTCTAGATCACTTCTTTTATCTTTATTTGCCCGTTCAAACATTCAAACTAGGTTGTTGCGAGATAGGCGGCCCGCGCGGGCACATGTTCCACCCGGTCGTGCATCAACCAGCCCGAGCGTGTAGAGGTGTCAGCCTGAGCGGGCTAAGCTACTGGATCGTGTGCTCTTCATGTCCGGGTCGTGTGAAGTTTTCTGGAAATTTTGCGCAACTTTAGCCCGAGCGGGTCCTCTTCCATGCCCGAGCAGGCTATATTCACTTGCTGTTTCCGCTCCTTTCGTTCGATGCTTGGGTGTTCCGTTTGGTTCCGTGTCCGTGCACGTGTTGTATCTTGTAACTTAATCACGTTTTCGGGATGGATTTGCCGTAATCACTCGTGTTTTGCTTCTTGTCTTCATTTCCTACACAAAACATGTAATGGTAGATGAAATCGTCGAATAAACTCAATAAGTCGGTAATGTCCAAGAAATCTAATCAAAACTAAACCTAAGAATCATGAAAATACTATGAAGGATTACATGTTATCAAACTCCCCTAGACTTACTCTTTGCTCGTCCTCGAGCAAATTTAGAGTCGAGTAAAAGAAGAGTTAAACAACAATTGACACTAGCACAAATATTTCGAAGGATTAGCCATCATGCACAACAACGCGTCACATGAACGTAAGCCTAAGCGTACCTAGTTCAGATTTCTATCAACCGAAAGTCACGAGCCATGCAATCCTACCAATAACCTATGTCTATTTCATACCCCTAGACAACGTCCAAGCAATCTCCATACCAATTACCCTAAGCTTGAGATATCATTAAACTCGTATTCTCGTTCTTATTCTCTTTTCTTGTTATCTTTTTTTTTTATATAGATCCATGCTTGGTTTCTAGGACGTCGAAGTCGAAGAGGGATGGCTTTCTACTTAGACCCAGGCTGCCTATGGCACACTCATAATGTCTTGTAACCTTAGCGGAGTGAAGAGGTGCATCATTGAAGAACATTTTTCTCTTTTTTTTTTCAAGATTACACCTCATTTCTAACCCTTAGGACGTAGAATAGCGCCTCAACCTACCACTTAGACCCGAACCATCAATCTCGATGTACTCATGTCAATGAAAACCTGAAATAGTTAGAAACTTATCCAAGAAATAAAATGACAGCGGAGTATAAGCGTGTGTGATAACACGCAATCCGTTATAGTTTTTATATCATTCTTAGGTCTCGTTTAGAGTAGATTATTCATATTTCATTCATTTATTGAGTATATTCGGAGACTTTATCAACATTTCGTGTTTTGCGTAGGAAACGAAGACACGAGAAGAAACACGAGTGATTTTGGCAATCTAACCCCGGAAACGTAGGTTCAACTTGTGCGAGGCGACGGATGGAAGTGAGCACTCAAACACCGAGCGAAAGGAGCGGAAATAACACCTCAAGTCATGCCCGCTCGGGTGGATTGGGAGTGCCCGGTCGGGTTGATTGCTACCAAATATCCCCGTAGCTTTACACGACTCGGGCACTCAAGGAACACGACCTGGGAGGTGTGCCCGCTCGGGTCCATTTGGTGTGCCCGCTCGGGCTCATTCATGTCAAGAAAACCCCGTAGGTCTACACGACTCGGGCTGATGAAGCACACGGTCGGGCATGGTGCCCGCTCGGGCTCAAAGGTGTGCAACCCGGTCGGGTAGAGGTCTTGCACGAGCGGGTAAGGGACATGCCCGCTCGGGTCCTTGATTCTCAACAAACTTTCCTAAGATCTAGAACGGCCAAATTAAAAAGATAAATCAGATCTGAAAAAGGAGGGGAGATCAGAGGAGATAGAGAGACATTAGAGCAAGGAGAAGAAGGAAGAAAAGACGGATCTACGGATCGGGAGCGAGGAGAATCTACCGAAGACATCGGTTTATGAATAGGGAGTTATCTCTTTCCATATCTATGTCGAATCTAGACTTCTCTTGTGTTTCCTTTTCTGTATCTATGTCTGAGTAGATCCTTTGCCATGGGTTAGAGTGATTTGCCATGTTGTAACGAAGTCTATGCTTAATGAATGGTGGTACTTAATGCTTTCATTACCTGTACGCCACTTGAATGAATGAATTTGGTATTTATCATGTTTTTAGATTTCATGGTTGTTCTTAATGCTTTCTCTACCTGTATGCCACTTGATTGAATGATCTTAGAAGCCTAATAAACCAACGCCAGGGCATTAGGTTTCGGAACTTAGCCATGACTTAGGGTTAGCCGGTTTAGAATCTACGCCAGGTCAATCGGTTTAATCTAGGGATTAGGATAGCGGCCATAATGCGTCTATGCATGTAAGATACGCAATGGATACCTTGGTATATGCATGCTAGATAGTGGACAAGTCTACGCCAGTCAGTTCCTATAGGAGAGCTTGAATTCCCTAAATTCATGATAGTACCTAGACCAATTATCCTTTTAAAACTTCGTTACTTCATTAGGCAAATTCTCGACACCCATGGTGCTTAGCCATAAGTTTATTCTCTTCGATTTAGTTTAGTTTAGCTTAACCACAATTCCAACTTTAGTCATCTCACACGTCTATTCAATTAGTTTAGTAGCTCATTAGTCGCATTAACTCCTTGTGTTCGACCCTAGTTACTACACGATCCGTATTCTTGCGGAAGCGTTAGTCTAGGTTTTTATTACTTGATATAACGCACATCAGTGTGGAATCTAATGATCAATGAACGGTAAAATATATCAAATAAAGCAAGGGATAAACGGTATACACGGAGATATGGATACTTGGTATTGAAACCTAGAAGGTGAATGCAACTATAGATCATGGTTTCAAGCACAACTACTCGACTAATCGGTATCCAAAAGACTTCTTAGCAAACCTAGACTATTGTTCACGATTCGAAAAAGTCGCAAAATAATGACTAAAGCTCGAAAATTCATACTAGGTGTCCATCCGTTTATTCCTAAAAAGAAAAATCCTAATCACATGCATGTTACTCGACGAGTACTCTCCCAGACTTGAATGAAACACCGTCCCGGTGTTCAAGACCTAAGAGAATCTCGCATACCAAACTACGGTAAAATATTGGTTAGAACGTGTGCACTTTGTGAATCTTGCAGTCCCGAGTTGGTGATGCGGCTGGACGTTGTATGCGTCTCCTCCTCAAGGATGATATCGGCGTCAAAAAACCTGTGAAAAATAATCACACAATCCAAAAGAAGGAATACTAACCCATCGAGTACATCAATGTGATAAGAAAAAGAATAGGTCCGTCAAATGAAAAGAAAATGCGAAAGTTGGGTTGCCTACCGATAAGCGCTTGTTTAAGGTCGCGAGCTTGACCAAATGCTCTCCTCATCACCATCGAGGTGGACGTCCTCACCTTCGTGTGCGATGCCTCCTGCATTGTGTCCTTCGCTCGGGTATGCCACTCGGATTGGTCATCCGCTTTGCAAGATCAGCCAGCTCTCCCATGCTCTTCTTTTGCCCGATCATGTCGATGTCATCCGCTTTGTCGAGCATGTCATTCTGAACGGTTGGGCGTACATTGCTGGTTTTGGCCGGAAATGTTGCACGGTGGGGGTTCAACCTACGCTTGGTCATGCTTTGCTTGCTGGTGTGTGCTGGCCGTTCGCGTGTCTCTTTGACTTGCGTTTCTTCTGTGCCCGTGGTCATCATCTTGATCCATACCTCTAGCCGTGGGATCCAGTAGGTCACTCAAAACATCAACGTTCATAGACTCTTCGAGCATTTTATTTGCCAATTTTTCCAACACATCCATCGAGAACACAGACTCTACTATAAATGGTTGCTTGAGGTTCTTGATTAGCCCGAACTCTACAGTATCTTCCCTTATCTTCATCATTAGTTTACCTGCCCTAACATCGATGATGGCATTGGCAGTATTGAGGAATGTCTTCCCAAAATGATCGGTACAAATTAATCTTCCTTCATGTCCAAAACCACGAAATCAACGGGGACGTTGTAGTCGCCTACCTTAAGAGGTACATCCTCCACAATGCCTATCGGGTATTTCACGAACGGTCAGCCATATATAGTACCATCTTCGTGGATTGCATCTCTCCCAAATCAAGTTTCTTGTACAAAGACAGTGACATGATGCTGACACTAGCCCCTCAGTCGCATAGAGCATTGTGGATGGTGACGGTTCCGAGCTTGCACGGGATGGCGAAGGTACCTGGGTCGGGTAGTTTCTGTGGTATCCCATGTTGGATAACAACATGTGTCGCAGCAGTGATCATCACTGTCTCATCTTCCACTCTATGCTTCTTGGTGAGTATATCCTTGAGGAACTTAGAGTAGGAAGGGATTTGCATGATTGCCTCGTGGAAGGGCATAGAAATCTCCATCTTCTTCAACCTTTCTGCGAACTTGGCAAATTGTGAATTATCATTTCGTTTCATTTGGCGTGAGGGAAATGGAAGTGGAGGGCGTCTTGGTGGCGGTGCCACGTACGGTTCTTCTTCATCTTCAACTTGTGCTTCCTTGTGATGCGCTTGGTTGCTAGGCTTCTTTGTTGAACTCTTTGAGCATTCTCCTCTCTCGAAATTCTGGGGTGTGACGTCTGCAAGATCCTTGTCGATTAGGAGCGCTTTCTGCAAGTTGTGCCACTTGGTTGTCTAGGATTTTCAAATGTGTCTGCATTTCCGCCATTAGCCTCTTCACATCTTCTTGATCTCGTCTTACACCATTCAGCTCATTATTTATATCTTTTTGTCCTTGTAAAATCTGAGCGAGCATAGACATGATCTCGGTGTTCCCCTCTTCTTGTTGCAGAAGTAGCGCTGGTGCTCCTCTTGGCTGATACCCTTGATACCCTTGCGTTCTAGGCTGAAAATTCTGGTGTTATGGCTGGATTTGAAACGACTTTGGCCGGTAGCTTCCTTGCAACAGATTCAAAACATTATCGGCGTTCTTGTAGGATAGATTCGGATGATTCTTCTAGCCCGGATTGTAGGTGTTGAAATATGGATTGTTGGCAACTTAATTTGCATCTGCAACATCCTTGAATCCGTGAGAATCGGGAGACACTTGGTGCATGTTTACCAATTGTAACTTCAACTCGGCAAGCTCAGCTCGCAATGCAAGCACCTCGCTGTCCGCTCCCTTGGCCCGATTGCGGCGATTAAATTCTCCCGACATAATATTTCTTCCCTCGGCCATCTTCTCGATCTTGACCTCAATAGCAGTGAACGGGAGGTCATGTAGAGAACCTCCACAAGTAGCATTCAACCAATCACGAACTTCATCACGAAGACCCTCAATGAAAGTGGCAATGAGGTATCTTTTATCCATCCCGTGGTGTTGGCATTCGCGTTGAAATCCTTTAAATCGCAGCCACGCTTCTGTAAGACTCTCTTTATCCTCTTGTGTAAACGAATTAATCTTATTCTTCCATAGCTGCATCTTGTGGGGTGAGAAAATTCGCATCATGAAGCGTTCTTCGAGCTAGCTCCACATATGAATAGAATTTGGAGGTAGCGTGTACAGCCACTCGAGTGCATGCTCCCTAACTGAGAACGGGAAGGCAAGCAACATAATCGCTTCATCATTTATTCCGGGGTATGCTTTCATGTTCGAACACAACATCTTGAACTGAGTGAGATGCTGGTTTGGATCTTCCGCAGATCGTCCCCTGAATGGTGATTTACTCAACATCTGAATAAAGGCCGGCTGTAACTCAAATCTATTCCGGTCTATCTCGGGCCTTCGAATGCAGGAGAGAAGCTGCGTGTGTTTAGGCGCTGTGTACGCCCCGTAAGTTTCCGTTGCTTCCTCCTGTGCCATCTCTTCTTCACTAGATAAATCTATTTCTCGCTCACTTGTCGTTTCCTTAATATTCTCGGAACCACTATGCCTCGTTTTTTTCTGTTTCCTTAACGCTCGTGTAGTCTTGTCAATATCGGGGTCAAAGAGGAGTTCTTTGCCTCTCGAACTCCTAGACATGTACCGAATAATATGCATGTAGGAGAGCAACAAACAATAGCTCAGCTTGGAAGAGATGCATTCGACTCAAAATAAAAGAAAAATGCAGAAAACAAAAACAATCAAAGACTCTGAAAGGATTGGATCTCGACTCAACGAAATCCTAATTCTAAAATATTGACTAGTCCCCGGCAACGGCGTCAAAAACTTGAGGATCGGAAATCAGAGCTTTATATTTCCAAGACCACTCTACCGCAAGTATACGGGTCGAGTAGTTGAAGGGTCGAACTCTAGGGACTAGTGCAGCGTTAGAACTAAGATATCACGAGAAAGAAGATCGATCAATGGATGGATATCGAACTAGAAAATAAAGATAAAGAAAGGTAACGAAGCTAGACTCGGCAATATGGAGTATCATGGGTTTCGGGAACACCGAAACATGCAATGGATGTTTCTATGGAACATGAAATTGGTTTATATCAATCGATGGGGAACTAATATCTAATCCTCTACCTAGGAAATCAACGTCACTCATCTTCCGATGTAGCAAGGAACGTCTAGATTCATTAAGAACAATAGGGAAATCTACCTATAATGCTAGAAATGACTCTTCCAAGCCTAAATCTTCTACCTAGGGAATCGACGTCACTCATCTTCAGATGTAGCACGGAATGTCTAGATGCATGAATAACAATAGGGAATTCGACCTATAATGTCGGATGGGAAATCAACCTCTATAAACGGAAATGACTCTTCCAAGCCTAAATCTTCTATCTAAGACATAAATGTACTCACCTTCCGATGCAGTAAATCTATAACTTAGATGCATGACGAACAATGGGAGTTCTACCTCGATTATTACCGTTCCTAAATGTAAACGGTATGATTTCGTCTTATTCATCATTAAACAGTACAACATATATATATATAGATACAAGGAGTAGAAAACCCTAATAAAGGATGAAATGACTGAAATGCCCCTTCTTCTTATATGCCCCCTCAAGATGGAGCACCATCAGTGAGTCCAATCTTGCTACAAAGTGACACGAACGGTTGGCGAGAGAGGGGTTTTGTGAGCAAATCCGCAAGTTGATCAGCCGAGCTAACATGAGATACGCGTAGGAGGCCGCCTTGGACTTGTTGTTGAACAAAATGATAATCCAAGGCAAGATGCTTCATACGAGAATGGAAGACGGGATTGGCACTCAGATATGTGGCACCAACATTGTCACAGTATATGACCGGTGACTCAGAGATAGGCATGCCAAGTTCCGTCAAGAGAGACATGATCCAGCGAAGTTCGGCGGCAGTATCCGCTATGGAGCGATATTCCGCTTCGGTGGATGAGCGAGCCGTGAACTTCTGCTTCCTCGAGGACCATGAAATGGGATGGCTGCCTAGGTAGACAATGTATGCCCCAGTAGAGAGATATTCATCATGATCCCCTACCCAATCTGCGTCACTGAAGGCATGAAGAGACGAAGTGTTACCCGTGGAGAGGAAGATGCCACGGTCCCGTGTACCAACCAAATACCGAAGTACCCGTTTGAGAGCTTGAAGATGTTCCGTTGTTGGTGCATGCATGTATTGAGATAGACGGTTGACAACAAAGCTAATGTCCGGTCGTGTAAGCGTGAGGTATTGGAGGCTACCCACCAGAGTTCGATACATCGCGGATCGTCTAATTTATCACCCATTGTTAAGGATAGGCGTGAGTTCGGGGCCATAGGCGTTGTAACTGATTTGCCATCTGAAAATTTGGCTTTGTCAAGAATATCATTGACATATTTGCATTGAGTGAGGCGCAAACCCGAGGCAGTCCGTGTGGCTTCAATTCCGAGGAAATAGGAGAGATCACCCAAGTCTTTGGTTGAGAAGCGATTGCCTAGAGCGGTGATGAAGTATTGAACTGCCATGGGGTTGCTTCCTGTAACCACAATGTCATCCACATAAACAAGAACATATATGGTTACCTCAGTGTTGCGGAGGATGAACAAGGATGCATCAGCGAGAGAGTTAACAAAGCCTTGACCAAGAAGGAACTCGCGTAGTTCGGAATACCACGCCCGGGGAGCTTGTTTTAGGCCATAGAGGGCTTTGTGAAGTTTGCAAATGTGGTGCGGACGTTCTGGATCAACAAAGCCTCGAGGTTGAGTCATATATACCTCATCTGTGAGAATACCTTGGAGGAAGGCATTGTTGACATCAAGTTGGCGAATAATCCACCCATTTGTGATTGAGAGACTCAAAATCAATCGGATGGTGGCTGGTTTGACAACGGGACTAAATGTTTCAGTGCAGTCCACCCCGGGTCGTTGAGTAAAACCCTTGGCCACAAGTCTAGCCTTGTAATGTTCCACAGAACCATCGGGTCGACGTTTGATGCGAAAGATCCACTTGCAATCAACAACATTAGAGGCTTGGTCCGCCGGAACTAGATCCCAAGTGCCATTGCGGACAAGTGCATCAAATTCCTCGCTCATGGCCTTTCTCCACCGCGGATCCTTAAGAGCTTGAGGGACTGTTGTCGGCTCGACGTCAGGAGGGAGTGCCCGATCGGGTGGAGCGGAAGAGCCCGATCGGGTAAGTGTTGTTAAATCATCCCCGTAACTTTGCACGACTCGGGTGGAAGGGTTACCCGCTCGGGCATGATGCACGATCGGGCAATGTACCTGATGCCCGGTCGGGCGAGTAACCCGAGACAATTTTGCTTTAGATCTCGTTTGCATGGGTGAATGTTGCCACCATCAGCAATAGCCGGAACATCCAAATGTGAGTTAGCTGCAACAGAGACCTTTCCGGGGGCGCCCGCGATGTGAGCATGTCCGGTGAAGGATCCGTTGGAGGAGGCGGTAGAGAAGACGGTGTTAAGAGCAGCCGAGGACCCGTAGGGACAATAGATACCGGTGGTGCCCATGGGTTGAATGGTGGAGTTTCGACCGAGGAAGTTGAGCCGAAAAAGTGAGAGTAGTTTGAGTAAGGGAATATTGTTTCGTGAAACTCAACATGACGAGAGGTATAAACCCTAGATTGAGCGGGATCAAGACACAGGTAGGCACTTTGGGTGGTGGAGTATCCTAGAAACACACACGGTTTAGAACGAGGAGAGAGTTTGTGAGGGGAATATGGTCGAAGCCATGGATAGCATAGGCAACCAAACGTTCTAAGTTTAAGATAGTTCGGGAGATTACCTAGAAGTTTAGTGTATGGGCTGTCATATGAGAGAATGGGGGTGGGTAAGCGGTTAATGAGATAGACCGCGGTGGGAAAAGCATATGTCCAAAAAGACTGGGGAAGGGAGGCGTGTGATAGAAGGGATAGACCTGTTTCAACAATGTGACGGTGACGACGTTCGGAGATGCCATTGTGTTCGGGAGTATGAGGTGGGGTGGTACGATGGGAAATGCCGTGTGTGGTGAGGTATGACGCGAGGGCAATGTACTCTCCACCATTGTCGGTATAGAGAGTACCGATGGGGTGTTGAAATTGTTTTTCCACTAGGGTTCGAAACGAGATGAAAATTTCCCGAACTTGGGATTTGTATTTGAGAGGGTAGAGCCATGTGTAGCGTGTGTAATGGTCAACGAAGATGACATAGTACTTGAAACCATCAACTGAGATGAGTGGAGATGTCCAAACATCGGAGAAGATGATTTCAAGGGGATGAGATGTTGTAACAGTGGATTCATGGAATGGCAATTTGTGGCTTTTATTGATTGAACAAGAGTTGCAAAACAATGACGAACAAGACTGAGACAATGGTAAGGAATTCTTAGAAACAACATGTTTAAAAATTGAAATTGAAGGATGACCTAAACGAGAGTGCCACTCGGACAAAGTGGTCTTGACACGAGGAAGAGCCACAATTGGAGGTTTGGAAGCAACGGGATTCGGCCACTCATAGACACCATCGCTAGACTTCCCGTGAAGTAGACGCTCCCCCGTTTTTAGATCCTTCACCTGAAAATGATCATAAAAAA